>CM059444.1:2569388-2991888 GCA_030390025.1 Squalus acanthias | reverse complement strand
CTCTACTGTGTTGCCGACCTGAGTCTCTGATATGCACGAGGATACAGGATGCAGTGGATTTGCAATCCTTCCTTGTGGTTGCAGCCTGCAACTTGAGTGACACCAGGACTTATTTACATAGGGAATTCCCATTATAACTGATTACAATGGCATGGTCAATGGCAAATGTTGATGTAAAAAGTGCAATTAAAATCATGACTGAGTGAAATTTGTAGGCAGAAAATGCTTTCATACACAGGAATCTTAATATATTTTACACATTTTTATATATAGTTGGCTGAATGGACTGTAATTGTTAGATACAGTGTATATTAGCTAGAAGTCTGTAGCATATAGGTAAGATATGGGCTGCAATGTGTAACAAGGCAGTCAACTGTTCAGTGGCTCAGGCAACATTTAGAGCTTGAAGCTTGGGTGGGTTATCGATGTTGTTCAAAGCCTGCCACCAGTTTCTGTCTTGCAGTGACACTGCAGCTGTCTTTCCTTCTTTACAGACATTTAAAATCCCAATCAGAGGCAGGAGTTTAGAAGCCAAGAGTCGAGAGGTAAACCACGCAGTCCTGCTGAAGCATTGATGTTCATGCAGTTTAATTTGACTGTTCGATATCAGGGCATACCAGGCTTTGTCTGTAATTGTGACCATTTGGTTTCAGTCCACATATTGATTGTGGTTGATGGTTGGAAGGGTGGGATATTACCAGGAGGATTACAGACATGGCTGACAATGTGTTCTAATTATCCAATTACTTTATTGCGCCCCGAGTCTGTTTCTGTAACTTGAGTGCAATATTTTATCAGTTGTGGTCATGTAAAATGGCGGTCAATATTTATTTCATTATACCCAATGGCTCCAATCAATTAGCAGCACTGTACTGACCAGTTCAGTGAATTCTCCATGGCCAAGAGTCTCATTGTGGCTGTCTGAAGTCAGAATATAGTCAGACTGTAGTCCTGGTTAAATTCAAACTGGAGCTTTTCTTCCGATTCTGAGGGTGATGTCGCTCTTTTTTTTAAAGTTATATTTCCGTTTCTTCCCTCTTGGTTCTTTCTGCATTGCACACCACCTCCAATGATGGAGGGTGACTCTCCCTCTGAATTTCCCCACCACGAGGAAATGCCTGGCTCCTTTCAAGTTAAACTGCAATGGTGGAGCAAGAGGACAATGGTGAAACCGGTCAACACGAGTTCAGGACTGATGCCAGGAAGCACCTCTTCACAGAGTGATTAGTACTTGAAATAGTCTTCAAGGAGGGGAGTGGAGGCAAACACTTGGGGGTCATTCAAGCAGCAGTTGGAAGCAATGGTGGGGGGATTGCAATGGAAGGACGATCTAGCAGGACTGAGTGCCCCCTTTCATCTGTACTGATCTTCGACCACCTCCCATTAGCTGTGCGGCTAAGTTCAACGAAGCATATAGAGGGTTGCAGAGGCAAATATACGCTCTGTCCCACTGACTCACATGCTGGGGATATAGGGCCCCTGCAAAAATAAGCGGTGAGAATATGCTGTAATGTACCATTTAAATAATAGCCGTACTCGTGGAATCTGTTTGTGTCCTGACTGGGTCAGTGATCTGATGAATTTGTAGAGTGAAGTCACTTTCTTACTACTGAATCCATAGGCAGTGCTGAGAGGTGCTTTATAGCTCTCTTGATGTCTTAGTGGGTGAAAGCATTGCCCAATGTGATACTGAGCCACACAGACCGATGTGACGCTAGGTTTAATCCTTGTGCCATGCTCAGTTAGTTGATCTCAGCTGGTAGTATGCTATACTTGACTTCCCTTGGGCTAGAGAGGGGACAAGATCCAGTCTCTGATTGCTGTGCAGAGACTGAAGTTGGAAAGAGTACAAGTCAGACGAGGACAGGATTGGGGTTGGCCGTGCTGTCTTCACGATTGAACAGCCTGATGCTTCTCGCTAAGGCTTCTACGTAAAGGGGGGCACTTGGAGGAGGTAACTGGAGGGCTGCCAGCACCTATGGAACGATACACCTCCGATCGAGGTGTTTAAAATGTTAAAAGGATTCGATAGGGTAGATACAGAGAAACGATTTCCTTTGATGGGGAAATCAGGAACAAGGGGACATAATCATAAAATTAGAGCCTGGCCATTCAAGAGTGAAATCAGGAAACACTTTCACACAAGGGGCAGTGAAAATCTGGAACTTTCAACCCCAAACAGCTGTGTGACTGCATTTCAACCAATTGCATTCAGGAGTGTATGCGAACACCACAACAGAAATGAATGTGCTTGAATATCCATGTATTTTAGTAGCGAAACTATTAGTTAGGTGTTTCTCGCAATCCAGGAGACTGTGCCTTGACTCCACACTGTTCTATTTTTTGTTGATGCAGGTTTTGTGAATGACAAACTCCTCAGCAGCTACCTCTACCATGCCTTCCCCAGCTCTGAGAACGCACAGCTGGCTGCTACATCCAGGTACACCCCGTTTAATAAAGTGTATCTATTGACTGTTTCACCTACCTCAGCTGACACAGTGAGGTGTGTAGATGTACAGTGCCACCTACACCTATGGCCACCTCTCTTGTGGCTCCATTTTACAGTCCCAAGTTACTGAGTGTTGAAGGCAGTGTAAAATTTCCTCTGAGCTGGCGATTGTGTACTCCATAGTACGGGTCATTCAGTATTGTACTCCACCTGTATATTACTGTTGGGATCAGGAGAGCTGATCAGAACATAAGTGCTGGAACCCAGTTGGGCATTAAAATAGGCGCGTGCTCGCTGCCATGCACGAAGTTAATAATTATGAACCCCAGATAACTTTATGTAATAGTAAAAATAATGGTTCTGTGGCTTATTTTATTGAAATTGATCAGCCTTGTACATCAGCACAGATTTCAGGGACACTTTTCAGTGGGAATATTAAAACAGCGAAGCAATTCAAACACATAGCCGAGACCTGTAGTGACAGCTTCAAATGTTGTTAGAAAACCATTTGTTATGGTGCCGTAATTGGCCTCCCCGCCTCTGGGCTAAAGACGGGAAAAATTGACCAGGGTTCCTGCCCATGATTGCTTTCCAGTGGCCATGCTGCTGGAGTGTGTGTGCGTGGACAGCGGGTGAGAACAGGATTGGGTTTGGCAGTGCTTGAACCACCAGGCAATATCTGCCGCCTCGGCTTGCATGTGGAGTATGGCCACTTGGGCAATGAACTGTAACCCAGCATGAGTCAGGAGGGGAGTGTAAATGACATACGCTTATCTCAGGGAATCTAACATTAAACCCTAGTCTAAGTAGAGGCAGACTTGTTACAACAACAGAAAACGCTGGAAAAACTCAGCAGGCCAGGCAACATCCGTGGAGAGAGAAACAGAGTTAATGTTTCAGGTCGAAAGCCTTCACTTGTTACAGTTTAACATGGGAAGGAGCTCGATTTTAAGCGTCTGTAAGCACTTGGTGTGAGCTTAATTCTGAACACCGTATATGCCATTCAGTGTGTCATGATACAAATGTGGAGCCAACATTCCCCAACTTAAATCTACTACTCTATAGTTACGTTGCTGGTGGCCTGCTCCTGTCTGTAAGATATGAAGAGCACTTGATGTCAGGATGTATAAGCTCCTATTACTCCGTGTACTTGTGCGTTCTGTGATTGCTTTAGAGAGCTTGCTAGTGTATCCGTGTATGCTTGCCTTTAAGACATGTAGAGAGCTGGGTGCCCAGGCAGGGTGTAATGGCACCCCCCCCCTTTCTCCGTGTAGCTGCATCTAACCTTGCATGAGTCAGCAGTCACTAATAATAGCCTGGCAGTACAACCAAATAACACAGCTCAGTTTACACAGCCCTGGTGGTGTAGATGTGTTCCAGAAAGATTGCACTCAAATCCTTACCTTGTTTTAACTGTGCAGTCAAATTGAAGTTGACCTTTAATAGAGGTTGAGATGTGGGTCTGGATGCCCACTAAAATCAGAGATCCACTAACCAGATAATTATATTCAACAAATGCCTTTTTACCACTGTTTGCAGTAGTAGGGGCGACCAAGGCATCTCCTGTAGCATTGTGTGTGTACAAACCCCCCTCCCTTTTAACTGTTCTTCGTTCCTGTTCTCCAATTCGTTCTTTTTTTCTTGTTTTGTTTGTCTTTCTTTTTTCTGGTTGTGGTCTCTATCTCTCTGTTTATTGCTGGCTCTGCTCGCTGACCTACATTGGCTCCCGGTCCGGCAATGCCTCGATTTTAAAATTCTCATCGTTGTCTTCAAATCCATGGCTTCATCCCTCCTTATCTCTGTAACCTTCTCCAGCCCTACAAACCTTCGAGATCTCTGCTCCTCCAATTCTGGCTTCTTGAGCATCCCCAATTTTAATTGCTGCACCATTGAAAGCCATGCCTTCAGCTGCCAAGACCCTAATCTCTGGAATACTGGGGTTGGGTAGGAAGGGGCTGCCTGGGAGATACTGCACCATGTTAGAGAGGATGGAGATGAGAGTCAGGTGGGGTTGGAGTGGGGCTTAGGGTGCAGAGGAAGTCGGGATGTGGAGTCTAGCATTGGTCTGTAGGAGGGAATGGGGGATTGGGAGTAATGGGGGGATTGAGTTAGGGCTCGGAGCGCACGGTAGGGTTTCCGATCTGTCAATGTTTGGGGGCTAGGCCCTGGGAGCAGTGAGGGAGAATGTGGGAGCATTGAGGGTGGGGGCAATGGAGTCTGGGAAAGCTGAAGGAGGATGAGGTGTGCAGTTTAAATGAATCTATCAATATATATTAAAGAAACATCAATTTGCGCAACATCAGTTTTGATTAAGTGCTAGGAGGTAAGAACCAACTGATGGGCAGGAACAGCACAGTGAATTGTAATAGCAAGGGAGTGGTACAGGGGCACCGACTAGGCTTAGAGTACAGGTGCTGGGACTGGGAGCGAGTCTGGCTGCGTGGGGAGAGTGGGAGGCTGTGCACTGGAGTTGCTGTTGGAACAATGGCCTATTTTGGCTTTGTTTTGTCGACAGGATGTTAAATTTTTAAGTCGAGCACCAGGCGAGAGAAATATCAGCTGTTGTGCCAGGGTGGCGCGGGCAACTTGAGCACTGGTAAGGTCGGGGCTGAAGGCGCACATTCGCAGTGAGGTTCCATGTGTATCGGGGCCCAAGAAACAATGCTGAGCAAAGGCATAGCTGAGGAGTAGGAGCTCCAGGACATGGCTCAACACAAGGCCCAGGCTTCTGCGGGACAAACAGGCCTGTTGCTAGCAGCAACACTCCAGAGGTGGACCAATGGGAGCAGCAAGCACCAGTAGGGTGGGAAGAGGATGAAACAGAAAGGGGTGAGGCTACAATACCCAGGACAGAGGATGATTGACACAAAGAGAATGGCGACTGTCATGGCAACAACAAACAGATTTCTTTTTGAGGGATTTGATTGATTCTCTTTATGGTGGTTGCTTTTAGTGAATGTGAAATTTGAGCCAATCAGCATGCAATAGTGAAATTTGAGTGAATTAGAAAGCTTTGCACCCAATGGACAATATAGACATATGGAAATCATTCCCCCTCCCATGCCCTACTGACGTACCCAGGCAATATATAATATCTAGCTGTACAATTAGCCTTGCGAGCGTGTGCCTGTCTTATCATGCCTTTCAAAGGCATCACAGCTCAGCATTGTAAGTCTGTAGGACAAAAATAGTGATTGCTGAAATGAGGACTTATCTGTTAAGTTACCCATCAACTATCTAATCAATTAAATGTGAACAAATCAAATTGTTTTGTGAAGTTGGTTTGAGCTGCATTCTTGATTTTTTTTTCTTTTATCTAAACATTTACTGATAAAAATAACAATGTAAGAACCCCCCAGTAAGCAAACAATTCAGAATAAAATGCTTATTGTTACTCATAGGGTAGCCCAAAACGTCTTAAAAATCAAAGGTGATTTCTCGCAAGGGCTATTCCTGTATTGGGAGCAGTGGGCTCAGGTTGGAGTACTTGGTTGCGGTTTGAGTTATTATTTCTTGGTCTTGCTCTGCTTGATTTTGAGTTGCTCCCTAGCCTGTTTCTTTGCTGTACATTCCAGAATTTTATACACCCTTTCTTGTTAGGTACAGGAAACTCTTTATTAACCGGCACCCAAATATCCGGAAATCTCTCTTAACCGGCAAAATTCTTGAGTAGGTAACCGGGGTTTTCCTTCATCTCTCCTTTAAAATTAACTTTAAAAAAAACCCCGAGGCGTTTGCCTTGTATCGGAGCGTGTAGATTGGGAGGGGAATGTGCAGCCCGGGTAGGCAGCGGACACGACAGATGGTCAGCTGGCGGTCCCCGGGGAGACGGAGCTCCGAATGCAGGCGCATGTCAATGTGTACGGGGCTCTCGTACGTTGGGAGACATAACTCTCCATTATCCGGACTTTTTGATTAACCGGCACCACGCCGGTCCCGTCGGTGCCGGTTAATAAAGAGTTTCCTGTAATGCCTTTTGTGACTTGCTTTATTATCCCCATTGGTTTTAATCTACCATTTTGTCCTTGGCTTGTTTCTGGGATGTGCTTCCTCTGTAATGCTGGAAAAGAGAAGGCTGAGGGGTGACCTGATAGAGGTCTTTAAGATGATGAGAGGGTTTAATAGTGTAGATGCAGAGAAAAATGTTTCCACTTGTGGGGGAGTCCAAAACTAGAGATCATAAATATAAGCTAGTCACTAATAAATCCAATCGGGAATGCAGGAGAAACCTCTTTACCCAGATATGTTGAACTCGCTACCACAAGGAGTAGTTGAGGCGAATAGTATAGATGCATTTAAGGGGAAGCTAGATAAGCACATGAGGGAGAAGGGAATAGGAGGATATGCTGATAGGGTTAAATGAAGAGGGGTGGGAAGAGCATAAATGGTGGCATGGACCAGTTGGGCCGTATGGCCTGTTTCTGTGCTGCAGACTCTATTCTATGTCATGCAAAATCGGAGGTTAATTGGTGGATAAAAAAAATTATACCTCTCTTCCAGAAACTGTGTCTCTCCTTGATTCCCACTCCCTAATTATTTTTGTGTCACATACTCTGTCTTATTCTCCCTCTTGCTTGATCTCGCTCACTCTCTGGGGCTGTTGCACATTGCGTCATTGTTACTTTCACTCTTTCGGACTTGCTTTCATTGTTTGCAATTTCATGTTTTACGTCGCACTTGGTTATATTCGACATCTCCAATAATCAAATCTAGCAGCACTTGGCTAGGTACGGAGTGACCAGTGATTATATCTAGCTGGCTCTACATGCCTGAATTCTACTTTGTAGAGTTGGAATTAAACAGTGCTGTTTCTGCAGAACGGCAAACCTGTGCATTTTGAAAGCTTTCTCCCCCCAACCCCCCCCCCCCCCTCCCCCGTTCTCTCCAGGTGCTTCCTCATGTTGCGGTACTATTCCGTGTGTGCATGTCACTCTATGGTGTGCCAACAAACAATTCACCATCACAACTGAACCCAATCCTGTCCCAATCTGAAGTCCATGAACTTCTCCCTAGCCCTGGGACTCTGAGGTCAATTGTAGCTCTTTCCCTCCTCCCCCATAATGAGATCAGTTACAAGTACATGAGAAAGGGAAGCTGAGTTAATGAAGATGTGCTTTAATGTTACAAACTTGTTCTGTGGTCTAGTTTAATGTATACTTTCATGGTTATGACTGTTGTACGTTTGTTTCAGGAAGCCGTTGAACTTTCAAAATCTGAATGAACATTTGGATCGGCTACTGTCTGAGGGTCTGGACAATGAGACAGACAATAAAGGTTGGACATGTGGAAATAATGAATGGATCTGCAAAAAGGATTGAAATGTGCAATGGGACTATCGCTTTGTACTTCTTTGTGGTGGGGGTGATGGCGGTGGTAGAATAACTCCGTGATCCGTAGCCCCAGATGTAGGTGTACATGACGGGGATGGCATTTGCTCTTCTGAATGCTGACGTCTTGCTGAGCCTAGTCATGTATCATCATGGTATTGTCTTGGGGGTATGTCTTGTCCTCATCCTACTCAACCCGCCTGCAGCCTTTGACACGGTTGACCACACCATCCCCCTCCAACGCCTCTCCTCCGTTGTCCAGCTGGGTGGGACTGCCCTCATCTGGTTCCTATCTATCTAGTCGTAGCCAGAGAATCACCTGCAATGGCTTCTCTTCCCGCTCCTGCATTGTTACCTCTGGAGTCCCCCAAGGATCTATCCTTGGCCCTCCTATTTTTCGTCTGCATGCTGCCCCTCGGTGACATCATCTGAAAACACAGCATCAGTTTCCACATGTACACTGACGCCACCCAGCTCTACCTCTCTCAACTCTTCCACTGTCTCTATATTGTCAGACTGCTTGTCCAACATCCAGTATCGGATGAGCAGAAATTCTCTCCAATTAAATATTGGGAATACCAAAGCAATTGCCTTTGGTCCCCGCCACAAACTCTGTTTTCTAGCCACCGACTCCATTCCTCGCCCTGGCCACTGTCTAAGGCTGAACCAGACCGTTCGCAATCTTGGTGCAGTATTTGACCCTGAGCCAATTCCGATCCCATATCTGCTCCCTCACCAAGACTGCCTACTTCCACCTCCGTAAGATCGCCCGTCTCTGCCCCTGCTGCCGAAATTCTCATCCATGCCTTTGTTACCTCGAGACTCGACTATTCCAATTCTCTCCTGGCCGACCTCTCATCTTCCACCCTCCATAAACTTAAGCTCAATGAAAACTCTGCTGCTCGTATCATAACTTGCACAAACCTCGTTCACCCATCTTCTTCTTAGGCAGTCCCTCAGAACCGAGGATGACTTGCTTCCACGCTAAAAATGAGTTCTCAGGTGACTGATGAGCCCAATGCGGGACCGACGGTCTCTGTCACATGTGGGGCAGACGGTGGTTGAAGGGGCGGGTGGGTGAGGTGCTTGGGTTGACGTGCGCTCCTTCCGCTGTTTGTGCTTGGCTTCCGCTTGCTCCCGGTGAAGAGACTCGAGGTGTTCGGCGTCTTCCCGGATGCTTCTCCTCCACTTTGAGCGGTCTTGGGCCAGGGATTCCCAGGTTCAGAGGGGATGTTGCACTTTTTCAAGGAGGCTTTGAGGGTGTCCTTGAAGCGTTTCCTCTGCCCACCTGGTGCTCTCCTGCTGTGTTGGAGCTCCGAGTAGAGCACTTGTTTTGGGAGTCTCATATCGGGCATGCGGACGATGTGGCCCGTCCATCAGAGCTGATCGAGCGTGGTCAAAGCTTCGATGCTGGGGATGTTGGCCTGTGTGAGAACACTGACGTTGGTGCGCCTATCCTGCCAATGGATTTGCATGATCTTGCAGAGGCAGCATTGGTGTTACCTCTCCAGGGCTTTGAGGTGCCTGGTGTACATGGTCCATGTCTCTGAGGCATACAGGAGGGCGGGAATCACTACTGCTCTGTAGACCATGAGCTTGGTGCCGAGTTTGAGGTCCTGGTCTTCAAACACTCTCTTCCTCAGGCGACCGAAGGCTGCACTGGCACACTCAAGGCGGTGTTGGACTTAGTCATCGACATCTGCCCTTGTTGACAGTAGGCTCCCAAGGTATGGAAAGTAGTCCACGTTGTCCAAGGCCTCGTCGTGGATTTTGATAATGGGGGGGGCGGGGGGGGGGCAGTACTGTGTGGCGGGGGCAGGTTGGTAGAGGACCTTTGTCTTACGGATGTTTAGTGTAAAGCCCATGCTCTCGTACGCTTCGGTGAAGGTGTTGACGATGGTTTGGAGTTCGACCTCCAAGTGTGCGCAGACGCAAGCATCGTCTGCATACTGTAATTCGATGACAGAGGATGGGACGACCTTGGATCTGGACTGGAGGCGACGGAGGTTGAACAGTTTCCCGTTTGTTCTGTAGTTTAGCTCCACTCCAGCAGGGAGCTTACTGAGGGTGAGATGGAGCATTGCAGCAAGGAAGATCGAGAAGAGCGTTGGTGCGATGACAAAGCCTTGCTTGACCCCGGCCCGTACATGAATTAGGTCTGTGGTGGATCTGTTGCTCAGGATCATGGCTTGCATGTTGTCGTGAAGCAGGCGGAGGATGGTGACAAACTTTTGAGGGCAGCCGAATTTGAGGAGGACTCTCCATAATCCCTCACGGTTGACAGTGTCGAAGGCCTTTGTGAGGTCAAAGAAGGCCATGTACAGCGGTTGGTGCTGTTCCCTGCATTTCTCTTGTAGTTGACGCACGGTGAAGATCATGTCCATTGTGCCCCTTAGTGGGAGGAATCCGCATTGCGACTCTGGAAGGAGCTCTTAAGCCACTGGGAGAAGGCGATTGAGGAGGATTCTTGCGATGACTTTCCCTGTGGCAGACAGCAAGGAAACTCCTCTGTAATTACCGCAATCGGACTTGTCACCTTTCTTGAAGATGGTCACGATTACGGTGTCTCTGAGATCCCCTGGCATGCTCTCCTCCTTCCAAATAAGAGAAATGAGTTCATGTATTCACGCCAGTAGTGCTTCTCCGCCATGCTTTATTGCCTTGGCGGGGATTCTATCTGCTCCTGAGGCCTTGTTGTTCTTCAGTTGTCATATGGCCTTTTCAACCTCATGCCGGGCTGGGGTTATGCTGAGGTGGTGGCGGGTAGCATGCTGCGGGATGGAGTTGAGTACACTCGCGTCAAAGACAGAGTCTCGGTTAAGGAGGTCTTAGAAGTGCTCCTTCCAGCGGGCACTGACTGCCTCTCTGTACTTGCCCATCACCCCTGTGCTTGCTGACCCACATTGGCTCCCGGTCCACTAATGCCTCGATTTTACAATTCTGATCCTTGTTTTCAAATCCCTCCAAGGCCTCGGTCCTGCCTATCACTTTAACCTCTCCAGCCCTACAACCCTCCGAGATCTCTGCGCACCTCTAATTCTGGCCTCTTGTGCATTTCCGATTTACATTGCTCCACCATTGGCAGCATTGCCTTCAGCTGCCTAGACCCTAAGCTCTGGAATTTCCTCCCTAAACCTCTCCGCCTCTCTACCTCTCTCAGGAGACCTTAAGTTGCCCCTTAAAGTCTATCTCTTTGACCAAGCTTTTGGTCACCTGTCCTAATATCTCCTTGTGTGGCTCGGTGTCAAATTTTGTTTGATAACGTTCCTGTGAAGGGGCTTGGGTTGTTTACTAAGTTAGAGGTGCTATATAAATTCAAGTTGTTTGTTGATTGATTATCTGTAATGACCAATTAAAACTGATGATGAGTTCTTTGTTAACTGAGCTGCACAGAGTGAGAAGTTCGATTCACTGGGCTGGATTTTGATGCTGGGGCGGGTTGGGGTCGTGTCATCCACCCGACTGCAATTGGATGTGGGAGATTGATGCAATTTTCACCTAATTGGGCCATTGAGTCCCAGCATGTGGGAACCCATGAACCAATTAGTGGTTTCAGTCTGAAAGTCGCCTCTGATGATGTCATCATTGATGCTGCATTGAAGGTCAGAGAATGCCTGGCCTTTGCTGTGAGAGGACCTGGATGCAAAAAGAGAGCGAGAGAGAATTTTTTTTTGCTCCACCACTCCCAGATGCCAGCCAGCCACTCACTGATACTCAGCCACTGATATTCAGCTATCCACATGTGCTCCCGCCAGGTTTCACAATCGTGTTTCAGAACAGGCGTGCTTCACGTAGAACAAGGGTTAAAATCACAAAGGCCTTTCAAAATGGCATTATAGAGCCAATTTAGTGCTTGTTAAGGGCCTTAACAGCCTATCCCGTCTCTTAAAGGCGGGACGCAGGCGGGACCAGCGGACACGATTTCAACAAAATTGCGTGGAGGCGGGATGGAGGCGGACTTGTGCCCGCCCGCCACTTTTCGCAATTTTAACCCCCCACACGCCTCCAAACCCGCCTCCACGGGTCAGTGAAAATCCAGCCCTATGTATCTGCTGAACTCAGTTGGGATGGTCTGGCGGGTGTGCTCCAGTTCGCCTTATCATCTCTGAGCTAGGGAAATGAAAATGAATCATGGTTCCTCCTCCTGATCACTGTTCACTGACTCCTCCTGCAAAGTGCACATGTGGCTGTTGGACGATGATTCTGTTGGTAACTGATACATGATCCATGTAGAACAATAATCAGATTTGCGTTTTTTGTGGGCAGGGTGTCATTTTGCTTAAGTGTTGCATATATGTTTTTGTATAAACAGGTTATTGTTCGGCTTGGCTGTGGTTGATTCCATTTCTTTTTCTTGCACAAATGGATTGCTAACAGTTTTCATCGGTAGACCATGTTCCTACCAACTGAAACCTGTTTCTTTTACTTCCCAACACGCTGAGAATTGCCCAGCTCTGAACAAGTATCCCAGATCATGGTAGATTGCTTACTGGATTTCATGCAGGATGCCCACCATGTCTCCTGCCAATGCAGAAGTAAATAAACATCCTGACACATCATCAGGCCACATTTATTTACAGTTGAAGAATTCAAGAACATGATATCAAGAAACGGCTGAGCACACTGGATACAGCAAAGGCTGTGGGCCCTGACAAATTCCCGGCTGTCTTGCTGAAGACCTGTGTTCCAGAACCAGCCGCGCCTCCTAGCCAAGCTGTTCCAGTACAGCTACAACACTGGCATCTACTCGACAATGTGGAAAACTGCCTCGGTATGTCCTGTCCTCGAAAAGCAGGACAACTCCAACCTGGCCAATTGCCATTCGATCATCCTACTCTCAATCATCAGTAATCTGATGGAAGGTGTCGACGGTGCTATCAAGCAGCACATACTCACCAATAAACGGCTCACTGATGCTCAGTTTGTCTCCAGACCTCATTACAGCCAGGGGGAACACTCTCCATTGGCTGGAATCATACCAAGCACAAAGGAAGATGGTTGTGGTTGTTGGAGGTCAATCATCTCAGCCCCAGGACATCGCAGCAGGAGTTCCTCAAGGCAGCATCCTAGCTCACATGCAGCAAGACCTGGACAATATCTCGGCTTGGGCTGATAAATGGAAAGTAATATTCGCGTCACACAATGACCATGTCCAACAAGGGAGAGTCTAACCACCTCTCTTGACAGTCAGTGGCATTACCATCGCCAAGTGCCCCACCATCAACACCCTGGGGTCAAATTTCCCCCTAAGCTGCATGGCAGCGTATCGATCGGGAGGTCCCGCGCAGGCTGCTCGCCAGCTGTTGCCGCTGGAAAAGATATCGCGCATGTGCAGCCAAATTTAAAGGGACCGCGTACGGAAAAAAATTTGAAGGGAACATTGTCCAGTCTTGGATGAGCTGCAATGTCCTTCAACTGCACACTAAGAAGACCAAAGCCATTGTTTTCAGCCCCTGCCACAAACTCTGTACTCTTGCTACTGATTCCATCCCCTTCCCCAGCCGCTGTCTCAGGCTGAACCAGACTGTTCGCAGGTGTCGTCGTCCTGTGTGACCCCGACCTGTGCTTCTGACCCCATATCCTCTCCATCACAAAGCCTGTCGGCCTCCACCTCTAACATCGCCCGATTCCTTCTCTGCCTCAGCCACTGAAACCCTGAAGTGCTGAAACCCCCATCTGTGCTTTTGTTACCTCCAGACTTTACTATTCCAATATAACAACAGAAAACGCTGGAAAAACTCAGCAGGCCAGGCAACATCCGTGGAGAGAGAAACAGAGTTAACGTTTCAGGTCGAAACCCTTCGTCAGAACTGAGAGAAGAGCAGGAAATTAAACAGATAAAAATGCAAGGGGGAGTCTGGGGGGAGGAATAAAAGAACAAAAGGGGTGGTCTATGGTAAGTAGAGACATTAAGAGATGCTCAAGGCAAGACGAGATGGTAATAGGACAGGTTAAGAAACAAAAGGTGAAGTGTGAAATGCTGGCAGAATGAGAGACAGCTGCCGTAGGGGGGGAGAGAGGAAAAAAAAGGAAAAAGGCACAGACCAAAAGGGTGGATAAAATGTATATATATGTGGTAGGGGCCGGGGTTATGATCTGAAATTGTTGAACTCGATATTGAGTCCGGAAGGCTGTGAAGTGCCTAAACAAAAGATGAGGTGCTGAACGATGAGGTACGGAAGCTTAGCGTAAGCTCGAGGAACAGCACCTCATCTTTCGTTTAGGCACTTTACAGCCTTCCGGACTCAATATCGAGTTCAACAATTTCAGATCATAACCCCGGCCCCTACCACATATATATACATTTTATCCACCCTTTTGGTCCGTGCCTTTTTCCTTTTTTTTTCTCTCTCTCCCCCTACGGCAGCTGTCTCTCATTCTGCCAGCATTTCACACCTCACCTTTTGTTTTTTAACCTGTCCCATTACCATCTCGTCTTGCCTTGAGCATCTCTTAATGTCTCTGCTTACCATAGACCACCCCTTTTGTTCTTTTATTCCTCCCCCCCAGCCTCCCCCTTGCATTTTTATCTGTTTAATTTCCTGCTCTTCTCTCAGTTCCGACGAAGGGTTTCGACCTGAAACGTTAACTCTGTTTCTCTCTCCACAGATGTTGCCTGGCCTGCTGAGTTTTTCTAGAGTTTTCTGTTGTTATTTACTATTCCAATGCTTTCCTGGCCGGTCTCCCAGCCTCCATAAACTGCTGCCAGTATCCTAAATAGGACCAAATCACATTCACCCATCACTCCTGTGCTTGCTGACCTACATTGGCTCCCGATACAGCAACGCCGCAGATTAAAAATTCTCATCCTTGTGTTTAACTCCCTTCGTGGCCTCACCCTTCTCTATCTCTGTAACTTCCTCCAGCCCTACAAACACTCCCCACCCTGACTCCCAAACTCTGCTCCTCTGACTCTAGCCTGTTGTGCATCCCTAACTCTCTTCGCCCCACCATTGGCGGCCATAATGTCGCCCAGGCCCCATGCTCTAGAATTCCCTCCCTAAACTGCTCTTCCTCTCTATTTCCCTCTCCTCCTTTAAGACCCTCCTTAAATTCCCCCTCTTTCCTAAGCTTTTGGTCACCCCATCTAATATCTCCTATGTGAAGCGCCTTGGGACGTTTTACTAGGTTAAGGGCGCTATATAAATGGAAGTTGTTGTAACTGTAGAATGCCAGAACTGCTGAAAGTTTATGTTTTAAGAGTACTTTCCCCATTGAAGTCAAAAGCAGTTTCTTCGAAGATTGACCTTGGCTAATAGAATCTCAATAATGTAACGTCTGAGTGGACAACGAGATGGTTGTCCGGCTCATCTGTCTTCATTTATCTCACCCAAACAGGTTTAATACATGCCAGCAGTCAGACTTTATATTGTAGACTGACGTTCTGCCAGAATGAATGCAAATACAATAGTCCTGTCTGCCATCAAATCTCAACAAATGTCCTGTATTGAAATTTAGTTGTGACCGGATACAAAATTCGACCCTGCTGAGGACACTCCATATTTAGGATGGAAAGCTTGGGTGCCTTTGTTTGAAGAACAGTCTCCTGAGTGTGTGCTGGGGGGAGGTTAGTACATTAAAAGTAAACAAGCCACAAGCTTCCTATTTCTTGACACGTAGTGACTGGCCTCTTCGACAAGGTGCAGGAATCGGTACCTTCAGAAGGGGAGAGAGTTGGCATGCAAAAGCTGCTTTATATTTCCGTTGGTTTAGTTCAAAGAGATTGGTGTCTCTGACCCAGCTCCTTGAGTTTATCTACACTGCTGCTGCTGGGATAAGAGAGACGGATTTAGTAGCGTAAACTTAGAAAGCCAGCTCACCAGGTCACAGATGTCATTCTCCCAGAATCGCAGTATAGAAGTGGCTAAACCCTCCTGATGACGCATGTGCCTCTCTGCTCCACCACTCACAAGCATCAAAACGATGCTCAAGCCTCTTTTTTTTGTATTTCATGACTTAAAAGTTGCACACAAGTGGACGCTCAGCCTGCACACACAGCCAATATGTAGGCTTTAGGAGACACTAGTGTGTGCAGCATGTTATAACCAATGACTGATACAGGGACATGATTGAGGAGATGCTTCGAAACCACTCAGCCACCAGAACCCTTTGATTCGATTACTTTCAAGCCAACTGTCTTGTCCTGACTCAATTGGATTGAGGAGCTGTTTTGACCATAATCAGGAATAAGAACATAAGAACATAAGAAATAGGAGCAGGAGCAGGCCAATCGGCCCCTCGAGCCTGCTCCGCCATTCAATAAGATCATGGCTGATCTGATCCTAACCGCCAATCTACTATCTACTATCACAGAACCATCTCCTGCATCTAACAGAATTGCACACACAAAATAGGAGCAGAATCAGGCTACACAGTCCCTGGGCCCGCTCCACTACCCACAGGGCCATGACCGATCCGAACCTAGACTCATGTCCAAATTCCTGCCCGCTCCCCGTAACCCTTAATGCCCTTTACTTCTAGGAAACTGTCTATTTCTGTTTTAAATTTAATCAATGTTGTAGCTTCTACAGCTTTTTGTGGCAGCATATTCCATGGACCTACCACCCTCTGAGTGAAGTAGTTCCTCCTCATCTCAGTTTTGAAAGAGCAGCCCCTTATTCTAAGACTATGTCCCCTAGTTCTCGTCTCACCCGTCATCGGGAACATCCTCCCCGCATCCACCCGATCCAACCCCTTCACAATCTTATATGTTTCAATAAGATCGCCTCTCATTCTTCTGAACTCCAATGAGTAGAGTCCCAATCTACCCAACCTCTCCTCATATGACCACCCCCTCATCCCCGGGATTAACCGAGTGAACCTTTTTTGCACTGCCTCGAGAGCAAGGATGTCTTTCCTTAAGTAAGGACACCAAAACTGTATGCAGTATTCCAGGTGCGGTCTCACCAATACCTTGTACAACTGAAGCAATACCTCCCTATTTTTATATTCTATCCCCCTAGCAATGAAAGCCAACATTCCATTGGCCTTCTTAATCACTTGCTGCACCTGCATACTAACCTTTTGAGTTTCGTGCACCAGGACCCCCAGATCCCTTTGCACTTCAGTACTCTCCAGTTTCTTGCCATTAAGATAATAAATTGCTCTAGGATTTTTCCTGCCAAAGTGCATCACCTCACACTTTCCAGTGTTGTATTCCATCTGCCAAATCTCTGCCCACTTACTTAGCCTGTCTATGTCCCCTTGCAGGTTTTTTATGTCCTCCTCACTCACTACTTTCCCTCCCATCTTAGTATCATCTGCAAATTTTGATATGTTACACTTGGTCCCTTCCTCCAAATCGTTAATATAGATTGTAAAGAGTTGGGGACCCAGCACTGACCCCTGTGGAACACCACTAGTTACTGATTGCCAGTCTGAGAATGAACCATTTATCCCAACTCTTTGCTTTCTGTTAGATAGCCAATCCTCTATCCATGCCAGAATATTACCCCCAATCCCGTGATTTTTTACCTTAAGCAATAATCTTTTGTGTGGCACCTTGTCAAATGCCTTTTGGAAGTCTAAATACACTACGTCCACTGGTTCCCCTTTATCCACTCTATATGTTACTTCCTCAAAGAATATAACATATCACATCAGACAATGTAAGTTATTTGTTGAACCCAAGAATGAGTTACTCCCATCTTTTTCAAAATTACTATTGTCCTTCTCAAACAAAATTTTGTATATATTCAGTGCCAGTTTTCAGGGTTTCTACTATAGATAAACAACCTGAACCCCTCGATTGGATTCCAGCCTATAACTCACCCCCCGGGTGTCTGTTATTTTATGCATAAACCATTCGAACCCCTCGATTAGATTCCAGCCTGTAACTCATTGTCGTATTGAAACATTTAAGATTCTGAGGGGGATTGACAGGGTAGATGCTGAGAGGTTGTTTCCCCTGACTGGAGAGTCTAGAACTGGGGGCATAGTCTCCGGATAAGCGGTTGGCCATTTAAGACAGATGAGGAATTTCTTCACTCAAGGTTGTGAATTTTTGGAATTCTGTACCCCAAAGGGCTGTGGAAGCTGAATTGTTGAGTATATTCAAGGCTGAGATAGATAGATATTTGTGGGGGGCGCTTACCGACTGGGCGTGGCGAGAAGATCAACTCCCGCTATTTTCGGCGGGAGGTTTGCGGTGGCCGTATGGAGTTGCGCCACGATCTCCTTCGCCCGGAGATTGTGATGTCATCGCCGTGCGCATCGCCCCGGACCCGAACTTCGGTTCCACCCCCTGCAGCATCGCCGGGCGATGACACCGACAGCTGCAGGAGGCGTTGATCGGGAGGCTGGGCGCTTTGGGGGCGAAAGTTAAAGGGGAGGTTGCTGAGGTAAGTACTTAAATTTCTAAAATGGTTTAGGTCAATTTTGTTTGCTTCTCCTGGGTCGCGATCGATCAGCCCGGCACTCTGCTGGAGTGCATGAGGCTGATCGGGCCAGATAGCGGCTGCTGTCGGGGACCAGCTAACTGGGGCAGAGCCTGCAGCGACGGCCCTTCCCTTTAAGGGAGGGAAGGAGCCTCGGAACGTGGCAGCGTTGCATGGCCCATTGTGCAGCGCTGCACAACTGCCGCCCCGCCTGCGTCCTTTAAACGCTCCAGGAAGGAAGTCGAGCGCTTGATTTAGCGCTCCGCTTCCTTCCTGGAGCGCTAAACCCAATTTCGTGAAAGCTGGGAGTCATTAGCGCCTGGCGCTAAGTTTCCCAGCTTTCAAAGGTTACCGACCCCAAACGGGGCGATAATGAATTTCTTCCCCAGGGACTCTAGGGAATCACTGGATATGGAGACCGCGCAGGAAAGGAGTTGAGGTCGAAGATCAGCCATGACCTTATTGAATGGCGGAACAGACTCGAGTGGCCATATGGCCTACTCCTGCTCCTAATTCCTATGTATATCTGTTATTCTCTATATAAGCCACCTGAACCCCTCGATTAGATTCAAGCCTGTAACTCACTCCCGGGTATCTGTTAATCTGTATATCGGTACGTGATTTTTCTGTAATATTTGATGTCAGTCTGGATTACATAGGATATACGGCACAGAAACAGGCCATTCGGCCCAACCAGTCCATGCCGGCGTTTATGCTCCACTCGAACCTCCTCACATCTTTCCTTATCTAACTCTATCAGCATAACCCTCTATTCCCTTCTCTTTCATATGCTTATGTAAGCCTCCCCTTAAATGCATCTATACTATTTGCCTCAACCACACCCTGTGGTAGCAAGTTCCACATTCTCACCACTCTCTGGGTAAAGAAGTTTCTTCTGAATTCCCTATTTGATTTCTTAGTGACTATCTTATATTGATGGCCTCTAGTTTTGCTCTTCCCCACAAGTGGAAACATTCTCTCTGTGTCTACTCTATCAAAACCTTTCAAAATTTTAAATACCTCTATTAGGTTACCCCTCAGCCTTTTTTCAAGAGAAAAGAGACCCTTCTGATTGAGATCCTTTCCTGATTGGTATATCCTCTCATTTCTGGTATCATCCTTGTAAATTGTTTTTGCACCCTCTCCAGTGTCTCTATATCCCTTTTTATAATATGGCGATCAGAATTGTATACAGTACTCCAAGTGAGGTCTAACCAAGGTTCGATACAGGTTTAGCATAACTTCACTACTTTTCAATTCTATCCCTCTAGAAATAAACCCTAGTGCTTGTTTTTTTTATGACCTTATTAACCTGTGTCGCTACTTTGTGATTTGTGCTCCTAGATCCCTTTGCTCTTCTACCCCATTTAGCTTCTTATTTCCCAAGTAATATATGACCTCCTTATTTTTCTTTCCAAAATGTAATACCTCACATTTATCTGTGTTGTCCTGGACAGTTGCTGACCGATGGTTTGATTGTCAACTCTATATTTCAGATCAAAGTATGGACGGGCGTCTTGGTCCAGCCACGGTGGTCCTGGATCACACGAGTGGCTTTGAGGGGTTGCTGCTTGTGGATGATGACTTACTTGGGGTAAGTATTTTAGAGCAAGGCTGCTCATTCACTGTGTCAGGATTAACTCGTTGCCACCTGAAGAATGGTTTCAGAGGAATCTCTTTGTTGTATTTTATTTTCTATTTTTGCTTTCTCTGATTTTCTCTTCCAATTTTCTCCCCTCGCCTCCTGAAGGAGTTGAATTCCTTGGTGAGATACAGTTCCATCGGTTGCAATCACTGCTCAGTACCCCCGCCAAGGGATCTTCCTGGTGTGTACCTCTCTGCCATCGAGGACCTGTACTTCATGTGATTTAAATAATCTGACTGGCGCTCTGACCTCTATTTCAGCCTCACCGTGTTAGGCAGTCTTGGTCACACTTGCTGACAAACCCAGCTGCTGGAGTTTTCTACTGACCATTCCTTTGCACTAAGTCTTTGAAGGTTATACTTTAATAATGTTATTAAAACACTTGGAATCCAGACTAACTGGGTTACCATTCCGTCATTGCCACTTTCTTGGTTTCCCTGAGTATTGCCCTCGCTTTGTTTCATTAATTTGGGGGGATGGTTTTGAGAGTGATGTAATCCTCCTCCTCCCTGCAGCCAAGGGGGTGACAGTGGCATTGCAGATGCTGGCTTGTACTTACTCTGTTTGTTCCCTTTTAGGTTGTTGGTCACAGTAATTTCAGCTCAATCAGAGCCACCTCGTGTGTGTACAAAGGTGAGTGTGAAGGGTTCAGGCTGGGCCAGAGCATCTGGCATGGCAATTAATGCAGAGAAAGATCACCAGGATTGTTTACTCTGTGTGTGTCTCCCTACTGATCTGGGACTGGTGGTGCTGGGAATATATCCTATCAATCTGAGGGCAGGGGGGTGATGTTGGCAGCATCTCATTAATGGGGGCGGGGTGGTGGTGGGAATGTTTCATTAATTTGGGGGGATGATTTTGTAAAGATCTCATTAACTGAAGGGGTGGTTAGTGTTGGGAGTGTCTCATTAATCTGGAGGGGGTGGTTAGTGTTGAGAGTGTCTCATTAACTGGAGGGGGTGGTTAGTGTTGGGAGTGTCTCATTAATCTGGAGGGGGTGGTTAGTGTTGGGAGTGTCTCATTAACTGGAGGGGGTGGTTAGTGTTGGGAGTGTCTCATTAACTGGAGGGGGTGGTTAGTGTTGGGAGTGTCTCATTAATCTGGAGGGGTGGTTAGTGTTGGGAGTGTCTCATTAATGTGGAGGGGTAGGCCTTGGAGTGTCTGATTAATCTGGGAGGGGGGGATGGTGTTGGGAAGTACTCATTAATCTGAGAGGGGGGATGAGGGTGCTGAATTGAATGCTGGCATCAGTAGGTACGGCAGTATAGTGGTTATGTTACTGAACTAGTAATCCAGACAATGAGTTCAAATCCCATCCAGGCAGTTTGATAATTTGAATTCAGTTTTTAAAAACCCCACAAAACCTGGAAATAAAATATCAGGAGAAGTGACCATGAAACTGTCAAATTGTTGTAAAAACCCAACTGGTTCACGAATGTCTTTACCCGGTCTGGCATACATGGGACTTCAGTCTAATACAATAGCAAAATACTGCGGATGCTGGAAATCTGAAATAACAACAGAAAAGCTGGAAACACTCGGCAGGCCAGGCAGCATCTGTGGAGAGAGAAACAGAGTTAACGCCAGTTCTGACAAAGGGTCACAGACCTGAAACGTTAACTCTGTTTCTCTCTCCACGGGTGCTGCCTGGCCTGCTGAGTGTTTCCAGCATTTTCTGTTGTTATTTCGGATTCCAGTCTAATGTGTTTGACTCTTAACCAATGTTCCCTCTAAGCGTGGCCGTGAAGTAATGGGAAAGGACCCGTGCAGGCCGCTCACCGGCTTCTCCATTGTAAATATCGCGCATGCGCGGGAATTTAAAGGGACCACGCACTAAAAGAAACAGGCCACGCAGAACAAAGTGCAGCTTACAGGGAACATTGCTCTTAACTACCCTCTGAAGTGGCCCAACAAGTCCCTCGGATGTATCGAACTGCTACCAGTGGTTCAAGAAGAAGGCCCACCACCACCTTCTCAGGGCAACTAGGGGTGGACAGTAAATGCTGGCCTTGCCTGTGATGCCCACATCCTGAGAACGAATGAAAAAAAATCCAGCAGCAGTCAGTACAGGATACACAGCTGGCTCAATAAAAATGAATGGCAATAGTCTCAAGCCAATTTTGCCATTCTGCCTGCAATTGGATCCAGAAGCGGTTTCGGATTCAGGATAAAAATTGTGTCACGTCAGATAAAACAAATGGCTATCTTGGGAATCAATTTCACTGTGTTCTCAATTTTCCCTTTGCAGTTCTCAGCAACAATATCTTGGTCTGAAATGATAATGGACATGTCTGAGCTGTGTACGAGACCTTGTGAAATGATCTAGACCCTTTTCTGCCATGTACTGCTGTTGTGATGTCCTGCTCACCTTGTCCTTTAACTGATTCTTGTGTTGTCCTTGGTCACAGGAAAGTGGATGTATGAAGTTCTGATCTCCTCTCAGGGGCTGATGCAGATCGGCTGGTGCACCCTGCACTGCAGGTTCAATCAGGAGGTGAGCCCATGTCTCTCTCGCACCGATGCCTGGAGGGACCGTGAAGTGGGAGATTCGCTAACTCAGCAACAGCTTGCATTTATATAGTTCCTTTAACATCATAAAATGTCCCCAAGGCACTTCTATGAAGTGTTATCGGACAAAAATTGACACTGAGCCACATAAGGAGATTTTAAGACAGGTGACCAAAAGCTTGGTCAAAGAGGTAGGTTTTAAGGAGCGTCTTAAAGGAGGTGGAGCGGTTTAGGGAGGGGATTCCAGAGCTTAGGGCCTAGGCAGCTGAAGGCACGGCCGCCAATGGTGGGGCAAAGGAAATCAGGGATGTGCAAGAGGCCAGAATTGGAGGAGAGCAGAGATCTCGGAAGGTTGTAGGGCTGGAGGAGGTTACAGAGATGGGGAGGGGCGAGGCCAGGGAGGGATTTGAACATGGGGATGAGAATTTTATTGGACCGGGAGCCAATGTAGGTCAGTGATGGGTGAACAGGACTATGTGCGAGTTAGGATACGGGCAGCAGTTTTGGATGAGCTGAAGTTTACTCATTAACTGTAATCCACTCTGTAATGAGCCAAAGGTAGCTGGAGGGTGACCATCTCACCGGTTAATGTGGAGTGGACTGGCTGTACTCTATTCACTTTTGCTGTTGAGTTCCTACCCTTGGGTTTCCTTTAGTTGTGAAATATTTCCTGTCTCATCCATAAAATCTGCCTCTGGCTTTCTTTCAGGCTTTTACCTTTTTGCTGACACCTAAGCGTTTCTCACTCTTTGAATGTAAGATTTCTTCTAATTCACCAAATCCACAAAGCTTGCTATCACTTCGAGTGCAAAATAGAGAAAATTGTGGACTTTTATTTGGACAAAACAGAATTTAAAGGGATCCGCTTTAGGAAAGGTGGGGTGAGGTGAAAATTCTAACCCGTTTCTATTTCCAGGAATATCTCTCTCTAGGAAATGGGGAAGTGTGACTGCTTCACATGCACTCTTCATGGGAGATTGCTGGGAACTGAGAGATTTATTAATGCACTGCTGCACAGGGATGACTGAGAGCTGTGTCTGACTGTGATTAACTCGCACACTGTTTCACAGAGATTACTTGGAGCTGTGTCTAACTGTTACTGATAGAAGGACATCATTTTCTTGGCTGTGGGAATACCACACCAGAGCTCGTATAAAATAGAGGAAAAATAGGGAGCTTGGAATTCTGGTTGTAGACAACAACTTAGTGGGAAACCTGGAATCGAAGAGAGGGTTGGGAGTAGAAAGGAGAATGGCAGTATTTACATACTTTATCTTTACTCCTCACACCGAGTTACTTTATTACTGTAATACAAAAGCAAAATACTGCGGATGCTGGAAATCTGAAATTAAAACAGAAAATGCTGGAAATACTCAGCAGGTCAGGCAGCATCTGTGCTGCCTGACCTGCTGAGTATTTCCAGCATTTTCTGTTTTTATTACTGTAATATTAGGCTTTGTTTAATTGTCACAGTGTGTGTGTTCAGGTTCTCCTAACCTGAGGATAATAGGTGCCTATAGCAATAACAACAGAAAACGCTGGAAAAACTCAGCAGGCGAGGCAGCATCCGTGGAGAGAGAAACAGAGTTAACGTTTCAGGTCGAAGACCCTTCATCAGAAGACCTGAAACGTTAACTCTGTTTCTCTCTTCACGGATGCTGCCTCGCCTGCTGAGTTTTTCCAGCGTTTTCTGTTGTTATTTCGGATTTCCAGCATCTGCAGTATTTTGCTATCATATAGGTGCCTATAGCAGTTCTGTTCCCTGTGAGATGAGGTGTGCTGGCAGCCCGCATGCTGCCTCAGGGATTGTCAGTTTGTTCAGTGCATCTTCCTGACGCCAGTCTGTCTGCTCCACAGGAGGGGGTCGGCGATACTTCAGATTCTTATGCTTACGATGGAAATAGAGTGCGCAAGTGGAATGTCACCACCACTAATTATGGAAAAGTAAGTGTCTCATGGATTTACACAGTGATCGAAGTAACACGGTCTGCGTGGGCAAGGGCAGACTTATTTCAAGCTGAATTTGTGATTCCTTCATAATTTAACGAGGCTAATACAGCCAGCAAAAATAATAACTATCTTCTCGTTGATGTTTGCAGAAGGCTCTCTCTCTTCAATTCACTGATGAGCCTTCATGAGAGGAGAGATGGTGTATGGTGTTTTATGTCTGCATCTGTGTATTTGCTCGTGTCCATATGTATCTGTGTATGTATGTCGATTTTTGTGTGAATCTAATCTTCTTCTGACTATTTATTCCACAGCAAAGCTGACCAGGTATAGTCTTAAGGTGGAGCGGGGTAAAGGGTGGGGGATAATTGGACCAGGGTGTGCAGATGTAATTCAGTCCCCACTTTAAAGTGATACATTCTGTACTTATTTTTATATTTCCTTTATTAATACTTGTGTCCACATTTATTATGGAAGCTGCCTGTGTAAATTGTCGCATTTTTACAGCTGTCCACTTTTGAAAATACCATCCACCTCCACCTCGGGCTAACTCTAAAGATGAGGAACCTTGACTTATTGCTCGGCTTCTTTCCTACATCCGATCAATCATGAAGACTGTTTTCTTTCACTCGCTGCCTGCCTCTGTTCCGATCTCTCCATCTTTGCTGTTAAAACCCATTACTGTGCCTTTATCATCAAGACGCTGATTCACCAATGCTCTGCTTGCTGACATCCCCATCTCCACAAACTACAGCTCATCCAAAGTGCTATGGCCCACCATCACATCACCCCTGTCCTCGCCCAGCTCTATTGACTCCTTGTGGTGCAGAGAATCATCTTTAACATCCTTGTCGTTGTCTTCAAATTGCCCTGTGGGTATGCCCTGTAATGCGTCCTTGCCATATGTCCCTGTCTGACACTAGCTGAATCCTTCCTCTCTGCTTCCTTCACTCCACCATTGGTGGCTGCTTCTTCAGCTACTATTGCCCCTGCCCTCAAACTCCTTCCAGAATCCCTCCACCTTGCCACCGCCGTCTTTGCCTTAAAGTCCACCGCTTCGACTGTGCTTTTGTGTCCTCACCCCCCCCCCCTTTCTTTCCCCCTCCTGCTCAGTGTCTAACACCCTTTAAAGTGCTTCGAGAAGTTTTTTTTGTAGAAAAACATGTCACTACTCCCCATATTTATAGCGGGTTTTATAGTGTCAGCCGTGGCTCAGTGGGTGGCACTCTCGCCTCTGAGTCAGAAGGTTGTGGGTTCAGGTCCCACTCCAGAGACTTGAGCACAAACATCTAGGCTGACACTCCAGCGCAGTACTGAGGGAGTGCTGCTCTGTCGGAGGTGTCATCTTTCGGATGAGACGTTAAACTGAGGCCCCGTCTGCTCTCTCAGGTGGATGTAAAAGATCCCATGGCACTATTTCGAAGAAGAGCAGGGGAGTTATCCCCGGTGTCCTGGCCAATATTTATCCCTCAACCAATATCACTAAAACAGATTATCTGGTCATTATCACATTGCTGTTTGTGGGAGCTTGCTGTGCGCAAATTGGCTGCTGCGTTTCCTACATTACAACAGTGACAACATTTCAAAAGTACTTCATTGGCTGTAAAGCGCTTTGAGACGTCCTGAGGTTGTGAAAAGGCGCTATAGTCTATATGTCTTTCTTTTTTATGTAAATTGGCTAAGGGACAGAAATAGAGTAGTGGTGAATGGTTGTTATTCAGAATGGAGTGAAGTATACAGTGCTGCTCTTTCTAATATATACTAATGACCTGGACTTTGGTATACATGGCATAATTTCAAAGTCTGCAGATGACACGAAACATGGAAATGTAGTAAACAGTGAGAAGGATAGTAAGACCTCAGGAGGACATAGACTGGTGAAATGGCAGCTGGGCCGAATGGCCTTCTGTGCTGTATCATTCTATGTTTCCATGATTACTCTGCAAAATATGGCCACTGTGTTAATAGGAACATAGGAACAGGAGTAAGCCATTCACGCCCTCGAACCAGTTCTGCCATTCAATCAGATCATGCTGATCTGTACCTCAACTCTATTTACACACTGTTGCTCCATATCCCTTGATACCCTTACCTAACAAAAATCTATCTACTTCTGTCTGGAAATTTTCAATTGTCCCCCAGCATCCATAGACTTTTGGGGGGAATAGAGTTCCAGATTTCCACTACCCTTTGTGTGAAGTAGTGCTTTCTGATTTCACTCCTGAATGGCCTAGCTCTAATTTTAAGATTGTGGCACCCTTGTTCTGGACTCCCCCACCAGAGAAAATATTTTCTCTATCTACACAGAAGAGGAAAGACAGAGAAACAGCAATACGAAGATATTGGAGACAGAAACGAGAGTACCATATTCTCCCACTTACCATCTGCAATGCCAGGGACGATCGACTTGTGTTGTAACTGGATATCCGATAATGGATTGTGCAGAAATGTAAATATAATTTTCTCTTTGCAATGTATAGTCTTATACATGTAATTTATTTTGTCCCCTAGGCTTGGGCAGCTGGAGATATTGTTACTTGTGTGATAGACCTGGACGAAGGGAAGATTGGCTTCTGCCTGTGAGTACTGCTTACTGACTGGACAGTGTTGAATCTCTCGCAGATGTACTGAGATCAGAAAAGTTGGTGTATTGTATGAGTGAAGTACACATGAAAATATATATCAATTTTATCCATTATTTTTATTGAACACTCTGAGAACTACACAGAGGGTCCTTCACAGCATCCTATCTGTAATATTGCTGGAAAATTAAATAGTGGAAAAAAAAACCCTAAAATATCTACTGAAGCTCTGGTTTCTAATCTGACACTATGCCCATCTATGATGTAATTCAGTTCCTCCACACTGGCCCAGGACCTGCGCATCGGAAGCATCGCAGTTTACTAGTGAGATATGCTTCCCATGTGAGACAACAAAAGGACAGTTCAAAGTCAGTCTTGGTCCGATTTCATTTGGATCATTACAGAGACGGGTCCTTGCGCACCGGAGAGCGACAACTCCAGAGGAGAGGGGGGAAAGCTGGAAAGTACTGAAATAAGTATACCCTTGGCCAGGTCCAGGGTCTGGCAGTAAGGAGATTTGTTCAAGTAGCTGTTCAAGGAGCAGAGGATGCTGCTGAGCGACGATAACATAAATAGCGATGCCAGGTTATACCGGCCATTACGTATAACGGGCAAATCGCATTCGCACGAACGCGTCCGCTATTAGCAGTGGGGACTGTATCAGTAAAAGTGACCATGAAGCTGTCAGATTGTCGTAAAAACATAACTGGTTCACCATTGTCCCTCGGAAGGAAACGAGTTGTCCTTACCCGGTCTGGCCTACATGTGACTCCAGACCCATACCAATGTGGGTGACTCTTAATTAATTACTCTCTGAAGTGGCCTAGCAAGCCACTCAGTTAGGTCATCTAGGGGTGGGCAATAAATGCCAACCTTGCCAGCGATGCCCACATCCCTTTGGGAAGAGGTGGAAAAAGGGAGGAAGAAAAAGGTATGTTTGGTAGGTCAGTACTTGGGGAGGGGGAAGATCCCTGCATGATGAGATGTTCTGAATGGTGGGTGAATGGGCGGTGATTCAGTACTAACCCCTCTCATTCCATTGAGAGCCCCCTACATGTCAAACTGTAAAACAATAGAAAATGTAGAAATGCTCAGCAGGTCGGGCAGCAGCTGTGGCGAGAGGAAGGTAAGGTTAACGTTTTTCTGACCTTTCGTCAGAAAAACGTTTTGCTTTTTGTCAAACTGTAATGCTGTCCATTATGTAACTGAATAACTGATAACGTGCAGTTATTGTAAAGACAACTCGCCTTCAGTGTACGGCTCTCAGTAATTGCATCCTTCCTGTGAGAAGCTTCTTGCACTGCCTCCATGTTTTGATTCTAATTACAAATGATGTCGCTTGTGCAATTCTACAACTGACTGCATGATCAGCACATTCCAGTTACATACCAACCCGGTGACGGCGGCTTGCTTTGTTGTGCTATAAGCTGCGACATCAAAAGCTATTTTAAGTGGCTGCAGTGTGAAGTTGTGGAATATGACATTCCCCATCCCTTCCCTTTGGACACTGCGACTGCTTTAAATAACCTCCGTGGCAACTGCACCCAAACAGCCTTGGGTTTATTTCTGGCTGTGTTGCTGTGTAACTGGTGGTGATGTACTGCTCTCAGAGATGCAGAATTTAGCTGAAAGCTATTTCCTGAGGTCACATCTATGTCATGTTCCATCAACTGCAAGTTTGCGGCGTGAAAACATCAACTCATGACTCCTTTCTGCTTTGATTTAATAGCACTATACAGTGCAGAAACCCCTCCATCATCTCAAGCTACGTAGATCTGTCTGTCTCTCTCTCTCTCTGTGCCTCCCCCACCCCCTCCCCCTCCATTCAGTCTCTCACAGTGGAGCCAAACTTTGGACAAAATGCACTTGCTGTCTCACCTGGAAATTTAAAATCTGGAAAAATGTATATCTGGGTCACCTATGGGGTGGAAATCCAGGATGAGATTTGACCTTGAAACTGGTTGTTTACATTGGATTGAAAGTTTTGCATGCTTAATTTTTCTGAAATATAATATGTTTTTGCGTAATTCCCCACTGCTGGTTCCTGAGTAATAGTTGAAAATAATCGGATGAAACCTATTAGGGATTTGTAATGGTATCAGACTGAGAACATTCACTACCACGTTGGGTTTTCCTTTTCCAGAAATGGGATATCCTTGGGAATTGCATTTCAAGACATCAGATTGGGCCCTGGCATGGCCTACTTCCCAGCAATCAGCCTGTCCTTCAAAGAGTCTGTGGCGTTCAACTTTGGGAGCCGGCCAATCCGATATCCTTTTCAGTAGGAGCAGTGCAGTGTGAGGGTGCGGAGCAATTGTTGTCCAACTATGGCACAGAACTGTTGGCTGAACACTCCATCTTCAACTCCTTTGTGTTATTGTTTGCTTTCTGTCGATGCTTTTATTTCAGATGTGTGGCACTGTTTTGTTTGTTGCGATGTCCACCTTCCCTGTGACATGAAATGTCAATTAGCCATGAGCCCAGGGAGGACCAAGGAAGCTGAGTGGGAGTGAGGTTTTTATTTGGATAGTCCTGTGTCTGACATAACTGGAAACCCATCCTCAAACTACTGAGAAATTTACCTAAGTAGAGTTTCTATTTGTCCGATACAGAGTGCAGACTCTCTGCCTATAGGTGACGTCCCATTTACCTAACCAGAGAACAGAGACTTACAAGACTGTGCCTAAAGGTCGCCAGCTGTGTTCGTGAATTCTGCTGGAGTTTAACTGACAGATTCCTTGTAACTTGGCAGATAAGTTTCCCCTGTTCAGCTAAGCTTACCCTACATGACTTGCAGGGTTATCTGGAGCACAGTTGGAAGAACTACAATCTCCAGTGATGCATCTATCCTTCCAGGTCCCATCAGTGAGCCAGGCTGGCTGATCAGTCGTCAGTGGTGCCATTGCGTACTGTCGATCTGCCTGGCTCAGGTGTTGGATTGCTATCATGGAGGATTGACTTAGTTCCCAGCTCCCATTGACAAATGTATCATCTTGGAGCCAACTTAATCCCAAACAGACCCTACTTACCTCTTCCACTCTTACCCCTTCCAAGAAGAATAAGGAGGAAGGTCAGTTGAGCAGGAGGGAGGGGGAAGGTAAGAACACCAAGAGACTACTGGTGCAATGAACTGAGAGCTGAGGGGCACACAAATCAGTGTATCTCCGAAATCGGTCATAGATCACCCTTTCTTGCTATGATCCATCTTGGTTGGTGTAGCACTCCAGGTATATTGGCGTGGATGCAGCAAATTGACATTTATGCTGAGTCTCATTGGATAACAGTTCTGCCATCTCTCGTATATCTGATAACTGCCAGCTCTTTGCCAAAGCCCTGTCACTTACTGTTTGACTAAATTACTGACCTAGGAAGGAGCTTGTTTTCTTTTAACTTTTCCATACATACCCAGTGGAAGGCTATCGCCCTATGCAGAACCCACCGGAGGCAGATCTCGTGAAGGCGCACAAACTCTTGGGATACCTGAAGAACGTGATCACTACTGGCATGGACACCCAGGTAGGGAGTTGAGTTTGTCCCGGCCAGTGATATTTCATTTAGTTACTGTCTCGGGTCTTGGTTATTCATGTCTATGGGGTGTTTGAAGGACAGAGGGCATGGTTTGGGAATGGACATTATCCTGAAACTTGCGGGCTAGTGCTCTGAAAATGATGTTCGACAACTCGTCCCAGTGTGTGAGTGCATTGCGCACAATGCTTAGTTGGGGGTTTGGTCAATCCACCTGCTCCCAGTCTTTGCTGATGCTGCTGTTTGAGAGCAAAAGGGCTTCAGGTTCATTTCCCAGTCTGTGCTGAGTTAACGGATCCCTACTGTGCCAGTAGAGTAGCTACAATTGGCCTTAGAACCCCGAACTAACGAAGGGAAAATGCAAATGGATTTGTGCGTGAGGGTAGAATCGGGTGCGGCTGTAATGCTACCCTACCCCTTGCTAAATAACCTGCTGATACTTGCAATCTAAGCTCATGTGAAGAATGGCCACTGAGGCAAGGTCGTGTCATTGTACCCCTGGAAAAAATTACCTCAACTCAAGTCGCAGATGCCCACACCAGCTCCAGAATCTCCCTCTTCTGGCTCGTCTATATTTCCCTCAAATGCCTATCCAGTCTCCCCTTGAAAACATTGAGTGTCTCCGCTTCCACCACTTCCATCGGCAGCAAATTCCAGGTCATCGCCACTCGCTGCGTAAAAAAGTTTTTCCTCACATCCCCCCTGTATCTCTTGCCCAAAACCTGAAATCTGTGTCCCCGAGTCCTTGTACCATCAACTAGTGGGAACAGCCTTTTCCCGTCTAGCCTAATCAAACCCGTCATAATCTTGTACACCTCTATCAAATCACCCCTCAACCTCCTTTGCTCTAATGAAAACAAATCCAGCTTCTCCAACCTGTCCTTGTAACTAAGATCCCCCATCCCCGGAACCATTCTGGTAAATCTCCTCTGCACCTTCTCAAGGGCCTTCACATCCTTCCTAAAGTGTGGTGACCAGAACTGGATGCAATACTCCAGTTGTGGTCTAACCAGCGCTTTATAAAGGTTCAGCATAACTTCTCTACTTTTATACTCAATACCTCTATTTATGAAGCCCAAGATCCCATATGCTTTGTTAACCACTCTCTCAATATGTCCTGCCACCTTCAGGGACCTATGCACATTAACTTCCAGGTCCCTCTGTCCCTGCACACTCTTTAAAACTGTGCCATTAACTGTATATTGCCTCTCCCTGTTCCTTCTGCCAAAATGCATCACCTCACACTTCTCTGTATTAAATTCCATCTGCCACTTGTCTGCCCATTCTGTTAGCCTTTCTATGTCCTGTTGCAGTCGATTGGTATCATCCTCACTGTTTGCCACACCCCCAAGTTTGGTGTCATTGGCAAATTTAGAAATTCTACTCTGTATTCCAATATCCAGGTCATTATATATATATATATATATGTGGCCCCAGCACTGACCCTTGGGGAACACCACTGTCTACCGTCCTCCAGTCTGGAAAACCAGCCATTTACCACAACTCGCTGTTTTCTGTCCTTAAGCCAATTCCTTATCCAAGCTGCCACTGACCCACCTATTCCATGAGCCTCAATTTTGTTAACCAGCCTTCTATGTGATACTTTGTCAAATGCCTTCTGAAAATCCATGTATACAACATCCATTGCATTCCCTTCATCAATCCTCTCTGTTACTTCATCAAAAAATTTAATTAGATTAGTCAAACACGATCTGCCTTTTACAAATCCGTGTTGGCTCTCCTTAATTAGCTTAAACCTCTCCAAGTGCCTGTTAATTTTTTCCTTGATTATTGTTTCTAAAACTTTACCCACCACTGATGTTAAACTGACTGGCCTGTAGTTACTAGGATTGTCCTTGCACTGTTTCTTGAACAATGGTGTCACTTTTGCCACTTTCCAATCCTCAGGCACCTCCCCCGCATCGAGGGAAGATTGGAAAATTATGGCAAGCCCTTCTGCTATCTCCTCCCCCAATTCCCTTTGCAACCTGGGATGCAAGCCATCTGGACCAGGCAACTTGTCCACTCTAAGCATACCCAGCCTTTCTAGTGCATCCTGTCTATCAATTTTCACCCCTTCCATTGCTTCTACCGATACTTTGTCAGCAACCACCTCCTTAGTAAACACCGATACAAAGTACTCCTTGATTATTCTAGCCTTGCCCTGCGCCTCTAATAATATATCACCTTCTTTGTCTCTAATAGGCCTCACCCCGCCTCTTAATACCCACTTACTGTTTACATGCCGGTAGAAGATTTTTGGGTTCCCTTTTATGTTAACCGCCATTCTACTCTCATATTCTCTCTTTGCCAATCTTATTTTCATCTTCACTTCCCCTCTCAACTTATTGTATTTGGTCTGGTTCTCCCTTGAAGAATTCACCTGACATGCATCATACACCCTCTTTTTTTGTTTCATCATCTTCTCTATCTCCCTCGTCATCCAAGGAGCCCTTGCTTTGGTTCCCTTACCCTTCCCTCTTGTTGGAATGTACCTAGCCTGTACTTGGAACATCTCCTCCTTAAAGATCACCCATTGTTCCGTTATAGTTTTTCCTGTCAGTCTTTGGTTCCATTTTACCCTGGCTAGATCCTTTTGCATCCCATTGAAGTTAGCCCTATTCCAGTTTAGAAGTTCCACTCTAGATTGTTCCTTGCTCCTTTCCATTGCTAATCTAAATCTTATGATACGATGATCACTCGTACCCAAGTGTTCTCCCACAGACACTTGGTCGACCTGGCCCACCTTATTCCCCAACACCAGGTCCAGCAATGCCTCCTTCCTAGTTGGGCCAAGGAAATTCTCCTGAACACATTTCAGAAATTCCTCCCCCTTCTTTCCCTTTACCCTAGCATTATCCCAATCGATATTTGAGTAATTGAAGTCTCCCAATATCACCACTCTTTAGCTCTTGATTATCTCTGCGATTTCCCTGCAGATTTGCTCCTCTACCTCCCTCTCACTATTTGGAGGCCTATAGAATACCCCCAATAGCGTGATCATACCCTTTTTGCTCCTCAACTCTAGCCAAATCGATTCTGTCCTTGTCCCCTCAAGAACATCTTCCCTTTCCAACACTGCAATGTCTTCCTTAATCAGCACTGCCACCCCACCTCCCTTTTTTCCTTGAATATTAAGTGCCCAGTCCTCACCGTTTTTAAGCCACGTTTCCGTTATTGCCACATCATATTGCCACACGGCTAATTGTGCTTGTAGCTCACCAACCTTATTCACCACACTTTGTGCGTTTACGTACATGCATTCTAAACCCATTTTTGAATTTTTCGTTGTCTTTCTTTGTCTGCTCCTATCTAATATGGTACTGCTACCACCTCTAGCACTATCTTCTCTCGTACTATCCAACACACTCTCTCTTTTATGCACCTTATTCATCTTTTCTACTCCTATATGCTGGTGCCCATCCCCCTGCCAAGCTAGTTTAAACCCTCCCCAACAGCACTAACAAACTTCCCCACGAGAATATTGGTCCGTCCGGCTTGTACAGGTCCCACCTTCTCCACAAACGGTCCCAATGCCCCAGGAATCTAAAGCCCTCCCTCCTGCACCATCTCTCCAGCCACACATTCATCTGTTCTATCCTCCTATTCCTGTACTCACTAGCACGTGGCACCGGGAGTAATCCGGAGATTGCTACCTTTGAGGTCCAGCTTTTTAATCTCTCTCCTAGCTCCCTAAACTCTGCCTGCAGGACCTCATCCCTCTTTCTGCCTATGTCGTTGGTACCGATATGGACAACGACCTCTGGCTGCTCACCCTCCCCCCTCAGAGTGTCCTGCAGCTGCTCAGTGACATCCTTGACCCTGGCACCAGGGAGGCAACATACCATCCTGGAGTCACGTCTACGGCCGCAGAAACGCCTGTCTGCTCCCCTAACTATTGAATCCCCTATCACTATTGCTCTTCCACTCTTTTTCCTCTCCCCCTGTGCAGCTGAGCTGTGGACTTGACTCTGGCTGCTCTCGCCAGAGGAACCATCGCCCTCACTAGTACTCAGAACAGAATACTGGTTGGAGAGCGCGATGCACTCCGGGGACTCCTGCACTACCTGCCTGGTCCTCCTCTTCTGTCTGGCGGTCACCCATTCCCTCTCTGCCTGCACACTCTTAAGCTGCAGGGTGACCACCTCTAGAAACGTGCTATCCAAGTAACTCTCAGCCTCGCAGATGCACCGCAGTGACTCCAGCCGCCGTTCAAGCTCCGAAACCCGCAGCTCGAGTTGCTGTAGCTGGCGACACTTCCCGCACATGTGGTCGTCCAGGTTACGCGAAGCGTCCAGGACTTCCCACATGGCACAGGATGTGCACTATATGGGACTGAGCTGCCCTGCCATGCCTCTATTTAATAGATTAAGAACTAACCCAGCAGAAATAAACTTAAAACTTAACAAAAAACACTCCCCAGCTACTCACGAATCAGCTCTTTCCCTCTATTTAATATGCTATTAACTAACTTAGCAGAAATAAACTTATAAACTTAAAAATAAACACTCACCAGCTACTCACCAATCAGCTCCTTCCCTTGTGCCGACGTAACTTTTTTTACTCTGACGTCACTTCTTCAAAAACTGCCTCTGTTGAGTTACTGACACTCGGGACTGCTCCACTCTCGCTGTGCTCCCTCTAGGTCCGCTCCTTCTGGTCTCAGGCCTAGCTCCATACCACACAACTCTCTCTACTTGCACTCATGCTCGTTGATATTGTCAACCTCTCCCCATCCTCTGGTATCATTCCCACCTGATTCAACATTCCCATCATCACTCCTTCTTAAAAAGAAACAGCCTAGATCTCTCTTCTCTCTTTAATTACTATTCTGTCTCCAATCTCCCCTTCCTCTCCAACGTCCTTGAATGCATCATTGCCAACCAACTCTCTACCCAGCTCTCCCTTTTGGAGTCCCTCCAATTTGGTTTCTGACCAGCCCACCATACTGAGACTGCCCAGGTCAGTCAGCATTGATATCCAGAGCGACTGTAACTGTGGCTCATTGTTATCCTCTTCAACTCCAAGGTTCTTAATGTATTAACTGGCTGCCTACTGTATGCCCTATGTTATGATGCCCTGCCCTGGCCTGTATTGTGGTGCCCTGCCCTGGCCTGTATTGTGGTGCCCTGCCCTGGCCTGTATTGTGGTGCCCTGCCCTGGCCTGTATTGTGGTGCCCTGGCCTGGCCTGTATTGTGGTGCCCTGCCCTGGCCTGGCCTGTATTGTGGTGCCCTGCCCTGGCCTGGCCTGTATTGTGGTGCCCTGCCCTGCCCTAGCCTGTATTGTGGTGCCCTGCCCTGCCCTGGCCTGGCCTGTATTGTGGTGCCCTGCCCTGGCCTGGCCTGTATTGTGGTGCCCTGCCCTGGCCTGGCCTGTATTGTGGTGCCCTGCCCTGGCCTGGCCTGTATTGTGGTGCCCTGCCCTGGCCTGGCCTGGCCTGTATTGTGGTGCCCTGCCCTGGCCTGGCCTGGCCTGTATTGTGGTGCCCTGCCCTGGCCTGGCCTGGCCTGTATTGTGGTGCCCTGCCCTGGCCTGCCCTGTATTGTGGTGCCTGGCCTGTATTGTCTGTCCCGTCCCCTTTCCCGTTGCGGCATGATGAGGCGAAGAGTTGAGAGCCACCTATCTGTGTCCTACAACTTAATGGCATTGTAGCAGCAGTTAAAGGTAACAGGACAAGTAATGTGTCTCTGTAGTATGGTGCACAGTAATGGTCCCCATGGATGGGCTGTAAAAGGTACCACATGTCGATGCAGTGAAGAGATTTGCCCTTCTCTGATATCAGGCACTGTACAGTCAGCCTGTACTGAAGCCCTGTAATTCTTGCTCTCAGTTATAACACTTGCATACTCCATCCTTAGTCTTTAGTGAGATGGGTTAAGATTTTAAAATTTTGCAGACACCGCATTGATGTGTGTGAGGGCTGTTTCAGAGACATCTTTAAGATTATTAGTCCAGAGGATGAACAATACTCAACTTGTCATGTGGTCTTTTTAAAGGAAGGGAAACTGACGGAGAGGGACTCTGCGTTATGGCAAGCCCAGGGGGAGCCCACCGTTCTCATTACGCTAGCGCACATCTTCAACCGCTTTGCACCCCTTATGGCAAGTACCTGACCATTCTCTCTACCAGCAGCGGAAAGATTAAGGAAAGCATGGCATTTACCCGGGCCAACTGCTCAATTACCCTGTGTATACTAGGAGCCGCAGGTAGCAACAACACGGGAAACTCTGCAATCTTTGCCCAGTGGCACCTGTTCAGATGCTGCAAATGCAACTCTAAAGCAACTGTGCATTTGCATTTGCAAGAGTTGCATTTACACCTTTTGTCAGTCTGATTGGATGTTTCCAAATGCCAGGAGGAGGATCCATACATGCTAGTAGTGAGCGAAATGCGTTGCCGTCTCTATGGGAGGGCTGATAGTTCAGCCCATGCATGACCAGAGCCAAGAGTGCGAAGGGCTGCTGGCGGGTGCCTGTTAGATTTGCTACCAGCAACAGCACTTTGTGTCAGAGAACCTGCCTCCCCAATGGAGGTGCTTAACCACTCAGTGCCTTCAATGGCACTAGACTTGGGTCCTGTACCTTACAGGGTTGCCTCTGACAGCCCACCAGAGACGACCCTGTACTTTCAAGGGAGCATTAAACGTTTCAGTGGTGTGAAATGATCTGAGTTTGAATAAAAACTCCTCCAATATTGTTTTGACTGATATTTACACTTTGGTGCAGTCACCTTGTGTGTCTGTAACTGTCAGTTATTGTTTCTGTCTCTCTCCTCCTATCCTCCATCTGTCACTGATTCCTCCGTTGTTTTTGGCAGTATTTTACAATACCATCACTACTGATACCTGATGTTCGGAGTGCGAGCTGGAAGAGGCAGATTCTGTCGGTGTTTTGTGTCTCTCTAATTCATGTATTTTTTTTTGTTATAAACAGTGTAAAGTTTACCTAGTGGAAGAAGTGTTGATGACCTATTTCCTGGGTATATTGGAGGGGGGCGGGGCAGTGGACGAACACCCTCTGATTCAAAACTTACTGGACCTGATGTGGCTCCTCATGGAGGTGAGTGCAAACAGGCAGCGATATATACTTTATTGATGGGGGTCAGAAGCTGGGGTCTGAGAGTCAACAGCGCGTCCATTTCATGGAGGGAGGTGCGGTATAACTACTTTTGCCCCTCCATTGGGTTAGCGCTTGGTCTGTAGTGGTGCCCCACCATGGGATTAGTGTACCTCTCAGTCTGCATTTGTGCCCCTCTGTGAGATGAGTGTACAATTCTGCCTGTACCCATATCCCTCCATCGGACTAGTGGATTGTTCAGTCTGTACTCATGGCCCCTCCATTGGTTTAGTGTACTGCTGGGTCTGTACTTATGCACTTCCACCAAGTTAATGTACTGTTTGGCCTGTACGCAGACCCCTGCCTGAGGTAATTCACTGTATTGTAAATCTTGGGTAGAGGTATTTCATTCTGCAGTGCACATTCCCGCTTGCCACTCGGGGTCTATTTTGCTTGATTTGTTTCTTCTGTTACAGGATTATGAAGTCCAGGAGTGTTTGAAACAACTGATGATGTCACTGCTTCGTGCGTACAGATTTTCTCCCATCATCCCTGATTTGGGGCTACAGGTGAGGCCTTCCCATCCTGTAAGGTAGCAGTGTCTAATTTTTCGGAGCAGGGGGGCTGGATCCATGTGCCACACTGGTGAATGGGTTGCACGTGATTACACAAAACTGCAAGATCCCAATACTCTCACAATGTGAGGACTGCTAACACCACCCCCGCCAAATACACGTAGAATCCAAACCAAACACGACATTTCAAATCTCCCCAGCAAAAATATAACATTTAAAGTGAAATTAAAACAGTTTAATTTAACATCAAACCAGTTACTGGACAATGCTCAGTGCAAACAGTATATTTGCAGTAATTATATATTTTACTGTTCTCGATGCCAAAAACAACAAAGGTGCTGCTCCTGCACTAACCCGTAACATACAGTTGGTCCTTGAAACACAGTTGCTCATAACTTGTTTGGTGAAATGTTGCTCAGAACCTCTGCCGAGTCCAGTGTCTCTGCTGGCTTCACACTGACTGTTGAGCTGAGCACAGGCAGCCAAGTAAAAGCCCACAATTTGAAGATCTTGGCCGTAGAGCTGTCCATCAAAGAGACCATCATTGGCCCCTCTCACAGAGCCAACCCACCTCTTCACCCTGGACACAGCTGTCAATCAAACTCGTAACTCCCAAAGGGCCCACAGGATGTCAGTCACATAGGATGTGTGTCCCAACCACTTGGTATGATCTGTAATAATTTAGAAATTAACACATTGTCCAGCAAGCTATTAAAGACACTACATGATAGATTGACACCAAGAACTCAGCAGTCAACACACATTAGCATATTAAACCCCTTTTTGTTTGACAGGGACAGAGCATATATGCATAGTAATACCATTGATATACCAGAGTGTAATGTGTAATCATGTAGGTTTCAGAGACAGCTAGCTGTAACTAATTTTAACCCTTTGTGTACCTTGGGCACAAGAAATAATTCAGTAAAAATCTAACTTAGACTGGCTACATTTTTGACACTGTTTCCAGCTACTGTGTTATTTGCCCAAGACATTGCATGTACTTAATATGAGCAAGTCCTAGGATGCATAGAGTAGCTCTGTAGGAAATAGCAGAGGCTCTGATGAAAATCTTTCAAACATCCTTGGATATGGAATTTGTACCAGAGGATTGGAGGGTTGCCAATGTAACACCTCTGTTAAAGAAGGGATAAACCAGGTAACACTCGACCAGTCAGCCTAATATTGTTAGTGGGTAATCTTCTGGAGGCAATAATACAGGATAAAATTTATACTCGCTTAGAAAAATTAAGGGTAGCCAGCATAAAAAAGGCAAGGCAAGTCATGTCTGACAAATTTAATAGAGTTCTTTAAGGAAATAACAGAGTTATTGCTAAAGAAATTGCAGTGGATGTTGCGTTTATGGCTGTTCAAAAGGCACTTGATAAGATGCCGTAAAGCAGTCTTGTGATGAAATGAAGGCACACAGTATTAAAACAAATGTGGCAGCATGGATAGGATAGGAAGTTTGCTAAAGGACAGATAACAGAGCAGTGGTTAATGGATCTTCTTTGGGTTGGAGGGATGTAAACAGCAGTCTCTCCCAGGGGTAAATGTTTTGACCATTGCTCTTAAGATATATAATTGTGGACTTGGATATGGGGGCGAAACAGTATAAAAATTTGTAGAAAACGCAAAAATAGGGAGTGTGGTTAACTGAAGAGGAACTACTACAAGCAACTTCAGGAGGACAAAGACAAAGCAGATTAAGCAGATATTAGTTGGATGGAATTGAATGTGGAGAAATGCGAGGTGATACATTTTTGGAGGAAGACTAAGGAGCGGAAATATACAATAAATGATAAAACTTCAATTAGGAATAGAAGAGCAGACAGATTTACATAAGAACATAAGAAATAGGAGTAGGCCATTTGGCCCTTCGAGACTGCTCCGCCATTCAATAAGATCATGGCTGATCATCTACCTCATCTCCACTTTCCTGAACTATTCCCATACACCTTTATTCCCTTAATATTCAAAAATCTATCGATCTCTGTCTTGAATATACTCAATGTCTGAGCCTCCACAGCCCTCTGGGGTAGAGAATTCCAAAGATTCACCACCCTCTGAGTGAAGAAATTTCTTCTCATCTCAGTCGTAAATGGCCAACCCTTATTCTGAGACTCTGACCCCTGGTTCTAGACTCCCCAGCCAGGGGAAACATCCTCCCTGCATCTACCCTGTCAAGCCCTGCAAGAATTTTGTATGTTTCAATGAGATCTCCTCTCATTCTTCTAAACTCTAGAGAATATAGGCCTAGTCTACTCAATCTCTCCTCATAGGACAATCCCCCCATCCCAGGAACCAGTCTGATGAACCTTGTTGCACTCCCTCTATGGCAAGTATATCCTTTCTTTGGTAAGGAGACCAAAACTGTGTACAATACTCCAGGTGTGGTCTCACCAGGGCCCTATATAATTGCAGTAAGACATCTTTATTCTTATACTCAAAACCTCTTGTAATAAAGGCCAACATACCATTTGCTTTCCTAATTGCTTGCTGTACCTACATGTTAACTTTCAGTGATTCGTGTACAAGGACACCCAGGTCCCTCTGAACACCAACATTTTCTAATCTCTCACCATTTAAAAAATACTCTGCTTTTCTATTTTTCCTACCAAAGTGGATAACTTCACATTTCTCCACATTATATTCCATTTGCCATGTTCTTGCCCACTCACTTAGCCTGTCTATATCCCCTTGAAACCTCCTTGCATCCTCCTCACAACTTACATTCCCACCCAGCTTTGTATCATCAGCAAATTTGGATATATTACATTTGGTCCCCTCATCCAAATCATTGATGTAGATTGTGAATAGCTGAGGCCCAAGAACTGATCCTTGCGGTACCCCACTAGTTACAGCCTGCCAACCCGAAAATGACCCGTTTATTCCTACTCTCTGTTTTCTGTCCGTTAACTAATCCTCAATCCATGCTAGTATATTACCCCCAATCCCATGAGCCCTAATTTTGTTTAATAACCTCTTGTGTGGCACCTTATCGAATGCCTTCTGAAAATCCAAATACACCACATCCACTGGTTTCCCTTATCTATTCTGCTAGTTACAACCTCAAAAAACTCCAACAGATTTGTCAAACATGATTTCCCTTTCATAAATCCTTGTTGACTCTGCCCAATCCTATTATTATTTTCGAAGTGCCCTGTGACCACGTCCTTAATAATAGATTCTAGCATTTCCCTACCACTGATGTCAGGCTAACTGGTCTGTAGTTTCTCTCTTCCCTCCTTTCTTAAATAGTGGGGTTACATTTGCTACCTTCCAATCTGCGGGAACCGTTTTAGAATCTATGGAATTTTTAAAAATGGCAACCAATGCATCCACTATCTCGATAGCCAACTCTTTCAAAACCCTAGGATGTAGGCCATCAGGTTCAGGGGATTTATCGGCTTTCAGTCCCATTGATTTCTCCAGTACTACTTTTTTACTAATACTAATATCTTTCAGTTCCTCATTCTCGCTAGACCCTTGGTTGTCCACTATTTCCGGGAAGTTTTTTTGCGTCTTCTTCCGTGAAGACAGACACAAAGTATTTGTTTAATTTCTTTGCCATTTCCTTATTCCCCGTTATAATTTCTCCTGTCTCAGCCTGTAATGGACCCACATTTACTTTTGCTAATCTTTTCCTTTTTACATACCTATAGAAGCTTTTACAGTCTGTTTTTATGTCTCTCGCTAGTTTACTCTAATATTCTATTTTCCCTTTCTTTATCAATTTCTTGGTCCTCCTTTGCTGAATTCTAAAATCCTCCCAATCCTCAGGCTTATTACTCTTTTTGGCAGCATTATAAGCCTCTTCCTTTGATCTAATACTATCTTTAACTTCTCTTGTTAGCCACGGTAGGATCACTTTTCCTGTGGGGTTTTATGTGCCTTAAAGGAATGTATATTTGTTGTAAATTATGTATTAATTCTTTAAATGCTCGTCCACTACCTTACCTTTTAATGTAGTTTCCCAATCTACCTTAGCCAACTCGCCCCTCATACCTACGTAGTTTGCTTTGTTTAGATCTAAGACCCTAGTTTCGGATTTAACTAAGTCACTTTCAAACTCAATATAAAAATCTATCATATTATGGTCACTCTTCCCTAAATGCCCCTTTACTACATGGTTATTAATTAACCCTTCCTCGTTGCACAATAATAGGTAAAGGTCAGGGAAATGGGACTAACTGGATAACTCTTTCAGAGAGCTGGCACAGATGAGATGGACCGAGTGGCCCTCTTCTGTGCTGTTTAAATTCTATGGGGGAAAAATTCATGTATGGCAAGAGAATTGTCACTGGCAACTCAAGTTAATGGCCGCAGTGTTACCGGGTAAAAATTCGCACTGGGGGCTGGCGATGTGTAGCGCAGCGCTAACTTGCTTTGCAACACCCTCCCGGCGGCGTTAATGGAGGCCTCCGACTCAAAGTTCCCGTCCACCGTCGGCGTTGCAGCTTCTTGCAGGCCCTGGGAGCGAGGCTGTGGCGTTCGGAAGGAATTGTGGGCAATTAAAGGGGCTATGCATTCAGAACTAATAAAATTTACATTGCAGTGAAAAAATGCATTTTTCAGTCCTTACTGCCTTTCAATAAAAAATATACAGGAAACTCTTTGGTATCCGGGACCGGCGTGGTGCCGGTTGATCGAAAGTTCCGGATAACGGAGAGTTATATCTACCGAGGCTATTTTTAACATAAAAAAATCAAGAAAAGTGCAGTATACAGTATTTGGTTACTCACCTACAGAATGTTGTGTTAAATGGATGGTGGAAGATGCTTGGTTAAGTACAGTACTGCCAGTTGAGGGTAATCCGTAACTCTTTAATTACTTAACAGTAAGTGAGACTCCTGGCAGCGCGGGAGAATCAGACTCCTGTTACTGCAGTGTTCGGACTTCCGACAGCGCCAGGAGGCCGAGTAGTGGCACTTTGGAGAACTACCCCCACTGACTAACTCGGCGTTCGCGGGAGACTCGGACTCGGACTCGGCAACATTGCCGGTTATTTGAGAGGAGTTTTCGGAGTATGATTTTTGCCGGTTAAGAGAGAATTCCGGATATTTAGGTGCCGGTTAAACAAGAGTTTCCTGTACCATTTAAAAACAAGTCCCAAATGGGATTCTTCAGCACTTAAAGCTGAATTCCCTTCCGAACCTCAAAAAATGGGAAAAGTGCTTCAGCACTAACACAAATGGCTCAGCAAGCCAGGGAGGGGGCATCCAGGGTCTCTCACAGCACTCCAGCTTTGTGCAGGGGGTCAACACTGCAAGAGAGGTCCTCTACCCACAGGGGCCAGGAGGCCCTCCAGAAAGAACGATATGGGACTACATCACCGAGGTTGTCACTGCCAGCAGTGTCGCTCCAGTGCCCAAAGAAGCTTCATGACCTCAGACCACTGGTCAAGGTCAGTGAATACATCTTCAAAAGCCATCTCCTACCAATTGCATCACGAGCCTCACACACTGCTCAATGTACAACCTGCCCACCAATCACTCACCTACCAATGATCTGTACAAATCACGCGGCACATCTCCCATTCTTAGCCTCATCTCACCCCCTTTGGAGGAAATCGTGCAGGCCATTCTTGTCAGGGGCATGGCTGAACCCTTGGCCAGTGGCGGGGCTGAAAGGATACAAGATGCTGGTATCCTCATACGTTATCCTCCTTCTAGCATGCACCTCTTGCTTTCCTGCCCTCCGCTCACCACGACTCCACCCTTGTGCCTTCCTCATTTCACACACCCAAGAAATGCAGCCTGCCCAGCCAGTGGTTGACCGAGGAGAGTGAAGAAGAAGATGATTGATTTGACACTTCGGTCACCAGCTCCTCATGGTTGACAATCAAGGACATTTGCAGTGTCCCCCACTGAAAGTCAGCAGCCTTCCACCAGCCATGCTGCAGCCACTGGGGTAGCACAGCGTGACATCAGTAGGATAGGCAAAGGCACACACAAGACAGTCACTAAGAGAATGCATAAGAGTGATGAGTTGATTTCTTGATGTCATATTGGATAGATAGAAATATAAAGTTGGATTAGAAAGTTTGCTATATGGTGGCTTTTATTTCAGCATTGTGACCAAGAGGACGCTGTGATGGTCAGTAACAGAGGGGAAGGTAAGGTGTGGGACTAATGTTGAAAGGGAAATTGGGGTTGTGATCACTGCGACCGCAGGCGGATGATTCCATTCTGGATATACCGGCCAGAAAAGGGCTGCCTGGTATGCATCCTTCTGTCTGCTTCCTCCTCTTCTGTCTGCTTCCTCCTCTTCTGCTTCCCTCTCTTTGGCTTCCTCCTCTTCTGTCTGCTTCCCTCTCTTCGGCTTCCCTCTCTTCTGCTTCTTCCTCTTCTGTGTCTTCCTGAAATGACAGCATAAAATGCTGGAAATACTCAGCTGGTCGGGCAGTAACGCGACCTGAACGTGAACTCTGTTTCTCTCTCCACAGATGTTGCCTCACCTGCTGAGTATTTGAAGCATTTTCTGTCTTCTCAGAGGACTTCCTTTACCATCCGAGGCCTTGCAAGCATCCAGCAGCACTCCCTGCACACTTAAAAATCTTTTAACATCTATTGCAGCAAGCCTCTACTTCAATAAAATAAAATAAAAAGTCCAAAAGTTTAAATGCAAACTTACCTGAAAGATGTGTGTGTCCCTTTAACAGGTGCTGACAGCGCCTCTGTCAGTCTGTTTGCACGCTGGGTTTCCCTGGCGTGGTTATGACCCAGCGCTGAGCACAGCGCTAGGGTCGAAGTTGGCCGTAGTGACGTTAAGCCAGAATTGCATGCCGACTGACGTCACCACGCCGCCATATTTTGTTTTGCAGGACGCTACTACTTACCGGCAGCGCTACCGGGACATCGAAAATGGAGGATGCCGCGGCACCCGCCACTTTCGCCATTTTTTGCCAGTAACAGGTGGCGTTAAGCCTTTCAAATCTTTAGCCCTATGTTTCTACTCCTTTGTGACCTTTAGTGTACTAACAGGTCTTCTTTGTGTCTCTTTGCAGATCCACTACTTGCGTCTTACCATAGCTATTCTGAAGCACGAGAAAACCAGGAAATATCTGCTCAGCAATGTCTTATATCCTTTTAAACCCACTTGTACTTGTCTCCGTTTTATTCTTCTGTTCAACTGTTTGAGTAGCAAAAATACTAGAAAAAGAACCTCTGTTTCAGCTATCCCACGTGCTATTTTCTCAGTGAGTGGGCAGACAGGTAACCTACTTCCCAGGGTTTTGTTTGTGCCATAGTGTTAACTAGCAGCCCATTGTGGCATTGTCTCTAAATTTCCATCCGTCCTTTTGGGAAGTGCTTGGCTCCTCCCCAATGAAGTCGCCACAATGGGTGTTAGACCAGGGTCAATCAAATGTTGAGTGGGTTCAGCGGGCCACTACTGAGGGTGGCTCACTTGGCACCTTCCCATTACCACACGACTGTAGTTGGGAACTTGGGTGTGCCAAGCATGGCAGGCACAAGGTTATACGCTACCACTCCATAAAATCCTCAACATTAATACAAATGATCCACTGCAAACTGCTGATCACTGGAGCTTTCCATCAGGAGCCATTCTCAAAGGATATTGGAGAAGGTGCTCATGTGTTTCTTCTGTCAGCTAGTGAACTTTGAGTGATAGATGGTTATGTAACTGAATGTTATTATTAGTGACATTCACTATCAGTTTTGGCTATTTCTTTAGGATTTTATTCCAAAAGTATGGAGCACAGTATGATAGTGTCCTTAAAAATCTCAGGTCTAACATGCTCTATTTGTGTACACACTGACACAAACACAGAATTTTGTCCAAGGTATAGCTTGCTAATGGTTTCTTTAATTTTGTCAAAGTACATAAGTGGTAAAAACCAGCTTCAGTGACTAGAAAGAAAATATTTTGGCTTATTTTGTTACAATAGTTGCAATTGGTCACTTGGCTGACCCAGGTATCCATGTGGCATTGGGGTCAAGCCATTTCATTCAAATAAAAACTCCTTATGGGATTGGTTAGTATATATATTTGATTGACAGATCTTTTTGAGTTTAACAACTACTTAAATTTGTTTGGCTCCAATTGTTTCTGGAAATGATTTCTTAGCCTGTGTTGTCATTCTTTAGAACCTGTTTCTGTACTGTAATGTTTGATAACACTGTACCTGCAACAGATGGAATCCTTTAGATTGGAAAATTACACATGTCACTCTGCTATTTAAGAATGGTGAGAGAGGGAAACCAGGGAATTATAGACCAGTTAGCTGAACATCTGTTGTCGAGAAATTACTAGAGTCTATAATTAAGGATAGAGTGACTGAACACCTTGAAAATTTTCAGCTGATCAGAGAGCCAGCATACATTTGTAAAGGGTAGGTCATGCCTTACGAACCTGATTGAATTTTTTGAAGCGGTGACTGAAGTAGTGGACAGGGGAATGTCTATGGATGTTATTTATATGGACTTCCAGAAGGCATTTGATAAGTCCCTCAAAAGAGACTGTTGGCTAAAGTTGAAGCTCGTGGAATTGAGTGCAAATTATTGACCTGGTTAGGAAATTGGCTGAGCGGCAGGAGACAGAGAGTAGGGATAATGGGCAGGTACTCTAATTGGCAGGATGTGACGAGTGGTATCCCACAAGGATCTGTGTTGGGGCCGCAACTATTCACCGTATTTATTAACGACTTAGATGATGTGATAGAAAGCCACATATCCAGGTTTGCCGATGACACAAAGATAGGCGGCATTGTAGGCAGTGTAGATGGAAACATAAAATTACAAAGAGATATTTATAGATTAAGCGAATGGGCAAAACTGTGGCAAATGGATTTCAATGTTGGCAAATGTGAGGTCATCCACTTTGGACCTAAAAAGGATAGAACATAGAACTTTCTAAATGGTGAAAAGCTAGAAACAGTGGAGGTTCAAAGAGACCATGTACATAGATCATTAAAATGTCATGGACAGGTACTGACAATAATCAAAAAGGCTACTGGAATGCTGGCCTTTATATCTAGAGGACTAGAATACAAGGGGATAGAAGTTATGCTGCAGCTATAAAAATCCCTAGTTAGACCACACCTGGAGTACTGTGAGCAGTCTGGACACCACACCTTAGGAAGGATATATCGGCCTTGGAGGGAGTGCAATGTATATTTACCAGAATGATACCTGGACTCCAGGGGTTAAATTACGAGGAGAGTTTACACAAACTAGGGTTGTATTCCTTGGAATTTAGAAGGACAGGAGTGATTTGATCAGAGTTTTCAAGATATTAAGGGGAACAGATAGAGAGAAACTGTTTCCGATGGTTGGGGAGTCTAGGACTAGGGGGCATAGTCTAAAAATTAGAGCCAGGCCTTTCAGGAGTGAAGTTAGGAAACACTTCTACATGCAAAGGGTAGGAGAAGTTTGCAACTCTCTTCTACAAACGGCAATTGACGCCAGATCAATTGTTAATTTTAAATCTGAGATTGAGAGATTTTTGTTAACCAAAGATATTAAGGGATATGGGGTTAGGTCACAGATCAGCCATGATTTCATTGAATGGCAGAACAGACTCTGGGCTAAATGGCCTACTCCTGTTCCTATGAAAATGCTTATCCAATAAATTCCAACTGAGCAGTGCTTGGCTGCGCAGCGCTCTGGAGCTCCCGCGCAGCCGGCTCACCGGTTTTAAATGCAAAAACCGCACATGCGCGGATTTTTGAATGGGCCGCACAGCCTGTTAAAGGGGCCGCACGGCCCCCCCAAAAAATCAGAGGGAACATTGTAACTGAGGTTGTGTTGTCCTCTTTAAAAGAGCCTCTTTCTCAATGATTGGTATCTCTGGCATTTTCAATCTCGTATGCCAAAGGCCACTGAGAGATCAGGCCCGTCAGCCAGCCTGAAACGTTCTAACCCTTTCTCTGGCTGAGGTGTGGTAGGGACAGGTGAAGTGGGTTAGCACAGAGGGGAGGGGATGGGGTGCGGGGTTGTTGTAAGGGGGTGAAGGCAAGAACTTGATGTGACGTTACCCTCTTGTGTACCCCAAGAGCTGGCACCCGAATGACCCTTAACTCAAGGTCACATTTGATGTGCTGCGATCAGTGGTGTTTTTTTTCATTAAGACCCCCCTTCGAGTGGAGGAAGCAGGGTTAGAGGAGCTCATTCCCACCACTTGGTGGCCAACCAGGTTTGACAAAGAGGTAAGATCCTTTGTTCTGCGTTTTGCTCTTTGCCAGTGAACAAACTTCCATGTGGATAGGTTCAATTGGGGAAAAAAATTTCAAAATGATTTGCCTGATTTTAAGAGAAGATGTCCTCCTTACTTTCTTTCTTTAGGGCAAGGAGGTGAAGGAGGAAAGTGCCGAGGAGAGGTTGAGACGTCGGGCCTATGAGCGTGGCTGTCAGCGATTAAAGAAACGTATTGAAGGTAAGCACTTAACATGGAGCTATGTGAAGAATGTTAATGACGGGAGCCATTTCCATGGCAGTGCACTTGGAGCATGCCCTGTCACTAGTGATGCGATCAATACCAGGGTCTTTCCCCCTTCCCCAGAGAGCTTATTTTTTTCCTTGCATTTTCTTTTAATTTCTTCCCTCCCCTTCTAAAGGTGCTGACCACAGCTCCATGAGTGCCAGTACCTCACCCTAGGGGGTATTCCTCATGTGGGAACCTTAACAGTGAATGTCAATATGGTATTGAACTATGTTGGGGAGCCATGAAGATGGATGAGCTTGATGCCCTCCCTCATCTGTACTTCTCTTTGTATACAACTGTTGCTCAATTACTTCTTTTCTCCTTTAGCTAACAATGTAGTAAATATACATCGTCTCGTCACTGTACTCGTGCAGACAGAGTGCATTGTGCTTGGTCATTGCAGATTTTGGTAGCATTCCCGCCTCCGAGTCATAAGGTGCAGGGTTCGAACCCTGCTCCAGCCATTCTCGCCAAGTGGAAACCGGATATCCGGCTCTGAATTCTAGGTTGACATCCAGCTGTGGGTGTGGGTTCCCCCTCCACCCCACCCCACCCCCCGCCCCCCCACTCATTGTACGAGTTCTAGCAACCCATAAAACCCTTTTGTCGTACAGGACTAACCACCCGTAAAGATACAAAAACAACAACAATGCTGGCATTCACCAACAAAAAATATATTTAATACCCAAAACTAATTGCCCTTGAGAAGGTGGTGGTGAGCCGCCGCCTTGAACTGCTGCAGTCCATGATGGGAAGGTACTCCCACAGTGCTGTTAGAGAGGGAGTTCCAGGATTTTGACCCAACAACGAAGGAACGACGATATATTTTCAAGTCAGGATGGTGTGTGACTTGGAGGGGAACTTGCAGGTGATGGTGTTCCCATGCACCTGGCTGCCCTTGTCCTTCTAGGTGGTTGAGGTTGCGGTTTTGGGAGGTGCTGTTGAAGAAACCTTGGCGAGTTGCTGCAATGCATCTTGTAGATGGTACACACTGCAGCCACAGTGCGCCGGTGTTGGAGAGAGTGAATGTTTAAGGTGGTGGATGGGGTGCCAATCAAGCGGGCTGCTTTGTCCTGGATGCTGTCAAGCTTCTTGAATGTTGTTGGAGCTACACTCATCCAGGCAAGTGGAGAGTATTCCATCACATTCCTGACTTGTACCTTGTAGATGGTGGAAAGGCTTTGGGGAGTCAGATGGTGAGACACTCGCTGCAGAATACCCAGCCTCCATCAGCCTCTGACCTGCTCTTGTGGCCACAGTATTTATGTGGCTGGTCCAGTTAAGTTTCTGGTCAGTGGTGACCTCCAGGATGTTGATGGTGGGGGACTCAATTATGGTAATGCCATTGAGTGACAAGGGGAACTGGCTGGACTATCTCTTGTTGGACATGGTCACTGCTTGGCACTTGTGTGGCGCGAAAGTTACCTGCCACTTATCAGTCCAAGCCTGAATATTGTCCACCTCTTGCTGTGTGTGGGCACGGCTGCTTCATTATCTGAGGAGTTGTGAATGGCATTGAACACTCTGCGATCATCAACGAACATCCCCACTTCTAACCTTATGATGGAGGGGTGGTCATTGATGAAGCAGCTGAAGAAGTTTGGGCCTAGGACACTGCCCTGAGGAACTCCTGCAGCGATGGCCTGGGACTAAGATGATTGGCCTCCAACAACCACCTTCCTTTGAGCTAGGTATGACTCCAGCCAGTGGAGAGTTTTCCCCGTGATTCCCATTGACTTCAATTTTGCTAGGGCTAAAATTACCATTTTTCATAGAGGATAGAGGACTTGCACTCCAGGTCTTTATGCTACATGGTTAGCATTGCCATCTGTTGTCCTTAAACAATGTTTTTATTGCTACATTTTCTCCCTTTCTCCTCTCACTGATTCTCGCTGAGGCCGGGTTCCATGGGCACTGATTCTTGCTGAGGTCGGGTTCCATGGGCACTGACTCTTGCTGAGGTAGGGTTCCACGGGCACTGACTCTTGCTGAGGTAGGGTTCCACGGGCACTGACTCTTGCTGAGGTAGGGTTCCACGGGCACTGATTCTTGCTGAGGTTGGGTTCCATGGGCACTGATTCTTGCTGAGGTTGGGTTCCATGGGCACTGATTCTTGCTGAGGTAGGGTTCCATGGGCACTGATTCTTGCTGAGGTCAGGTTCCATGGGCACTGATTCTTGGTGAGGTTGGGTTCCAGGGGCACTGATTCTTGCTGAGGTTGGGTTCCATGGGCACTGACTCTCGCTGATGTAGGGTTCCATGGGCACTGATTCTTGCTGAGGTTGGTTTCCATGGGCACTGATTCTTGCTGAGGTTGGGTTCCACGGGCACTGATTCTTGCTGAGGTCGGGTTCCACGGGCACTGACTCTTGCTGAGGTTGGGTTCCATGGGCACTGATTCTTGCTGAGGTTGGTTTCCATGGGCACTGATTCTTGCTGAGGTCGGGTTCCACGGGCACTGACTCTTGCTGAGGTTGGGTTCCATGGGCACTGATTCTTGCTGAGGTCGGGTTCCATGGGCACTGATTCTTGCTGAGGTTGGGTTCCACGGGCACTGATTCTTGCTGAGGTCGAGTTCCATGGGCACTGATTCTTGCTGAGGTCGGGTTCCACGGGCACTGACTCTTGCTGAGGTTGGGTTCCATGGGCACTGATTCTTGCTGAGGTCGGGTTCCACGGGCACTGACTCTTGCTGAGGTTGGGTTCCATGGGCACTGATTCTTGCTGAGGTTGGGTTCCATGGGCACTGACTCTTGTTGAGGTTGGGTTCCATGGGCACTGACTGTTGCTGAGGTCGGGTTCCAGGAATCTGTACCGCAACAAGAGTCGGTTCCTGTGGAGCCCTACCTCAGCAAGAGTTAAGTTCTCAATGACACTTGGGCCAGCACCATAGTGGTCTATTATTTTCCACTGCATACTATGTTTCTATGCCTCACCTGTTGCCCTGGCTGAAATGTTAACTCTGAATTGATCGTGGGAGCTTCGCATCTGTATTACTCGATGTTACACTGAACAGCAGAATTGATGTCTTGTTATTGTTGGAAGTTTAATGTTGTGTGTAATTGTTAATGATGAGAAATGTTGTGACTGTGTGATTGAACAGCTGGTGTGAAGTGTGCTCTGACACACCCTGATGGGTCCAGGTAGTACAGAGTATCCACTGATGACCTGTAATGATTTTATTTTGCAGTTGTGGAAGAGCTGCAGGTTCAGATCCTGAAATTGTTTCTCAACAACAGAGATAAGGGATCGGTGAGTAATGGCTGCTCTCAGGCAACATACAATCTGCAGGAATATCATTAATACACACTCCTTGGATGAAAATAAGCTGTATAATAGTAGGGGTTAGTTATTGGTAGCTGACTGTTGCATGCAGGGTGTAGTGTGTGTAGAGGACAGTTTGCTGGGAGTGATTACACAGTAGTAATTCAATCCATGGCTCTGCTGACAATTTAGGTTTGCTCTTGCAGTTTCCGATGACCTCCCCATTAATTCATTTAATGCTTTGTCTACTATCTATGCTCCTGTATGCAGTCATGCCGCCCACTATCTGAAGACCTATCTGCAACTCAGTGCTTGCTGTCTGTATTCCTGTGGAACTCAGTGCCCACTGTCTGTCTTCCTGTGGAACTCAGTGCCCACTGTCCCTCTTCCTGTGTAACTCAGTGCCCACTGTCCCTCTTCCTGTGTAACTCAGTGCCCACTGTCTGTATTCCTGTGTAACTCAGTGCCCACTGTCTGTATTCCTGTGGAACTCAGTGCCCACTGTCTCTCTTCCTGCGGAACTCAGTGCCCACTGTCCCTCTTCCTGTGTAACTCAGTGCCCACTGTCTGTATTCCTGTGTAACTCAATGCCCACTGTCTCTCTTCCTGTGGAACTCAGTGCCCACTGTCTCTCTTCCTGTGGAACTCAGTGCCCACTGTCCCTCTTCCTGTGTAACTCAGTGCCCACTGTCCCTCTTCCTGTGTAACTCAGTGCCCACTGTCTGTCTTCCTGTGTAACTCAATGCCCACTGTCTGTATTCCTGTGTAACTCAGTGCCCACTGTCTGTATTCCTGTGGAACTCAGTGCCCACTGTCTCTCTTCCTGTGGAACTCAGTGCCCACTGTCCCTCTTCCTGTGTAACTCAGTGCCCACTGTCTGTATTCCTGTGTAACTCAATGCCCACTGTCTCTCTTCCTGTGGAACTCAGTGCCCACTGTCTCTCTTCCTGTGGAACTCAGTGCCCACTGTCTCTCTTCCTGTGGAACTCAGTGCCCACTGTCTCTCTTCCTGTGGAACTCAGTGCCCACTGTCTCTCTTCCTGTGGAACTCAGTGCCCACTGTCTCTCTTCCTGTGGAACTCAGTGCCCACTGTCTCTCTTCCTGTGGAACTCAGTGCCCACTGTCTCTCTTCCTGTGGAACTCAGTGCCCACTGTCTCTCTTCCTGTGGAACTCAGTGCCCACTGTCTGTATTCCTGTGGAACTCAATAGCACTCATGATTAAATTGGCAATTTGCATTCATCGTCAAAGACTCAGTTAGTGTTGACACTGGCTCCAAACTTAATTTTGTATTTCAGCTGGCCCTTGGGCTTGGATTTGCCATCTCAGTGAACATCAATCTGTAGTGTACAACTGTAAACACTAGCAGAGAATGCAAAACGCTGCATATTTCTGCTTTAGATGCAGTGCAAGATGTTTAAACTTCACTTCTGACTCCCCATCTAAATCCAGCAACTGCTACTGTCCTCTCTTGCTCATGTTCGTTCTCTTATTTTCTCTCATCATCCCCTTTCACCGTGCCACCCCAGCCCCCCCAAACTCCTGTAACCCATTTGGTATTTGTGTCCTTGTGCCTTGCCAGCTTGCCAATATTGTCTTGGTTAAATACTGCCTCGTGCTCTGCTATGTTGTGGGTTGGTACCCTGTGTCTCACTAATATTCTCTGGGTGGTTTGTGCTGTGTTGTGGGTTGGTACCCTGTGTCTCACTAATATTCTCTGGGTGGTTTGTGCTGTGTTGTGGGTTGGTACCCTGTGTCTCACTAGTATTCTCTGGGTGGTCTGTGTTGTGGGTTGGTGCCCTGGGTCTCGCTAGTATTCTCTGGGCGGTTTGTGCTGTGTTGTGGGTTGGTACCCTGTGTCTCACTAGTATTCTCTGGGTGGATTGTGCTGTGGGTTGGTGCCCTGGGTCTCGCTAGTATTCTCTGGGTGGTTTGTGCTGTGGGATTGTTCCCTGGGTCTCGCTAGTATTCTCTGGGTGGTCTGTGTTGTGGGATTGTTCCCTGTGTCTCACTAGTATTCTCTGGGCGGTTTGTGCTGTGTTGTGGGTTGGTGCCCTGGGTCTCGCTAGTATTCTCTGGGTGGTTTGTGCTGTGGGATTGTTCCCTGTGTCTCACTAGTATTCTCTGGGTGGTTTGTGCTGTGGGATTGTTCCCTGTGTCTCACTAGTCTTCTCTGGGTGGTTTGTGCTGTGGGATTGTTCCCTGTGTCTCACTAGTATTCTCTGGGTGGTTTGTGCTGTGGGATTGTTCCCTGTGTCTCACTAGTATTGTCTGTGCTGTGTTGTGAGTTGGTGCCCTGGGTCTCACTAGTATTCTCTGGGTCGTTTGTGCTGTGTTGTGGGTTGGTGCCCTGTGTGTCTCTAGTGTTCTCTGGGTCGTTTGTGCTGTGTTGTGAGTTGGTGCCCTGTGTCTCACTAGTATTCTCTGGGTCGTTTGTGCTGTGTTGTGAGTTGGTGCCCTGTGTCTCACTAGTATTCTCTGGGTCGTTTGTGCTGTGTTGTGAGTTGGTGCCCTGTGTCTCACTAGTATTCTCTGGGTCGTTTGTGCTGTGTTGTGAGTTGGTGCCCTGTGTCTCACTAGTATTCTCTGGGTCGTTTGTGCTGTGTTGTGAGTTGGTGCCCTGTGTCTCACTAGTATTCTCTGGGTCGTTTGTGCTGTGTTGTGAGTTGGTGCCCTGTGTCTCACTAGTATTCTCTGGGTCGTTTGTGCTGTGTTGTGGGTTGGTGCCCTGTGTCTCGCTAGTATTCTCCGGGGGGTTGGTGCCCTGGGTCTCACTCGTATTCTCTGGGCGGTTTGTGCTGTGTTGTGGGTTGGTGCCCTGTGTCTCACTAGTATTCTCTGGGTGGTTTGTGCTGTGGGATTGTTCCGTGTGTCTCACTAGTATTCTCTGGGTGGTTTGTGCTGTGGGATTGTTCCGTGTGTCTCACTCGTATTCTCTGGGCGGTTTGTGCTGTGTTGTGGGTTGGTGCCCTGTGTCTCACTAGTATTCTTTGGGTGGTTTGTGTTGTGGGATTGTTCCCTGTGTTTCATAGAAACATAGAAAATAGGTGCAGGAGTAGACCATGCGGTCCTTCGAGCCTGCACCGCCATTTAATGCGTTCATGGCTGAACATGCTACCTCAGTACCCCATTCCTGCTTTCTTGCCATACCCCTTGATTCCCCTAGTTCTGAGTATTATTTCTAACTCCCTTTTGAATATATTTAGCGAACTGGCCTCAACAACCTTCTGTGGTAGAGAATTCCACAGATTCACCACTCTCTGGGTGAAGAAGTTCCTCCTCATCTCAGTCTTAAATGGCTTCCCCTTTATCCTTAGACTGTGACCCCTGGTTTTAGTTTTCCCTAACCTTGGAAACATTCTGCCCGCATCTAATTTGTCTAAACCAGTCAGGTATCACTAGTATTCTCTGGGCGGTTTGTGCTATGTTGTGGGTTGGTGCCCTGTGTCTCGCTAGTATTCTCTGGGCGGTTTGTGCTGTGTTGTGGGTTGGTGCCCTGGGTCTCACTAGTATTCTCTGGGTGGTTTGTGTTGTGGAATTGTTCCCTGTGTTTCACTAGTATTCTCTGGGTGGTTTGTGTTGTGGGTTGGTGCCCTGTGTTTCACTAGTATTCTCTGGGTGGTTTGTGCTGTGTTGTGGGATTGTTCCCTGTGTCTCACTAGTATTCTCTGGGTGGTTTGTGCTGTGGGATTGTTCCCTGTGTCTCACTAGTATTCTCTGGGTGGATTGTGCTGTGGGATTGTTCCCTGTGTCTCACTAGTATTCTCTGGGTGGATTGTGCTGTGGGATTGTTCCCTGTGTCTCACTAGTATTCTCTGGGTGGATTGTGCTGTGGGATTGTTCCCTGTGTCTCACTAGTATTCTCTGGGTGGTTTGTGCTGTGATGCTGCTCAACAACAATAACAACTGCTTGTATTTCTAAATTGCGTTTACCTTTGTAAAATGCTCCAAAGTACTTCACATAGGCGCAAAATGGACACCACATCGTAGCAGGAGAAGAGTATGTGGTGGTAACAAAAAGACTTGACGAAGAGGTCGATTTTGAGGAGATGTTTGAAGGGGGGAGAAAACTATTGAGGGGCAGGAGTTCAGGGAGGACCAAGTAGCTGGAAGGCTCTGCCACTGAAGTTGGAACAGAGGAATGGGGATGCAAAGGAGGTCTGGGTTGCAAAAACAAAGGGTGTTTGGACACTGGGCTGGAGGAGGCTTAGAGGTTAGGATGAGCCAGGCCATTGAGTGATTTATACATGAGGGCAAGGATTTAGAATTCCATGTGTTGGGAGAAACAGGTTGTTAATGGAGCTTAGTGAGGACAGGGCTTAATAAGCTATAAAGGAACAGGTGTAGACCATTCAGTCTCTTGAGCCTGTTCTGCCATTCAATTAGATCATGGCTGATCTGTAACTCAACTCTATTTACCTGCCTTTGTTCCATACCCTTACCTAATAAAAATCTATTATAATCGGTCTTGAAAATTTCAATTGACCCCCAGCATCCACAGCCTTTTGTGTATTTAAAAAAAACAGCATCCTGATTACACTCATGAATGGCCTAGCTCTAATTTTAGGATTGTGCCACCCCTGTTCTGGATTCCCCCCACCAGAGGAAACAGATTCTATCTACCCTATCGAATCGTTTTATCATTTAAACACCTCAATTAGATCACCCCTTAATCTTCTGTACTCAAGAGAATACAACCCAAGTTTATGCAACCTAACCTCATAATTTAACCTTTTAAACCCTGGTATCAATCTGGTGAATCTACGCTGTACCCCCTCCAAGGCCAATATATCCATCTTCAGGTGTGGTGCCCTGAACTTAACACAGTAATCTAAATGGGGTCTGATTGAGGCTCTGTACAACTGAAGCATCTCTTCCTCCCCCTTGTATTCAAGCCCCCTTGTAGTAAAAGCCAACAGTACATGAGCCTTTTTGATTATTTTTTTGTACCTGTGCACTAGCTTTTAAAGATTTGTGTACATGGAGTTAGTGAGACTTGGTGGGACAGCGTTAGGGAGCTGGAGCTTTGGCCGAATTGCAATTAATATAGGGTGGAACGTGAGAGGTGGTGAGGGGAATGTGGGAGAAGTTGAGCCCAGAGGTAGTGAAGGCACAGCTGAAGGTTTCAGCAGCGGTGGGAGGAACTGATGGCAGACACAATAGATGTTGCGGCGGTGCAAATGGGCGTTACTGGTGATGGATGGCAGATGGAGTCTGAAGCTTGGTCTGATGAAACTCTCCCACAGGGGAATTTGAAAAGTTCTGAAGGGCAGGAATATGAACTTCCATCTAGTTGCAAGCTGAGACTATAACCAAATGCTTGCTGTGAGATTTAGTTCAACACACTAAAATGTTTAAACCTTATCATTTCAGGGCGAGGCATCCAGATACATTTTCCTGAATAAGTTTAGAAAATTTTTACAGGAGAATGCCAGCAATCGAGGGGTGAGTTTCATTTATGATGAGTTCTTGGTCCTGGGTTTCTAACCGAATCTGTGTAAGGAATGCTGTGATATTGCACCGTTACCTCTGGAGTCCTTCAAGGATCTATCCTTGGCCCCCTCCTGTTTCTCATCTCCATGCTGCCCCTCGGCGACGTCCTTTGAAAACACAACGTCGCTTTCCACATGTACGCTGACGACACCCAGCTCTTCCTCACCACCATCTCTCAACCCCTCCACTGCCTCTTATTTGTTACGTTGCTTAGCCGACATCCAGTATTGGATGAGCAGAAATTTCCTCCAACTAAATATTGGGAAGACCAAAGCCATTGTCTTGGTTCCTGCCACAAACTCTGTTCCCTAGCCACCAAATCACTACATCCTTCTCACTGGCCACTGTCTGAGCCTGAACCAGACTATTGGCAACCTTGGCATCCTATTTGACCCTGAGCTGAGCTCTGACCCCATATCCTCTCCATCACCAAGACTGCTTACTTCCACTTCCATAACATCGCCCGTCTCCACCCCTGCCTCAGCTCATCTGCTGAAATCCTCATCCATGCCTTTGCTACCTCTACACTTGACTATTCTAATGCTCTCCTGGCCGGCCTCCCACCTTGCACCCTCCGTAAACTTGAACTTATCCAAAACTCACTCGCACCAAGTCTTGTTCACCCATCACCCTTGTGCTTGCTGACCTACATTGGCTCCTGGTCTGGCAATGCCTCAGTTTTAAAATTCTCATCCTAGTGTTCAAATCTCTCCATGGCCTTGCCTCTCCCTATCTCTGTAACCTCCTCCAGCCTTACAACCCTACGAGATATCTGCGCTGCTCCAATTCTGGCCTCTTGTGTATCCCCAATTTTCATTGGTCCACCATTGGCGGCCGTGCCTTCTGTTGCCTGGGCCCCAAGCTCTGGCATTCCCTCCCTAAACCTCTCCGCCTCTCTACCTCTCTCTCCTCCTTTAAGACGTTCCTTAAATCCTACCTCTTTGACCAACCTTTTGGTCACCTGTCCTAATATCTCCTTACGTGGCTCGATGTCAAATTTGGTTTGATAACACTCCTGAGAAATATCTTGGGATGTTTTACTATGTGAAAGGCGCTATATAAATACAACTTGTTGTTCAGTATGTAACAGTATGGCACAGCTGCAGTCCTTGTGCTTGTAACCGTTCCTATATTATATCAGATTATAGTTTATGGCAATTCACAGAAGATAGCAAGGGAAAATCTCAGTGAGGAATGTGGTACATTGAAAGTTGTAGATCCGGGAAAAATTACATGCTAGTTATTCCTGAATGCTTTGATAATTGGGAATTTAATTTTTGTTGAATACTTTTGTTTTGAAGATTTTATGAGCCAGTCGTTTGGTATGGAGTGTACCCAAGTCCTATCTGCACTTACTGCCACAAATTCCATTCAGGTCCCCGGCAGGAGAGTTAGAGAGAATTACGATCTAAGCTCCTTTTGAATGGGGGCTCCCAGATAGCGAGACTCCCTCTTTAATCAGGGCTCCTTGAAGGTGATACTCCCTCTTTAATGGGGTCTCCCCGCAGGTGGCTCCCTCTTTAAAGGGGATTCCTAGACAGTCCAAGTCATTCTAAAAGGGTTACCATTGGCTTCTTGCCAGTGCTTTGACGATGATTCTTGGCATTTGAAGTCTTGATGCTAACTCAGGTGTATGTCAGCAGTAACTCCTTAAGTGAGTGTTGGGAGCCATTGATTTAATATAATCTACTCTTTGGCAGTAAAACAACTTCTGCTTAAAATGCATACAGGCACTTTCTGGTTCCTGACTTCCCCATCTCACTCATTTGCAGCTTCCAGTCAGAACCCTGTGAACTTAACGTGAAAAATTCGCAGCACTGCTGTCAGCCACTCTTGTAAATACATAATTCACTACCCCAAGGACTGGGCTGTGGGGCCTCTTGGCTGTGGGGATTCCCTCCGCCCCGTCTCATGGACTGGCCTGTGGGATTCCTCCCCCCTACGCTCTATGGACTAATGTGCGAGAGGTTTCCTGAGGTATTCGCTTTCATAACAAGACAAGTGAGTGATGAGAAAAGGCCAGTTGATTCATCAAAGCTCATCTCTTCAGTACCCTAACTCCCCGATCACAACCCATGCTTTTAAGAGCTTAACTCTCCCATCACAGCCCATCGAAGCTCATCTCTCTAGTACCCTAACTCCCACATAATGATGTGATGGCATATTGTTTCAAAGGTTGCTATATTCTTGAGTAAAATTTGTTCCTTCTGTTTCTGTTTTAAATTTACTTTTCACTATTTCTTCTGGTCCTATTTTTCTGGCTTACTTGGAAGTGATAATCTTGCTTTACCTAATATATACCTTTTAATAGTATCAGGTATGTTCCTGAATCGGTGTAAGTTTACAGCACAGTAGCCACATGTTTTGCCTTGGTACTCCGTTATAATGTAAGTAATACATAGACCCTTTTATTTTGGCACTTTCTTGTTACTGCCTCACAAAGGGATGGATCTCACTGCCTCTTCAAATGATGATACCTCTGATCAAAAGAACTGGAGTCAGTGCCTGAAGGGCCAATCTTTCGGGGCAGGGTAAAGGAAGGAGGCATGGATTCTGATTTTAAGGTTGCTGTAATTGTCTTTGAGGCGAATTACCACACCTTGAAGAGAGTGAGCCACCTTCCTTTAGCTGCTCTGTGAAAGTGAATGGGGAAATCCAATCCTCACTGCATCCAAACCTAAAAAGAATTAGAAAAAAAAAGTCTTTCACAACCTCAGCACGTCCCAGAGCGCTTCACAGCCAATCAAGTACTTTTGAAGTGTAGTCACTGTTGTAATGTAGGAAACACGGCAGCCAATTTGCACACAGCAAGGTCCCACAAACAGCAATGTGATAAATGACCAGATAATCTGTTTTAGTGCTGTTGGTTGGAGGATAAAAGTTGGCCAGGACTCCCCTGCTTTTCTTCGAATAGTGCCATGGGATCTTTTACATCCACCTGAGAAGGCAGACGGGACTTCAGCTCAATTATCTCATCCAAAAGACGGCACCTCCGACAGTTGCAGCACTCCCTCAGTGACTGCACTGAAGTGTCAGACTAGATCATGTGCTCAAATCTCTGGAGCAGGACTGGTACCTCTGACCTTGTGACTCGGAGACCAGACTGCTGCCACTGCCACTTATACTGCAGCATATTCTGCAACCAATGGGCTTTCAAAATGGGTCCAAGCAGCCTGTGTGCATTGCTGCAGACAGTGGGATGGAAAAGATGGACTGTTAGTCCAAGCTGAGCTGGAGCGCACATTTATCTAATGGTGAATTGTTAATTTTCAATTATGTTTTGGCTTCAGCTTTACCTCTTGAGTTATGAATACCTTTAGCTGATAGAAATATAATAGTGCTGGCCCCAGAAGCTGAGAGAAAAACTCCACTTAAACCAGTCAAATGTTATGTTGTGTGATGCTTCTAATTATCACCTGAAGTTGCTCTCGTCACTAGCTGCTCTGGGGCTTCACCCCAGTGCTCTACAGCTCAAGCTACTCTCTGCAGGCACAGCCAAAGTTTGGAAGGAGAAAAACTATTACTAGTCTGCTGGCTTTTTCACAGTGGTGTGTGCGTGTGAAATTTTTGGGCTATATTCACCATTGCGTTTTACTGAAATCTTAGTGAATAAACATAACTACAGATTAACCGTGTGGAAAAAGATGTATACAGAATCCTAGATTTTTTTGAGTTGAGCTACAGTATTTGACACGGTGATACCATCTAGTGGTGAAAAAGGACACACACATCCATCTATTCTGGCAGTAAATTGAGGCACACTTGATTTCAAGTGGTTGAGGATTGAGGGGGGAAAATTGGGTTGGTTTGCGCCTCTCGTTGGCGCCCCCGGGGGGGGCGCAAATCCCCTAGCGCCCGGGCACGGCGCCGCTAATGCCTCCCGCGAAATTCAGCGGGAGGTTAGCAGCAGCAATAGCCGGTAGCACCCCGCCGGCGATGACGTCATCGCCGTGCGCAGCGCCCCAGCTGCAAACTTGCCTTGCACCCCTGACCTATCGCTGCACGATATGTGTGACAGGATCAGGGGGCGGTTTGGCAGCGGCGGCGCCGCAAGTTAAAGGGCAGGTGTCGGGCGGCCACTTTTATTTTGCCCCAAACAGGAGGTGGAGCGCTTTCCAGTAGCACCCCACCTCCTGCTTGGGGTGCTACTACTGAATTTACGGCGGGGGGCTAACTTTTTAGCACCCCAAAATGGATGCCATCCAATTTTCCCCCCTGAATTTTTTAAACATTTTCCGACAAATCTTGAATTTACATTTACAGCAGGATTTGCTTGAGGTGTAGATGAAGCAATATGATGTAACCAGGGCCTCTGAGCTGCTGGCTGACCGGGGCATAGGGGGCTCACTGAGTATCTTGTGCTGAGCTGACCTGTTTACAACAGTGCTTCCTCGGTCAGACAGCCTGGATACAGGGTCAGTGTCTGTGTTTGTGTTTGTATTTGTCTTTCTAGGTGCACGTGTCTCTCAATTGTCCCACGTTCAGTACTGCATGAGCAGAAATTTCCTCCAACTAAATATTGGGAAGACCGAAGCCATTGTCTTCAGTCCCTGTCACAAACCCTGTTCCCTAGCCACCGGCTCCATCCCTCTCCCTGGCTGAGGCTGAACCAGACTGTTGCAACCTCGATGTCATATTTGACTTCGAGATGAGCTTCCAACCACATCCGCGCCATCACAAAGAACGCCTATTTCCACCTCCGTAACATCGCCTGACTCTGCCCATGCCTCAGCTCATCTGTTGCTGAAACCCTCTGTTACCTCTAGACTTGATTATTCCAACGCACTCCTGGCTGGCCTCCCACTTTCTATCCTCCGTAAGTTGAGGTCATCCAAAACTCTGCTGCCCATGTCTTAACTCGCGCCAAGTCCCGTTCACCCAGCCCCCCTGTGCTTGCTGACCTACATTGACTCCAGGTTAAGCAGCGGATCGATTTTAAAATTCTCAGCCTTGTTTTCAAATCCATCCAAGGCCTCGTCCCTCCCTATCTCTGTAATCTCCTCCAGCCCTGCAACCCTCTGAGATATCTGCACTCTTCGAATTCTGCCCTCTTGTGCATCGCCGATTTTAATCTCTCAACCATTGGTGGCCGTGCCTTCAGCTGCCAAGGCCCTAAGCTCTGGAATTCCCTCCCTAAACCTCTCAGCCTCGATACTTCTCTTTCCTCCTTTATGCTCCTTGAAATCTACCTCTTTGACCAAACTTTTGATAATCTGCCCGAATATCTACTTATGTGGCTCAGTGTCAAATTTAGTTTGCTAACACTCCTGTGAAGCGCCGTGGGACGTTTTACTACTTTAAAGGCGCTATATAAATACAAATTATTGTTATGTGTGCGCAAGATTAAATCTTCAAAAGGTGTGCGGGGTAGGACGTTTGCGGTTTCCCTCCTCCCCAATTAGGCTGGGCAGCACCAGTTTTTTTGTTAGTTTATTTTATTTGCTTATACTTATTTTCTATTTGAAAATGAATGGACACAACCACATAGAGTAGGAAAGAAAACGAGTTACATTCAGAAAGAGTGATGAGATGACTCCAATCTTTAATTTACATGTAAATGATGTAACTGGTAATATAATACTTTAATATTCACATAGAATCGTAGAATGTTACAGCACAGAAACAGGCCATTCAGCCCATCAAGTCTTAGGCATGGAGTTTCTGCTCGGGGTGCAATTGGCCAAATGCGCGGGACACCGCGCTAGTTTTGCTGAGGTAAAGTTACGCGCAGGTATTTGCTCAAACTCATTAGCATAAGCCCAAATATAAAATCTCCCATGAATCAGCACAATCAAGCAAAGTAATTGATCGGAACTGGAGCAGAGCATTGTCCAGCACCACAGAGGAGTGGGATTGCGAGGAAATGAGCCAGTCTTCAACTGACTGATTTAATGCTCTTTGTCTTACTTTTTAATTGGCTTCAGTTGACTGCTTTGATCTGCCCTTGGTCCATAAGACCTGTGACCAGCAGTCAGTTGAAGCCACACAGGTGTGTCCTGCTCTGCTGCAGTTGACTGAATTTAGATGAATTTAAACTGAATTTCGAGCAATGTAAAAATAATTACAGCAGCAGGAGAAGCACAGCAGGGCCAGGCTTCAGTTGACTGCTGGTCACTGCAGGTACAGGTCATTAATGTTGGATTCATGTGCCCAAGAATCTGGGCGCAATATGATGAACTCGGATACTCAGGTGCAAAGTGCTTATGCACGCAACTAACTTGGGCTTAAAACTCCACGGTCTTTTGCACTATTTCATTTAATTACACCCAGATTCTGCTGTTATCTGGGCGAAAATCATGCGGAAACTCGACCCGTGTCTTTCTCCATGTGAGTCACTGTCTAATCCCACTGGCCTGCTCACACATCATGCCCTTTAATACTCCTCTTTTTCAAGCCACTAATTGCCTTCGAAAAGATTTAATGGACTCTGCTTCAACAATGGTTTGTGACAGAGAATGTCATTCGAATTACTCCTATATAAAGTTTTTTTTATATTCTTTTCTCCCCCCCCCCCCCCCCCCCCCCCCCAACTTTAATTCTTCTTGCAATTTTTTGAGTTTGTTCCCTTTTGTTACTGTCTTCCAACCGGTAAACAATCTCACACTACTTACTTCCTTATCATAACCCTTCATAATCTGTCAGGTCACCCCTTAACCTTCTTGCTGTCGTGAAAAAGCCCTAACTTCTCTAGTCTCTTTATACTGAAAACTAAACTGTCAGCGATGAACTACAGATAGTTTGGAATAAAAACAGAAAATGCTGGAAATACTCAGCAGGTCAGGCAGCATCTGTGGAGAGAGAAACAGAGTTCTGACAAAGGGTCATCGACCTGAAACGTTAACTCTGTTTCTGATGCTGCCTGACCTGCTGAGTATTTCCAGCATTTTCTGTTTTTATTTCAGATTTCCAGCATCCGCAGTATTTTGCTTTTATACGGATAGTTTGGGCTCAATTGAGAGAGCTTTATATGTGTATGTGTAACTCTGTTTCCCACAACCTGCCTATCTCTGTAATCTCCTACAACCCTCCAAGATCTCTGCATTCCTCCAATTCTGGCCTCTTATGCATCCTTGATTTCCTTCGTTCCACCATTGCTGGCCGTGCCTTCAGCTAGCTAGGCCTTGAGCTCTGGAATTCCCTCTCTAAACCCCTCCCCCTTTTAGACACTGCTTAAGACCTCTAGTGACCAAGCTTTTGGTCAGCTCTCCTAACGTGGTTTGGTGTCAAATTTTGTTTGATAATGCTCCTGTGAAGCACTTTGGGACGTTTTACTATGTTAAAGGTGCTATATAAATGCAAGTTGTTGTTGTTGCCTGTGAGTAAACACTTTCCCCAAATCAGGTCAAGTACCGATACAATAGTAAAATACTGCGGATGCTGGAAATCCGAAATAACAACAGAAAACGCTGGAAAAACTCAGCAGGCGAGGCAGCATCCGTGGAGAGAGAAACAGAGTTAACGTTTCAGGTCGAAGACCTTTCGTCAGAACTGGAAAAAAGCAGGAAATGAAATAGATTTTAAAGCAAGTATAATGCTGGGAAAAGGGGGAGGGGATGAAAGAACAAAAGGGAAGGTCAGTGATAGGATAGAAAGCAGGAGAGATTAAGAGACATTGAGGGACATTAAGAGATATTCAAGGCAAGAGGAGGTGGTAATGTGACAGGTTGAGGAACAAAGGATGGCTCTAGATGAAGTGTGAAATGCGCTGGCAGAATGAAGGACAGCTGCCATGTGGGAGGGAAGAAAACAAAAGACCAAACAAAAGGGTGGATAAAAAAAATATATATATATGTGATAGGGGCCGTGGTTATGATCTGAAATTGTTGAACTCTATTTGAGTCCAGAGGGCTGTAGGGTGCTTAAATGAAAGATGAGGTGCTGTTCCTCGAACTTACGCTGAGCTTCCGTGGAACAGTGCAAGAGGCCGAGGACGGTGAGGTCAAAGTGGGAGTGGAGCGGAGAATTAAAGTGACAGGCCACCGGGAGCTCGGGGTCCCCCTTACGGACTGAACGGAGGTGTTCCGCAAAGCGGTCACCCAATCTGCGTTTGGTCTCCCCAATGTAGAGGAGACCACATCGTGAGCAGCGAATACAGTATACTAAATTGCAGGAAGTACAGTACAAGTAAATCGCTGTTTCACCTGGAAGTACCGATACACATTGATTCTTGGGTTGCCAACCTTCCTGGATTGCCAGCGAGCCTCCCGGAATGGGGCATGAATCAGCTGGGCACTGTTGCTAGCAGCGCTGGGGAACTTTGCCTTTTAAATTTCTCACCGCAGCAGCAGCCCACCCGCTCAGTGATGTCACTGGCTGCCACTGCAGAGAAACATTCGGCTCGGTGATGTCACCATTCCTCCTGTCCCCGCAAACAGCCTGCTCCCAGGGTGGGGGAGAAGAAGAGACGGAACAGGGAGTAGGGTGGGGTTACGTTGAAAGAGGGCGAACACGGGCGAGGGGTCTGGAGATTGAGACTTGTTGGGGGAGGCGGGTGGGGGGAATGAGTGGATGACTGAAGACTGGGGGGCTCGGGAATATTCAGGAATATTGGGGCTGGGGGTGGTGGGAAAGAGAGTGACTAGACTGGGGGTGGGGGAAGCTGGAGAAGGGGGCGTTGGAAGATGGGGAGGATGAGTGGGTGACTGAAGATTGGGGTGTATAGGGAGATTGGGGCTGGGGGCTAGGGGGAGGAGAGAAATACTAGACTGGGGGTCGGGGAGGAGGGGGATGGGTGCTCGGAAAGAAAGACTGGGGAATGGGGGTCAGGAGGATGGGGCTTGGGCGGGGATGGGAGGGGGACTGGGGATTGGGATGGGCGTGGGGTCCAGCACTTCCTGCAGAGACTGGAGCCGCAGCAACATGGTGAATGGAAGCAGCCAGTAAAGGGGTGAATGAAACCTGGGGACTTTACTGTGGGCAATTGGTGAAAGATTGTCTTGACTGGAGGGTGAATGGGGGACTCGGGAACAGAGACTGAGGATTCTCACTGGAAGAACCAAAGGGGGAAGGGAGGAGAAAGAATGTTGGTGAACTGAGGGCTATTGGACCATGGGATGCTTCATCACAAGTGGCTATTGAGGTGGAGACTAAAACATGATTTAAAAGAGAATGAAATAAATAGTTGAAAGGGAAGAATATAAACGATCTGGGGGAATGGGGTTGCAGGAGAGAGCCAGCACAGGCACCGGGGGCAGAATGGCCTCCTCCTGTGCTGTAATTTCTATCCTTCTATGAAAACGCTTCTTTATTGATTCCGAGTTCAGGGAGTGGTTTACAAATGTTGGTGCTGAGCTGAGTTTAGGACGATGTGCCCTGTGAGAAGCCCCAAACACCAAACCCACTGCCCTTTGTGTGAGATCTCGGTTTAGTTCAGGTTAGCCTGTACCGGCCGGTTTTGACGTGTGAAGTCCAAGTACTGGTCACCTCTGACTGAGGCTCCCAATTCAGAGTCGTCACCTTCACACGGAACCAGAGTCCAAGGAGATCGGGGGAGAGATCGGGCCTGTTGAAAGTGGCATCGACTGGGGAGCCTGACTGCACCTTGTACAGTGCAGGGGGGATTCTGGCTGTAGTTACAGGGTGGATATCAGCAGGTTACAGATTACTACTAGTTACAGGTAGGATATTGGGACGTTACGCCTATTACTACCAGTTATGACCACATATCCATGGCATAACTAAGACCGCCTATTTCCACCTCCATAACATTGCTCGTCTCCTACCCTGCCTCAGCTCATCTGCTGCTGAAACCCTCATCCATGCCTTTGTTACCTCTAGACTTGACTATTCCAATGCACTCCTGGCTGGCCTCCCACATTCTACCCTACGTAAACTTGAGGTGATCCAAAACTCGGCTGCCCGTGTCCTAACTCGCACCAAGTCCCGTTCACCCATTACCCCTGTGCTCGCTAACCGACATTGGCTCCCGGTTAAGCAGCACGTTGATTTCAAAATTCTCATCCTTGTTTTCAAATTCCTCGTCCCTCCCTATCTCTGTAATCTCCTCCAGCTCTACAACCCCCCCGAGATATCTGCGCTCCTCTAATTCTGCCCTCTTGAGCATCCCTGATTATTATCACTCAACCATCGGTGGCTGTGCCTTCAGCTGCCTCGGCCCCTAGCTCTGGACCTCCCTCCCTAAACCTCTCTGCCTCTCTTTCCTCCTTTAAGACGCTCCTGAAAACCTACCTCTTTCATCTGTCCTAATTTCTTATGTGGCTTGGTGTCAATTTTTTGTCTTGTAACACTCCTGTGAAGCGCCGTGGGACATTTTACTACGTTAAAGGTGCTATATAAATACAGGTTGTTGTTGTAAGTTGTTACAATAAGTCACTGATAGTCTATATGTATTATTATTGGTTATGAGGGGAATCTGAGTGTTACCAGTATTTCTCTTAGTAACTCACTGAAATTGTAGAGATAATTATTAGCTACTGGTGGAACGAAAGTTCCTCCCACCTCTGGTGTCCCCCCTGCGAAATGACGCTTCGGTTTCCCCTCTTCCCCTGCTCACGGGTGGCCTCCATGTTCTCTGAACTTCTCGCACAACAGCTGCTGGCGTGAAACTGCGAGCAAAGAGCAAAGTCACAGGGACCCAACGTTTATTATGTAAATGAAATAATATTGCAGACGTCGCGTAGTCAGACGTCCAGGAAATAACCTTAATTGGCTCTCTCTGGCCAGCCTTCACTCTATCTGCAAATGGTACTTTTGTGTTAACGGCCAGAACGTTCTCTGCCTTCACAGAATCCCACGATTCTTTGCCCTCCTGAGTACATGGTCTGCTTCCTGCACCGACTGATTGCTGCTTTGCGAAGTTACTGGGACGAGTACAGACTGAGGAATCCATCAGCAATACTCAGTGAAGGTATGGACCAGTGTTTAATTGTGTGTGCAGTATAGTCAAAATCTGGCTTGTAGGTAGTGAGAGATAAGGACCCACAACTCTATTCCAAAGGGTAAATCTCCCTGTTTGTACGAGTTATACTGTGTATTGTTATGAGCTATAAGAACAGCGAGAAAAAGCCATTGAACCCATACCACGGATAGTCTACGCATGCTTATTCTAATCTGACTGCCCTTCCCCTGTTCCATACATAGCTCATGTCTAATTATTGAATCAGAGACCCACCACTGCCATTCCACTTAGAGCCCATGTCTCATTATTCTTTCATGGTCTCTTTCCCCCCCCCCCCCCCCACTCCATATGTAGCCCATGTATGATTATTTTATCATGGACCCCCTCCTATACCACCTTTATTCCCTACTTTAGCAACACAAAGTTCCTTCCCTACTTACCCTGAAAAATACCAATCAGCTTTTATATATTACGAGACTTGTGCTGGTGGCCCCAGCTTCTGAAGTGTGGGTCTCGCGGGGCAGGCTGCAATCCAATCATAAAACTAGCTGGGAATCACTGCAACCCAGCAGGTCTGATATAGAAACATAGAAAAATAGGAGCAGGAGTAGGCCATTCGGCCCTTCGAGCCTGCTCCGCCATTCAATATGATCATGGCTGATCCTCTATCTCAATACCATATGCCCGCTCTCTCCCCATACCCCTTGATGCCTTTTGTGTCTAGAAATCTATCTATCTCCTTCTTAAATATATTCAGTGACTTGGCCTCCACAGCCTTCTGTGGTAGAGAATTCCACAAAAGGGGCTTCCCAGCACCTGGCCTTGGTGAATCCTGGTAAGTTTAGTTTTGGGCTGCAGCTAGCTGTTAGGAAACTGCTGCATTAGAAGCTGGTGACACTAGCAAGGTTCTCGTGTGTAAGGAGTGGTGACACATTGAATGTGGGTGTGTAAGGAGTGGTGACACATTGAATGTGGGTGTGTAAGGAGTGGTGACACATTGAATGTGGGTGTGTAAGGAGTGGTGACATATTGAATGTGGGTGAGTAAGGAGTGGTGACACATTGAATGTGGGTGTGTAAGGAGTGGTGACACATTGAATGTGGGTGTGCAAGGAGTGGTGACACATTGAATGTGGGTGTGTAAGGAGTGGTGACACATTGAATGTGGGTGTGTAAGGAGTGGTGACACATTGAATGTGGGTGTGCAAGGAGTGGTGACACATTGAATGTGGGTGTGTAAGGAGTGGTGACACATTGAATGTGGGTGTGCAAGGAGTGGTGACACATTGAATGTGGGTGTGTAAGGAGTGGCATCACATTGAATGTGGGTGTGTAAGGAGTGGTGACACATTGAATGTGGGTGTGTAAGGAGTGGTGACACATTGAGTGTGGGTGTGTAAGGAGTGGCGACACATTGAGTGTGGGTGTGTAAGGAGTGGCGACATATTGCCCATTGGATATCTACTGAGTTACCCTGTTTTTTTTGCTTCCAGATGCTTACGTCCCCCCTCAGCTCTTCTTCAATGGGAAGGTGGATTACTTTGACCTGCAGAGGCTTGGTGGGCTTCTCTCCCATCTGAAAAAAACTCTGAAAGGTGAGGCGATAGTCAATAATAAAGAATGTTCATCCATTCTGGCATTCACTTCTCTCCCCCTCAACCAACCCCTTCCCAGTGTTAAAAACCAGGTCTGATCTGTGCAATGTGATAACTTTTTTTAAATTCGTTCATGGGATGTGGGCGTCGCTGGCAAAGCCAGCATTTATTGTCCATCCCTAATTGCCCTTGAGAAGGTGGTGGTGAGCCGCCGCCTTGAACTGCTGCAGTCCGTGTAGTGAAGGTACTCCCACAGTGCTGTTAGGGAGGGTGTTCCAGGATTTTGACCCAGCGACGATGAAGGAATGGCGATATATTTTCAAGTCAGGATGGTATGTGACTTGGAGGGGAACTTGGAGGTGGTGGTGTTCCCATGTGCCTGCTGCCCTTGTCCTTCTAGGTGGAACAGGTCGCGGGTTTGGGAGGTGCTGCCGAAGAAGCCTTGGCGAGTTGCTGCAGTGCATCTTGTAGATGGTACACACTGCAGCCATGGTACGCCGGTGGTGGAGGGAGTGAATGTTTAAGGTGGTGGATGGGGTGCCAATCAAGCGGGCTGCTTTGTTGTGGATGGTGTCGAGCTTCGAGTGTTGTTGGAGCTAAACTCATCCAGGCAAGTGGAGAGTATTCCATCACACTCCTTACTTGTGCCTTGTAGATGGTGAAAAGGCTTTGGGGAGTCAGAAGGCGAGAAACTCACCGCAGAATACCTAGCCTCTGACCTGCTCTTGTTGCTACAGTATTGATGTGGCTGGTCCAGTTAAGTTTCTGGTCAATGGTGACCCCCAGGATGTTGATGGCGGGGGATTCAGTGATGGTAATGCAGTTGAATGTCAAGGGGCGGTGGTTAGACGCTCGCTTGTTGGAGATAGTCATTGCCTGGCTCTTCTGTAGTGTGAATGTTACCTGCCACTTATCAGCCCAAGCCTAATTGTCATCTAGGTCTTGTTGCATGCGGGCATGGACTGCTTCATTATCTGAGTAGTTGTGAATGGCACTGAACACTGTGCAGTCATCAGCGAACATCCCCATTTCTGACCTTATGTTGGAGGGAAGTCATTGATGAAGCAGCTGAAGATGGTTGGGCCTAGGACACTGCCCTGAGGAACTCCTGCAGTGATGTCCTGGGGCTGTGATGATTGACCTCCAACCACCACAACCATCTTCCTTTGTGCTAGGTATGACTCCAGCCAGTGGAGAGTTTTCCCCCCAATTCCCATTGACTTCAGTTTTACTAGAGCTCCTTGATGCCACACTCGGTCAAATGCTGCCTTGATGTCAAGGGCAGTCACTCTTGCCTCACCTCTGGAATTCAGCTCCTTTGTCCATGTTTGGACCAAGGCTGTAATGAGGTCGGGAGCCGAGTGGTCTTGGCAGAACCCAAACTGGGCATCCGTGAGCAGGTTATTGGTGAGTAAGTGCCGCTTGATAGCACTGTTGATAACACCTTCCATCACTTTGCTGATGATTGAGAGTAGACTGATGGGGCGGTAATTGGCTGGGTTGGATTTGTCCTGCTTTTTGTGGACAGGACATACCTGGGCAGTTTTCCATATTGTCGGATAGATGCCAGTGTTGTAGCTGTACAGGAGCAGCTTGGCTAGAGGCGCGGCTAGTTCTGGAGCACAAGTCTTCGGCACGATAGCCGGGATGTTGTCGGGGCCCATAGACTTTGCTGTATCCAGTGTGCTCAGCCGTTTCTTGATATCACATGGAGTGAATAGAATTGGCTGAAGACTGGCTTCTGTGATGGTGGGGACCTCAGGCGGAGGCTATTTTATATTAAAAATGGGATGTGGCCTCAAGATTTTAATGGTACTGTGTCTCTGAACACGTTACATGACTAGTTGAGTGTAATGAGGGTGCATATATGTGACCACCCCTTATTCAACCATATGAATTCCCAGTGTACCCTGTTCAAGGAAAAGTTGTGGTCCCGGGCACCCAAAGTACGTGCATAATAAAAGAGCCAAGTAGGAAAATAGAATAGCGGTCACAATGCGCTTGCTGGCGCAAATTATTGAAGCGAAGCTCGGCGGTTCAAAGTGCGCCTGCAAGTCATCTGACATCAACGGGCAAATGAGGATTCGTGGAAGCGAAGTTGCGGAAGGAGTATACGTCGTGAGAAATAGCCTACTTTAAGTAAAACAAACACTGACATCCGCACCAGATGCAAAGGGAAGGTCGACCCAAAAGGAAGTACCGGGCAGTGAAAAGTGAAGAACTTGGTTCATAACTTTTTCAGCATCGTGCCCGATATCTTCAAGCAAATAAACCGGTCGTCAATAGGAACGAAGCACAGCATTGATATGACGGTAGGAGAAATTAGTATTAAATCGACCTCGCACACAGACAGATGAGCAGCATTTGACAGCCTCAGCTTGAAAGCTGAACAGAAATTGCAGCCCCCTCCCTAAAGCTGTGTGCAAATCCACCCTATCACAGCCAAGATCACCCTTCCCTTCCCTATTCCTCTTCCAGCTTCCCAGCCAGTGATTGGAAAATTCATCTCCCTCATCCACCACACCCACTGAGCAAGGATCACCCTGCAGCCCCCGACAACCCCACTTTCAGCAACAATCAGCAATCCCCTGAACAGAGGTCGACCATCCCCGGCCCTGTCTCCATTCACTGAGTGGAGATTGCGGAATAATTTTCAGCAGCAGCCAGGGATGAGAAATTGGATTCTCAAGGGGTAACTGAGGAGATGACTCACCTCTACCGAAGGAGTGGGAGTGGAAGCTGGACTAGTAGCTGTCTGGCCTTCTCTGAACCAAGGTAACAAACTGGGAAACGTTGGGCAGATAGAGGGAACGGAAAATCCTCTTGTACCTCGTGTCCCCCTTCACCCCACTGAGCAAAATATCTTGGCACAACCCACTTCCCCCATTGAGCCAAAATTCGAAACACACATACAAAAGCAACCCAGCACCAACCCCACCCTGAGCTGGAAACCTACCTTCTAATGATTATGCCCCTCAAATGAGAAGAATGTTTAACCCATCCCCCTGGAAGATAGCATTGGGCTCTAGCCCTTGCAGGTCCCCCTTCCATTGAGAGGAAAATTGGCCCAGGCCAAGTGCCACCAAAACCTTTCCCATCCACCATTACCCACTCTCCTTCACTCTCTGTTCCCCACCTTCCTCTCCTCTTCATCCCTGCTTCCTCTGCTGGCTGTCCCCATCTACCCACTGAGCGGAGATTTTGAAATAATGTGAAATGGACACCCTTTCATTATATTCTGTTCCTCCCTCGCCCTCTTCCCCCCCCCCCCCCCCCCCCCCCCCTTCCTCCCCTCCTTGCCTCCTCCCTCCCCTCTGTCAACCATGACGACTGAGAGATACACATTGGGACTGGAGGTTCTGGGAAATGTCCCACTGCACCAACCTTTACCATTGTCCAAGGTTTGTCCAACCTGCGTAAAGCCAGTAGTTTTCCCATTTTCTAACAACGCTTCCACATCCGCCTTTCCTGCATGTACTTTCCAATCTCCTGATGTGTCATAGGCCACAGTGCATGATAAGTTTTGGTTCTATTCAGCTGATCAGTCAGTGAGCTAATGCAGTACTGTGCATAAGCCCCCTTTTAAAAAAAAAAAAGTCTTATCCATACAGGAAGCTGTTGCTCACAAATCCCACCATGGCAAATTTGGAAATTGAACTCATTAAATCTGGTAATTGTGGGCTGGCACTAGATAAAATGACCATGAAAACTGCCAGATTATCGTAAAAACCCAACTGGTTCACTAATGTCCTACAGGGAGGGGAACCTGCTGCCCCTACACAGTCTGGCCTACACATGTGCGCAAGAGGTCAGAATTGGCGGAGCGCAGAGATCTCGAAAGCTTGTAGGGCTGGAGGAGGTTACAAAGATAGGGAGGGGCAAGGCCATGGAGGGATTTGAAAACAAGGATGAGGATTTTAAAATTGAGGCGATGTTGGACCGGGAGCCAGTGAAGCTCAGCAAGCATGGGTGAACGAGACTTGGAGCGAGTTAAGATATGTGCAGCAGAGTTTTGGATGAACACAAGTGGAAGATGGGAGGCCGGCCAGGAGAGCATTGGAGTAGTCAAGTCTCTAGAGGTAACAAAAGCATGGTTGAGGGTTTCAGCAGCAGATGAGCTGAGGCAGGGTCGGAGTCGGGCGATGTTACAGCACAGCGCAGGGCTCAAATGCAGGACTTTTTTAACCTGTTTGGCTCAGCCCAATGTCACTGGGTGCATTAACCTTGAGTCATCGGTAGGGCATGATTGGAAATGACACAACCATAAATTGATCAAGCCATACTTTGTTCCAGAGGCTGCTTTATTTTGTTTCCTGATCCATTACCACCAGCCACTATTAAGAATTTGTGTTTGATTTTGATGCATCCTGCTGCATGAGCTGGAATTTGTCATTTATCTTCTGCAAAGACAAGGTCTTATCCTGTGAAGAAGCTGGCCTAGCATGGTAACACCTTTCTCATGCCAGACTCTGAATCCACCTGTGGCCAGTGTACTTGGGAGTTCTTTGTTGTGCCAGATTGAGGAGACGATCAATTTAACAAGGTTGGGGGGTGGGGGAGGGATTCTTCAGTTGTGTACAGGCCGTTTCCAGATCAATAGCACTAGTAATTATGGGGTGCCTCTTTACTCCTTCTAGCCTCTTATCAGGATGTATATAGGGCAGGTTAGACAGGGAGTAAATTGAGAGATTTCAGCCTCCATATCCAACCATGGGTTCTGCAGTGAAGCTGTATTCCAAGGCCGAAGGCCCCTTGCTCGGCTGCCCAGTAATAGAGTGTAAAGTTGGGAATGCCCAGTGCTTTCTTGAGCTCGGGGAGTTGTATCCAGCGTTTTTGCAGCTGTTTACCTGCCATGGGGACTTCCCCTAAACGCAGCAGCCAATTTGCGCACAGCAAGCTCCCACAAACAGCAATGTGATCATGACCAGATAATCTGTTTTAGTGATGTTGCTTGAGGAATAAATATTGGCCAGGACACTGGGGATAACTCTCCGGCTCCTCTTCGAAATAGTGCCATGGGATCTTTTACATCCACCTGAGAGGGCAGACGGGTCCTCGGTTTAACATCTCATCCGAAAGATGGCACCTCCGCCAGTGCAGCACTGCCTCAGTACTGCACTGGAGTGTCAGCCTAGATTACACGCTGGAGTGGAACTTCAACCCACAACCTTCTGACTTGGAGGGTACTGAGCCACAGCTGACACATAAAGAATCTTTAAAGCTTAACTGTTAAATGTTTCTTTGGCTGTTTCCCTGCTTCCGTTTGTATTCTGTGATGATTTGCCTCTTGAAATGAAATAAATTAATACAGGATCGGTGGAGGGAAGCTGTGAACTCCATTAGGAGGAAGTGGCATTTCATGTGAATTGGTAATGGGAAAGCTGCATCTCCTGCAGGTTTAACTTCAAGCTGTCTTTACAATTAGCAGTATGTTCTTCTTTCGAACCGAAACAGTTGGTGACACCCAAGGTGACCCGGAGGGCTTGCTGTTCTCTTTTGAAGTTCATCTTCCAGCTGTGTTTTATCTTTGCTGGAGTATGGCAGTTTGGAGATAGCTTCTTGTGCTCAGTTATTTCCAGGGTCTAACTGCATTGGACTTCTTTGTCTGATGCTCAGCCGTACTGATGTTTTTTAATACAAATTAATATGTTCCTTATCCTCAAATTTGAAACAATTGCGCAGGGAAAATCCTTTGTTGAGATGTACAGAATCTTCCTGCCTTGCCTGGATATTGCTTTTCAAGAGCTTTGAGAGACCCTGCAGTCAGAAAACTTGGTCACAACTCCGGGGTTACCCAACAGTCCATCAGCTGGCACGAATGTCTTTATTTACCCTGCTCTCATTGTACATTCAAGTCCTGAAATGAAAGAAGGCACTAGTGTTCAAAGAAGGCTACCTAGAGCTGCAAGAAGTGACCATTAGCTGTGAATATTCCATTAAACCTCCATGAGTGGTTGTTAAATAGCCAACATCAGCCTTTCAGTGAAGTTACCGTAATGGTTCTCAGAAAGGGTCCATTGAATCCCTGCCAAGTATGAACAGATTACCCCTCAGCAGGTTCTTGTACACAATGCATCTCATAATGTTGGGATGAGTTAGTGCATTGTGGACTGCTGAATGCTGTACTTTCGTAATATGGCAGCACTTTCATCTGAGGCAGGAGGACAGTGTTTGTCTAAGAGGTCCACCCGAAGGTCAGTTCTCAATTTTCTCATTTTAACTGTTCAAAGGAGATATCCTCACAAGCTCTGTTGATGAAGGAGCAGCTCTTTATTCCTGCAAAGTAGAGTCACTCTCTGGACTGCACAATACTTGATTTCCAGACTTTGAACTGTACCTGAACTTTGTCACAGAATTTTCTTGGTCCACTGTTCCATCTTAAATTGACAAATGTTGAGTTTAGATAGCTTTATTTCAGAAAATAACATTTTGGGACACAGTAGAATGAGTAGTTTGACACATGTCGTGTGGTAAGTGTAGCGAGCTTGGGTGGAACAGTGACTTTGGACCTATGGTTCCCAAAGCTCTCCACCACTGGGGTTTTCCTCGTGTGGTGTCTGGGTCTGTTGTAGACTCATTGATAAAGATTGATTGCTGTGATTAGTCAACAAATCCATTATCTCTATCATGTGACTACCAGGAGGGTAGAAGGTGAACTAGATGGATATTGGTCTTTTTTCTCCTAACAATTCCTATGTTTAGTTATCAGCCATTTCCCCATACTCCTGCTGCATTACTGCTATCATAATGGGCGCCTGTCCAGGCACTGCTGTCTCTGGGAGTATTGGGCTTTGCCAATTTTATCACTCACTGCTTTAACAGCCTCTTTAACTTCCTGCCTATTAACTTGTACTTTTAATCAAAGTGCTTCAGTAATCTGTCTAAACATTAGTTCAGGTTCAGTGGGCTGTGGGAGGACTGATCAGTGCAACACTATTAGGAACAGTAATGGGATCCATCTGCTCCTCATTATTTGTAGCGGGCAAGTCTAAAACAGTTGGTGACTGTTCTCATCCGAGCAAATGTTACAACAGTCTCAGCAGCAGCTGTGTCTCAATCATTTCTTCTACAGGCGAATTACATTGAGTGTAAAGTTCTCTCTGCTCTCGATTTGTGGGGTGGGATATTATTTATATCTTCTGAGGCAGGTCTAACATCAGCCTTTGGTAGACCTGCAAGGGAGAGAGTCTTTGGCATGTGTCTGGAGGGTCCAGCCCCCCACAGTTGGTTGGAGCTGAGGTCAGTGGCACTGGGATCCCACCTTGGTGCTCAGTGTGAGATAAAGGCCTTGTTAACTGATCAGGACAAAACCATCAGATCATTGCGATACAAGCATGTTTGCTTAAAGGAGGAGACGCGTCTTGAGGGTGTAATTAAATTTGGTCAAATTTTATTGAGAAAATATATGAGGAATTTGACCAAATTTAAGTACACCCTCGACTTGCAGGAATTTTTTTTTTCATAAACGGTTGGTTTTCTGAGCTGTGGGGGGAGAAGTTGATCAGGGATCTCTGACTCAGCTGGCCACTATGTGGGGTGGGGGGGCCACTATGTGGGGTGGGGGGGCCACTATGTGGGGTGGGTGGGGCCACTATGTGGGGGGGGTGGGTGGGGTGGGGGGGGGTGGGTGGGGCCACTATGTGGGGTGGGTGGGGGGGGGCCACTATGTGGGGTGGGTGGGGGGGGGCCACTATGTGGGGTGGGGGGGGGGTGGGGGGGGCCACTATGTGAGCTGGGTGGGGTGGGGTGGGGTGGGGCCACTATGTGAGCTGGGTGGGGTGGGGTGGGGTGGGCCACTATGTGAGCTGGGTGGGGTGGGGTGGGGTGGGGGGGGCCACTATGTGAGCTGGGTGGGGTGGGGGGGCCACTATGTGAGCTGGGTGGGGTGGGGTGGGGTGGGGGGGCCACTGGGGTGGGGTGGGGTGGGGTGGGGGGGCCACTATGTGAGCTGGGTGGGGTGGGGTGGGGGGGGCCACTATGTGGGGTGGGTGGGCCACTATGTGGGGTGGGTGGGCCACTATGTGGGGTGGGTGGGCCACTATGTGGGGTGGGTGGGCCACTATGTGGGGTGGGTGGGCCACTATGTGGGGTGGGGTGGGGGGGCCACTATGTGGGGTGGGTGGGCCACTATGTGGGGTGGGGTGGGTGGGCCACTATGTGGGGTGGGGTGGGGGGGCCACTATGTGGGGTGGGGTGGGGGGGGCCACTATGTGGGGTGGGGTGGGGGGGGCCACTATGTGGGGTGGGGTGGGGGGGGCCACTATGTGGGGTGGGGTGGGGGGGGGCCACTATGTGGGGTGGGTGGGCCACTATGTGGGGTGGGGTGGGGGGGCCACTATGTGAGCTGGGTGGGGTGGGGGGGCCACTATGTGAGCTGGGTGGGGTGGGGGGGCCACTATGTGAGCTGGGTGGGGTGGGGGGGCCACTATGTGAGCTGGGTGGGGTGGGGGGGCCACTATGTGAGCTGGGTGGGGTGGGGGGGGCCACTATGTGAGCTGGGTGGGGGGGGGGCACTATGTGAGCTGGGTGGGGGGGGGGGGCACTATGTGAGCTGGGTGGGGGGGGGGGGCACTCTGTGAGCTGGGTGGGGGGGCCACTCTGTGAGCTGGGTGGGGGGGGGGGGGGCACTATGTGAGCTGGGTGGGGGGGGGGGGCCACTATGTGAGCTGGGGTGGGGGGGGGGCCACTATGTGAGCTGGGGTGGGGGGGGGGCCACTATGTGAGCTGGGGGGGGGGGGGGCCACTATGTGAGCTGGGGGGGGGGGGGGGCCACTATGTGAGCTGGGGGGGGGGGGGCCACTATGTGAGCTGGGGTGGGGGGGGCCACTATGTGAGCTGGGGGGGGGGGGGCCACTATGTGAGCTGGGGGGGGGGGGGCCACTATGTGAGCTGGGGGGGGGGGGGGCCACTATGTGAGCTGGGTGGGGTGGGGTGGGGTGGGCCACTGAGCTGGGTGGGGTGGGGTGGGGGGGACCACTATGTGGGGTGGGGTGGGGGGGGGGCCACTATGTGGGGTGGGGTGGGGGGGGGCCACTATGTGGGGTGGGGTGGGGGGGGCCACTATGTGGGGTGGGGTGGGGGGGGGCCACTATGTGGGGTGGGGTGGGGGGGGGGCCACTATGTGGGGTGGGGTGGGGGGGGGGCCACTATGTGGGGTGGGGTGGGGGGGGGGCCACTATGTGGGGTGGGGTGGGGGGGGGGCCACTATGTGGGGTGGGGTGGGGGGGGGGGCCACTATGTGGGGTGGGGTGGGGGGGGGGCCACTATGTGGGGTGGGGTGGGGGGGGGGCCACTATGTGGGGTGGGGTGGGGGGGGGGGCCACTATGTGGGGTGGGGTGGGGGGGGGCCACTATGTGGGGTGGGGGGAGGGGCCACTATGTGAGCTGGGTGGGGTGGGGGGGCCACTATGTGAGCTGGGTGGGGTGGGGTGGAGGGGCCACTGTGAGCTGGGTGGGGTGGGGTGGGGGGGCCACTATGTGAGCTGGGTTAGGTGGGGGGGCCACTATGTGAGCTGGGTGGGGTGGGGTGGGGGGGGCCACTATGTGAGCTGGGTTAGGTGGGGGGGCCACTATGTGAGCTGGGTGGGGTGGGGTGGGGGGGCCACTATGTGAGCTGGGTGGGGTGGGGTGGGGGGGGCCACTGTGAGCTGGGTGGGGTGGGGTGGGGGGGGCCACTATGTGAGCTGGGTGGGGTGGGGTGGGGGGGCCACTATGTGAGCTGGGTGGGGTGGGGTGGGGGGGGCCACTATGTGAGCTGGGTGGGGTGGGGTGGGGGGGCCACTATGTGAGCTGGGTGGGGTGGGGTGGGGGGGGCCACTATGTGAGCTGGGTGGGGTGGGGTGGGGGGGCCACTATGTGAGCTGGGTGGGGTGGGGGGGCCACTATGTGAGCTGGGTGGGGTGGGGTGGGGGGGGCCACTATGTGAGCTGGGTGGGGTGGGGTGGGGGGGCCACTATGTGAGCTAGGTGGGGTGGGGTGGGGGGGCCACTATGTGAGCTGGGTGGGGTGGGGGGGCCACTATGTGAGCTGGGTGGGGTGGGGTGGGGGGGCCACTATGTGAGCTGGGTGGGGTGGGGTGGGGGGGGCCACTATGTGAGCTGGGTGGGGTGGGGTGGGGGGCCACTATGTGAGCTGGGTGGGGTGGGGGGGACACTATGTGAGCTGGGTGGGGTGGGGGGGACACTATGTGAGCTGGGTGGGGTAGGGTGTGGGGGCCCCTGTGAGCTGGGTGGGGTGGGGGGGCCACTATGTGAGCTGGGTGGGGTGGGGTGGGGTGGGGGGGCCACTATGTGAGCTGGGTGGGGTGGGGCCACTATGTGAGCTGGGTGGGGTGGGGGGGCCACTATGTGAGCTGGGTGGGGTGGGGTGGGGGGGCCACCATGTGAGCTGGGTGGGGTGGGGTGGGGCCACCATGTGAGCTGGGTGGGGTGGGGGCGGCGGCCACTATGTGAGCTGGGTGGGGTGGGGGGGCCACTGTGAGCTGGGTGGGGTGGGGTGGGAGGGGGGCCACCATGTGAGCTGGGTGGGGTGGGGGCGGGGGCCACTATGTGAGCTGGGTGGGGTGGGGGGGACACTATGTGAGCTGGGTGGGGTGGGGGGGACACTATGTGAGCTGGGTGGGGTAGGGTGTGGGGGCCCCTGTGAGCTGGGTGGGGTGGGGGGGCCACTATGTGAGCTGGGTGGGGTGGGGTGGGGTGGGGGGGCCACTATGTGAGCTGGGTGGGGGGGGGGGCCACTATGTGGGGTGGGGTGGGGGGGGCCACTATGTGGGGTGGGGGGGGGGCCACTATGTGGGGTGGGGTGGGGGGGGGCCACTATGTGGGGTGGGGGGAGGGGCCACTATGTGAGCTGGGTGGGGTGGGGGGGCCACTATGTGAGCTGGGTGGGGTGGGGTGGAGGGGCCACTATGTGAGCTGGGTGGGGTGGGGTGGAGGGGCCACTGTGAGCTGGGTGGGGTGGGGTGGGGGGGCCACTATGTGAGCTGGGTTAGGTGGGGGGGCCACTATGTGAGCTGGGTGGGGTGGGGGGGGCCACTATGTGAGCTGGGTTAGGTGGGGGGGCCACTATGTGAGCTGGGTGGGGTGGGGTGGGGGGGCCACTATGTGAGCTGGGTGGGGTGGGGTGGGGGGGGCCACTGTGAGCTGGGTGGGGTGGGGTGGGGGGGCCACTATGTGAGCTGGGTGGGGTGGGGTGGGGGGGCCACTATGTGAGCTGGGTGGGGTGGGGTGGGGGGGCCACTATGTGAGCTGGGTGGGGTGGGGTGGGGGGGCCACTATGTGAGCTGGGTGGGGTGGGGGGGCCACTATGTGAGCTGGGTGGGGTGGGGTGGGGGGGGCCACTATGTGAGCTGGGTGGGGTGGGGTGGGGGGGCCACTATGTGAGCTAGGTGGGGTGGGGTGGGGTGGGGGGGCCACTATGTGAGCTGGGTGGGGTGGGGGGGCCACTATGTGAGCTGGGTGGGGTGGGGTGGGGGGGCCACTATGTGAGCTGGGTGGGGTGGGGTGGGGGGGGCCACTATGTGAGCTGGGTGGGGTGGGGTGGGGGGGCCACTATGTGAGCTGGGTGGGGTGGGGGGGACACTATGTGAGCTGGGTGGGGTGGGGGGGACACTATGTGAGCTGGGTGGGGTAGGGTGTGGGGGCCCCTGTGAGCTGGGTGGGGTGGGGGGGCCACTATGTGAGCTGGGTGGGGTGGGGTGGGGTGGGGGGGCCACTATGTGAGCTGGGTGGGGTGGGGCCACTATGTGAGCTGGGTGGGGTGGGGGGGCCACTATGTGAGCTGGGTGGGGTGGGGTGGGGTGGGGGGGCCACCATGTGAGCTGGGTGGGGTGGGGTGGGGGGGGCCACCATGTGAGCTGGGTGGGGTGGGGGCGGCGGCCACTATGTGAGCTGGGTGGGGTGGGGGGGCCACTGTGAGCTGGGTGGGGTGGGGTGGGAGGGGGGCCACCATGTGAGCTGGGTGGGGTGGGGGCGGGGGCCACTATGTGAGCTGGGTGGGGTGGGGGGGCCACGATGTGAACTGGGTGGGGTGGCCACGATGTGAGCTGGGTGGGGTGGGGTGGGGGGGGCCGCGATGTGAGCTGGGTGGGGTGGGGTGGGGTGGGGGGGCCACTATGTGAGCTGGGTGGGGTGGGGGGGCCACTATGTGAGCTGGGTGGGGTGGGGGTGCCACGATGTGAACTGGGTGGGGTGGGGGCCAACACCAGATCAGGAGTCACCCAGCCAGCTGGGTCAATTCATGATGCCACCATTGGGGAGCGTTCCAAAGCTGCACCGTTGGAGACAACGGGGGTTAAGACTTCTGGATTACAGAGAGCTATTTGGAGCTGCTCGACCCCAGGTAAGTATGCAGATTGTCCACTGGTTGGAGGGTTTCCCAGGGGCTCTCATCTCTGGAGTGGCACCGAGGCCGGCCTGAAGTCACAGCCCCTGCTGTTTCCAGTAGAGCTGCTTCAGAATGTATTGTGACAAAATAGAGTGGCCGAGCAGGACTCCTGCAGCTCAGAAAGTTGATATTTTTAAAACTACAAAACAAGTCACACACTATAGAAAGCTGCTGGAGTAGGTGTTAGTCCTAGCGATTGAACCCGTGGCCAGGAGATCCTGGGGAACCAATCTTCAGCGCTCTACAGCCAGACTCATTTCAGGCTATGTCTTGTGTAAAGGCTCTGAGATCTCCACCAGGACCGAGAAAGAAAATGGAACTGAGGGCCACAAGACGTTAACCGGAGATGCTCATGCAGACGTTGAACTGGAACTCCATTCATGCCTTGCCAGGCACAACTTGATCAGCCTTTGGTGTGAGGCACAGCCAGGCCGAGGCACGAAGCATAGATCAGGCAGTCAGCCCTGGAGAGGAGTAGGCGCCCCTGCTCTGCAGGTTGAGAGAGGCGGGGCAGTCCCCTTTACAATGTGCTAACCATGAGACGTGTGAGTAACTAGAGGAACATTTGTGGCAGAAGTCTGTCGGACCCCTTGTTTGTAAGATGTTGCAAAGTGTTGCTGCTGCCTTCACTTACTTGCCCAAGTGCTAATTTTTCATGTTTCATTTACTTCCTTCCGTAAGATGACGATGGCAACAATAGAGGGATTTATAGTGAAACGGAATCTCTTTACTTTGCTGTTCAGAAATGGTGACGGGGCGGGGCGGGATGGGGGGGTGGAGTCTGGTTGTACGTACACATACTGAGATAATTTAGTTAACAGCCTCCTGTGCCTTGTGTGTGATGCAGTGTGTGGTCCTGAGACCAGGAGGGCTCCTGGTGTGTGCTGAGATATCTAAACTCACCCAGGATGGTGAGGTGGCAGTATAATCTGCTTCAGTGTTCCTGTGCTAGGGAGGAGATCACAATTCAGTTCTGATCACTTGAGCTGTCCCCTGTGGTTTGGAGTGAGGATGGGGGTTGGACTTTCTGACTGTCTCAGTGGTTGAACAGACAACCTGGACTACTCTTTATGCTGGTGTATGAAGAATGGCTGCTTGCCTGAGGTACAGCAGAGCCACTGGACCCTGACAAGCCATTGCCTTTGGGACAAGAAGGGAAGAATAATCGGAGGAGTATAAACCAAGTTAGCAGAGCGTGTCTGCAGAGGAGCAGCACTGCTGGGTGATGCAGCTTCAGCACCAACAGGGGGCGCTGTAGCTGCATCATCAGTCTGTAACATTCATTACTGAGTGTTTTTGAAGTTCCTGAACGGTATAAAAAAAGTTATACATTTATTATACCAGAGGATAAATCCCAGGTCAGCTCTTTATTGTAGGAATAAAATAATGCAGTTTAGAACCGCTAGTAAATGGAACTTCTGATAATGCGTGTCAATCAAGGTAACAAAACAGCAGTAAGTGCTTGCTGGATTTGTAAAGCAGGGTCCTGCCAAGATGAGGGATTATGCTTGAGTCAGGGCTTCTGTGGCCTGCATGTCTGGCAGCAGCAGTTACTGAGTGACCATCACACTTGGTTCCCTTGGTTGTAAATTATGCATCAGAATGTCAACCTTCGTTTCCAAAGCACATCAGTGAAGTAAGACCGAATGTTTCTAAGTCAGATCGGTTGATTCGCTTCGATTTTGCATCCTGCAGCTTTCATACGCCACTTTGATCATCACCCCTGTGCTTGCTGACCTACATTGGCTCCCGGTTAAGCAACGTCTCGATTTTGAAATTCTCATCCTTGTTTTCAAATCCCTCCATGGCCTCGCCCCTCCCCATCTCTCTAATCTCCTCCAGCCCCACAACCCCCCGAGATATCTGCGCTCCTCTAATTCTGGCTTCTTGAGCATCCCTGATTATAATCGCTCAGCCATTGGTGGCCGTGCCTTCAGCTGCCTAGGCCCTAAGCTCAGGAATTCCCTCCCTAACCCCCTCTACCTCTCCTTTAAGACGCTCCTTAAAACCTGCCTCTTTTGCCAAGCTTTTGGTCACCTGCCCTAATTTCTCCTTATGTGGCTCGGTGTCAAATTTTGTCTTATAATACTCCTGTGAAGCGCCTTGGGACGTTTTACTACGTTAAAGGCGCTATATAAATACAAGTTGTTGTTGATTGAGATGCTGCTGTCATTTTGGAAGAATCCAGGCTTTGTTTATCCCTACTCCTAATCTCTCCCCTCCTCTCCTGAAACTTTGACTCCCAGCTGGGTTTTATGTCCATGGCCACTGGCCGCCCTCCTGTACCTTGATCAAGTGAACCTAAAAATGAGTGTCGGCAGACTATTCAACCGCAGAGGCGTATGGAAGCCAGGCCCACTCCTGTCGTCGCCTCGTGCCCCGACGCATCCACTGGTCAGGGATCACTAGGTCATAATCAGGAGCTCAAACGAAGTCTCATTTCCTTTCGTCCTATTAATAGTATAGTAACCGTATAGCTGCGCACGCTGAGCTAACTCAGCATAGACCAGGGACCAGCCCTGGGAGTCTGTGGTCCGTGTGGCTCCGTACCACCCAGGCGGTGTATTTACCCACCGAGTTATCTGGGGCGCTTCAGCTCCAAGTCTTTAACATGCCTGCTGCTGCAGTCCCACTCTGAGCACAACACTTGCTCCATTGTTCTTGTACTGCTGCATGAGAGTAGGGAAGGGAATCCTTTTAAGCTATTAGAGCCATAGAAAAGGTACAGTTTAGATTCACTCGAGTTACTGGAGTGAGAGATTATAGTAATGAGGAAAGGTTCCAAAATTGGAGCTTTTCTCACTGCACCAGAGAAAATTGAAGGTGAACTAATAGAGGGTGACAAATTTCACAGAATGATACAGCACAGGAGGCCATTCGACCCATTGTATCTGTGCCGACTCTTTGTAAAAGCTATCCAATTAATCCCACTCCCCTGCTCTTTCCCCATTGCCCTGCAATGTCTTTCTTTTACAAGTATATATCTAATTCTTTTTTGAAAGTTATTATTGAATTTGCTTTTACCACCCTTTCAGGCTGTGCATTCCAGATCATCATAACTAGCTGCATTAAAAAAAACAACTCCCCTCTGCTTTTGCCAATTATCTTGAATCTGTGTTCTCTGGTTACTGACCTCCTTATCAAAGGTTTTGAGATGATAGATAGTGGAAGATTGTTTACACTTGTTTGTGAATCGTTAACGAGGATACACAGACTGAGAGGATTATCATCAGAGGAGCAAGTTAGAAAAATGTTTTTCACGTAGTTATTAGAAAGTGCAATGGCTATTGAGGCTGAGACTACAGCATTTCGAAAGATACGGGGGATGGGTTTAGAACAGATGGCTCCTGTTGAAGAGTCAACACCAGCACTGGTTTGATGGGCTAAATGGCCTCCTTCTGTGCTGAAATTACTGTACTCGAGGTAAACTTCTTGAATTGTTGCTCTCCCCAATCACTGTGCCTTTCGGAGCAGATCCTCCTTGAACGTGATGTGATGTGTTCGGCAAATGTTATTTCCTACCATATTAGTGCAGGCTAATCTAGTCTGTCCTTGCAGAGGATGGTGTATTTTATGTTGTTGATGGTTTCTATATTTGGCTTGGAACCTAGAATTGGACAGATCACCGTTAATGCTGTGGACATATAATTCGGCACTGTGGTGTTTTTCCCACCGTCTATCACCCTTGATTGTGGCAATGCAGTGTAAGGCAATGTCGAGCAGTGATATCCTAACAAGTGCCAAATTTAGGTGGGCTGAGAGGGAAGACTCTCCAATAAAGAGAGACATTGAGAAAATGGAAAGGGTGGCAAGTAACATTTCCTAATGTGGCACGTTATTGAAATTATGGTGGATGCAGATAATCCGACTATTTAAGCATCCTCTTGGTTGTGGGTTTCAAGTTTAGCTTTTCCTGGAATGTGAATCTGTCAGTAATATAGGACAAGAGTTTTTTTACTTATTACTTAGCTGAATGGCTCAGAGGCGAACACAGGGTGGAAAGGACTGGACTGAGAACTGCTACTGTCAGCAGGAGGAATGAGAATCATATGAGAGATTGGCGCGTTGCTTCATCTTCGCTTGCCTCAAAAACAAAAAATGTAAAACTCTTGCCTTGAGGGAGATAGTTAACAAATCTCTGTGACCCATCTCTGGGGCACTGCCCACTGTGGCTCCATTCCTACCTGTCCCAAATCCCCTGCAATGGCCTCTCCTCCCATACCTTCACAATCACCTCTGGTATGCCCCAGGATTCTGTCCTTGGCTGCCTCCTGTTCCTCATCTATATGTTGGCCCTCATTATCTGTAAGCAGAAGGTCAGATTCCATATCTTTGGCAAAACTTTACATCTCCATCAACTGTTGCTGTGCTGTCTGATAAGATGAGCCAGAACTTTTTGCAGCTTGACTGTGGCAAATTTGAAGCTGTGCTGTTCATCCCCCACCACAAACTCCGTTCCTCAGCTGGCCCCCAGCACTGTTTCTAGATGCTCTTTCAGGGTCAACATGACCGTGCGCAACCTAAACGCTGAGCTGAGCTTCAAATCTCTAACATTCAGTCCATCACCAAGTCCACCTGTTTCCACCTCTGAAATATCGACATCTCTGTCCCTACCTCATTCATCCCTTTGTCACCTTCAACTTGATTTATCTAATACGATAGCAAAATACTGCGGATGCTGGAAAATTGAAACAACAACAGAACCTCTCCACGCCCACTCAGACCTCACCGTCCTCGGCCTCGTGCATTGTTCCACGGAAGCTCAACGTTAGCTCGAGGAACAGCACCTCATCTTTTGTTTAGGCACTTTACAGCCTTCCGGACTCAATATAGAGTTCAACAATTTCAGATCATAACCTCGGCCCCGACCACATATATATACATTTTATCCACCCTTTTGGTTCGTGCCTTTTTCCTTTTTTTTTCCTCTCCCCCCTACGGCAGCTGTCTCTCATTCTGACAGCATTTCACACCTCACCTTTTGTTTCTTAACCTGTCCCATTACCATCTCGTCTTGCCTTGAGCATCTCTTAATGTCTCTACTTACCATAGTTATTCCTCCCCCCAGCCTCCCCCTTGCATTTTTATCTGTTTCATTTCCTGCTCTTTTCTCAGTTCTGACGAAGGGTTTCGACCTGAAACATTAACTCTCTTTCTCTCTCCACGGATGTTGCCTGGCCTGCTGAGTTTTTCCAGCGTTTTCTGTTGTTGTTTTGATTTATCTAATGCCTTACTCACCGAGTTTTCAATCTCCACCCCACATAAACTTTGAGATATAATCCTGCTGTCCTGCTCTTGCCAATGTCTGCTGGCCCCCACCCCTACAACATTACATCTCTGCTCGCACCTTCCGCTCTTCCAACTCTGGTCTTTTGTATGTACTCTCTCCTCTCTACCATCAATGGCACAGCCTGCAGCCATCTTATCCCTCCACTGTGGAACTCCCTCCCTTAATCTCTCTCCTTTTCTGCATCTCTCCCCACCTTCTACATCCCCACTTCAATTGAGCTTCTGGACAGCCTGCCTAATTCTCCTCCCACCCCCCGCCAACTCCTCAGGGTCTGATTCCCAACTGTGAAGCACCTTGGGACATTTTGCTATGTTAAAGGTGCTAGATGAGTGGATGTTGCTGAATCTAATGTTGAAGATTTTGAATTGCTTTTACTAAACCAGATAGGGGAAGACTTTATGTTGAAAGTTCTCCCACTGCACCCTGATACTTACAATCCATAAAGTGTTTCATTTAAAGTGGTGCAGCTCCCTGCACCAGTGGCTGTGGGTGTGACTGAGACGCTCCTTCCTTCCTCCCGTCTTCTGTTTAACTCTGATGTTGGCAATTCCACTGGTAACTTAGCTGCAGTAAATTTATCGCCTCTATGCTGATAACTTTCTGCAGCAGGTTTGATGAAGGTTTCCATCAAAAGGATTGTTGGAGCGCGCCTGGCGCTGGTTCAGTTTCCCAATATCCTTGATTGGGAGTGCAGATACCCCGGTCGGTGTCGGCTGTAAACCTGTCCAATGTGCTGGACGGACGATGTTTCTGCTCCCGAGGTGCCGCTGATTTGGCCAAGGTGCAGTTATTTTAAAAGTCAATCGAAAAGATTTCTTCGAGTGTTTTTTATTTTACAGTGGTGACCCGCAAACTGTAGATTACTGCGCTGACATATTTTATACACCTGACAACAAAGTGCACTTTGCAAAATAAGCAATAAATTCAGGGAAATTAAACACCAAATGATGAAGTAATTCCTTTGCACACGCTCTGCTTTTAATTATTGCGACTGCTTCCTACTTGTTTGTTCCTTACTTGGGGTACCTGGCTTCCTATAATCTTTACCTGCTGTAATTGAAGTATTATTCATTCCCCCCCCCGCCCCGACCCCCTTCCCCACTTGATGTCCCAGTTTCCGTTGAACTCTTTGGACCAGTGGGAAGTATGAAGTTTGCATCCTCTGGCTGATCCCAGAATAGTATCGACAATGGTCACGGGGAAGTGCGTAGCCTGGCAGGCAGAGGGTTCATTGAGATATTGGGAAGGGTGGGGATGGGAGACATGCCGAGATATAGAGGACTTGCTGATAACAGCTAAATGAAGGAGGCTAACGTGGATGATTAAAGCTGTGAACATTTTACTGAAATTTTCATAGAAATCTATTAGCTCATACTTTACTTTCAGGCAGCTAATTTACCTTCACACAGGCACTGAACCAGGGAGGGAGGTTTGGTTATTCCGAAATTGAAATTAACACGGGAGTTTTGAAGTCCTAATGTATCTTTGTCAGAGACACAGGAACTGATACCCCGTTTCGCCCCCCTGCCTGCTCTTCCCACTGTAGAGGATCTCTGATTCCATTTCAGAAGAATAGTTAAAATCTGTCTTGCTATTGGGTACTGAACGGTGCAATGGCTTAAGATATTGTCCTTTCACTAATGAAAGTGGAATTGATGCCAGACCAAACTGATGGTTGAAGCCTCCTGTCTGCTGGCTGTTTACGGCCGAATGAATTGAGCCTGGAGCAGTCTCTGCAGGTCCCAATTGGCACAGGTCCAGACCACAAAATATCCAACTTGTTACCACCGTCCCCTTCTCTCTCTCTCTCTCTCTCTCTCTCCCCCCCTCCCTCTCTCCCTCTCTCTCTCTCTCTCTCTCTCCATTCCCCCAACCGTCCCCTTCTCTCTCTCTCTCTCTCTCTCTCTCTCTCTCTCCCTCTCCCTCTCCCCCCCTCCCTCTCTCTCTCTCTCTCTCTCTCTCTCCATTCCCCCAACCGTCCCCTTCTGTCTCTCCACCCCCCCAACCGTCCCCTTCTGTCTCTCCACCCCGCAACCGTCCCCTTCTGTCTCTCCACCCCAACCGTCCCCTTCTGTCTCTCCACCCCCCAACCGTCCCCTTCTGTCTCTCCAACCGTCCCCTTCTGTCTCTCCACCCCCCCCAACCGTCCCCTTGTCTCTCCCTCCCGCCGTCCCCTTCTGTCTCTCCACCCCCCAACCGTCCCCTTCTGTCTCACCAACCGTCCCCTTCTGTCTCTCCACCCCCCCAACCGTCCCCTTGTCTCTCCCTCCCGCCGTCCCCTTCTGTCTCTCCACCTCCCGCCGTCCCCTTCTGTCTCTCCACCCCCCAACCGTCCCCTTCTGTCTCTCCAACCGTCCCCTTCTGTCTCTCCACCCCCCCAACCGTCCCCTTGTCTCTCCCTCCCGCCGTCCCCTTCTGTCTCTCCACCTCCCGCCGTCCCCTTCTGTCTCTCCACCTCCCGCCGTCCCCTTCTGTCTCTCCACCTCCCGCCGTCCCCTTCTGTCTCTCCACCTCCCGCCGTCCCCTTCTGTCTCTCCCCCCCCCAACCGTCCCCTTCTGTCTCTCCACCCCCCAACCGTCCCCTTCTGTCTCTCCACCCCCCAACCGTCCCCTTCTGTCTCTCCAACCCCCCCAACCGTCCCCTTCTGTCTCTCCACCCCCAACCGTCCCCTTCTGTCTCTCCAACCCCCCCAACCGTCCCCTTCTGTCTCTCCACCCCCCAACCGTCCCCTTCTGTCTCTCCCTCCCGCCGTCCCCTTCTGTCTCTCCACCCCCCAACCGTCCCCTTCTGTCTCTCCAACCCCCCCAACCGTCCCCTTCTGTCTCTCCACCCCCCAACCGTCCCCTTCTGTCTCTCCCTCCCGCCGTCCCCTTCTGTCTCTCCACCCCCAACCGTCCCCTTCTGTCTCGCCGTCCCCTTCTGTCTCTCCACCCCCCCAACCGTCCCCTTCTGTCTCTCCACCCCCAACCGTCCCCTTCTGTCTCTCCACCCCCCCCAACCGTCCCCTTCTGTCTCTCCACCCCCCCCCCCAACCGTCGCCTTCTGTCTCTCCACCCCCCCGACCGTCCCCTTCTGTCTCTCCACCCCCCCCAACCGTCGCCTTCTGTCTCTCCACCCCCCCCCAACCGTCGCCTTCTGTCTCTCCACCCCCCCCAACCGTCGCCTTCTGTCTCCCCAACCGTCGCCTTCTGTCTCCAACCGTCCCCTTCTGTCTCTCCAACCGTCCCCTTCTGTCTCTCCAACCGTCCCCTTCTGTCTCTCCAACCGTCCCCTTCTGTCTCTCCAACCGTCCCCTTCTGTCTCTCCAACCGTCCCCTTCTGTCTCTCCAACCGTCCCCTTCTGTCTCTCCAACCGTCCCCTTCTGTCTCTCCAACCGTCCCCTTCTGTCTCTCCAACCGTCCCCTTCTGTCTCTCCAACCGTCCCCTTCTGTCTCTCCAACCGTCCCCTTCTGTCTCTCCAACCGTCCCCTTCTGTCTCTCCAACCGTCCCCTTCTGTCTCTCCAACCGTCCCCTTCTGTCTCTCCAACCGTCCCCTTCTGTCTCTCCAACCGTCCCCTTCTGTCTCTCCAACCGTCCCCTTCTGTCTCTCCAACCGTCGCCTTCTGTCTCTCCAACCGTCGCCTTCTGTCTCTCCACCCCCAACCGTCCCCTTCTGTCTCTCCCTCCCGCCGTCCCCTTCTGTCTCTCCCTCCCGCCGTCCCCTTCTGTCTCTCCACCCCCAACCGTCCCCTTCTGTCTCTCCACCCCCCCAACTGTCCCCTTCTGTCTCTCCAACCGTCCCCTTCTGTCTCTCCACCCCAACCGTCCCCTTCTGTCTCTCCCTCCCGCCGTCCCCTTCTGTCTCTCCACCCCCAACTGTCCCCTATGTCTCTCCACCCCCCAACCGTCCCCTTCTGTCTCTCCAACCGTCCCCTTCTGTCTCTCCACCCCCCCCAACCGTCCCCTTGTCTCTCCCTCCCGCCATCCCCTTCTGTCTCTCCACCTCCGCCGTCCCCTTCTGTCTCTCCACCCCCCAACCGTCCCCTTCTGTCTCTCCAACCGTCCCCTTCTGTCTCTCCAACCGTCCCCTTCTGTCTCTCCACCCCTCCAACCGTCCCCTTGTCTCTCCCTCCCGCCGTCCCCTTCTGTCTCTCCACCTCCCGCCGTCCCCTTCTGTCTCTCCACCTCCCGCCGTCCCCTTCTGTCTCTCCACCCCCCAACCGTCCCCTTCTGTCTCTCCACCCCCAACCGTCCCCTTCTGTCTCTCCACCCCCCAACCGTCCCCTTCTGTCTCTCCCTCCCGCCGTCCCCTTCTGTCTCTCCACCCCCCAACCGTCCCCTTCTGTCTCTCCAACCACCCCAACCGTCCCCTTCTGTCTCTCCACCCCCCAACCGTCCCCTTCTGTCTCGCCCTCCCGCCGTCCCCTTCTGTCTCTCCACCCCCCAACCGTCCCCTTCTGTCTCGCCGTCCCCTTCTGTCTCTCCAACCACCCCAACCGTCCCCTTCTGTCTCTCCACCCCCCAACCGTCCCCTTCTGTCTCGCCCTCCCGCCGTCCCCTTCTGTCTCGCCCTCCCGCCGTCCCCTTCTGTCTCTCCACCCCCCCAACCGTCCCCTTCTGTCTCTCCACCCCCCCAACCGTCCCCTTCTGTCTCTCCACCCCCCCAACCGTCCCCTTCTGTCTCTCCACCCCCCCAACCGTCCCCTTCTGTCTCTCCACCCCCCCCCAACCGTCGCCTTCTGTCTCTCCACCCCCAACAGTTCCCTTCTGTCTCCCCAACCGTCCCCTTCTGTCTCTCCAACCGTCCCCTTCTGTCTCTCCAACCGTCCCCTTCTGTCTCTCCAACCGTCCCCTTCTGTCTCTCCAACCGTCCCCTTCTGTCTCTCCAACCGTCCCCTTCTGTCTCTCCCTCCCGCCGTCCCCTTCTGTCTCTCCACCCCCAACCGTCCCCTTCTGTCTCGCCCTCCCGCCGTCCCCTTCTGTCTCGCCGTCCCCTTCTGTCTCTCCACCCCCCCAACCGTCCCCTTCTGTCTCTCCACCCCCCCAACCGTCCCCTTCTGTCTCTCCACCCCCCCCCAACCGTCCCCTTCTGTCTCTCCACCCCCCCCAACCGTCCCCTTCTGTCTCTCCACCCCCCCCCAACCGTCCCCTTCTGTCTCTCCACCCCCCCAACCGTCCCCTTCTGTCTCTCCACCCCCCCCCAACCGTCGCCTTCTGTCTCTCCACCCCCCCCAACCGTCCCCTTCTGTCTCTCCACCCCCCCCAACCGTCCCCTTCTGTCTCTCCACCCGTCGCCTTCTGTCTCCCCAACCGTCCCCTTCTGTCTCCCCAACCGTCCCCTTCTGTCTCCCCAACCGTCCCCTTCTGTCTCTCCAACCGTCCCCTTCTGTCTCTCCAACCGTCCCCTTCTGTCTCTCCAACCGTCCCCTTCTGTCTCTCCAACCGTCCCCTTCTGTCTCTCCAACCGTCCCCTTCTGTCTCTCCAACCGTCCCCTTCTGTCTCTCCAACCGTCCCCTTCTGTCTCTCCAACCGTCCCCTTCTGTCTCTCCAACCGTCCCCTTCTGTCTCTCCAACCGTCCCCTTCTGTCTCTCCAACCGTCCCCTTCTGTCTCTCCAACCGTCCCCTTCTGTCTCTCCAACCGTCCCCTTCTGTCTCTCCAACCGTCCCCTTCTGTCTCTCCAACCGTCCCCTTCTGTCTCTCCAACCGTCCCCTTCTGTCTCTCCAACCGTCCCCTTCTGTCTCTCCAACCGTCCCCTTCTGTCTCTCCAACCGTCCCCTTCTGTCTCTCCAACCGTCCCCTTCTGTCTCTCCAACCGTCCCCTTCTGTCTCTCCAACCGTCCCCTTCTGTCTCTCCAACCGTCCCCTTCTGTCTCTCCAACCGTCCCCTTCTGTCTCTCCAACCGTCCCCTTCTGTCTCTCCAACCGTCCCCTTCTGTCTCTCCAACCGTCCCCTTCTGTCTCTCCAACCGTCCCCTTCTGTCTCTCCAACCGTCCCCTTCTGTCTCTCCAACCGTCCCCTTCTGTCTCTCCAACCGTCCCCTTCTGTCTCTCCAACCGTCCCCTTCTGTCTCTCCAACCGTCCCCTTCTGTCTCTCCAACCGTCCCCTTCTGTCTCTCCAACCGTCCCCTTCTGTCTCTCCAACCGTCCCCTTCTGTCTCTCCAACCGTCCCTTCTGTCTCTCCAACCGTCCCCTTCTGTCTCTCCAACCGTCCCCCAACCGTCCCCTTCTGTCTCCCCAACCGTCCCCTTCTGTCTCTCCAACCGTCCCCTTCTGTCTCTCCAACCGTCCCCTTCTGTCTCTCCAACCGTCCCCTTCTGTCTCTCCAACCGTCCCCTTCTGTCTCTCCAACCGTCCCCTTCTGTCTCTCCAACCGTCCCCTTCTGTCTCTCCAACCGTCCCCTTCTGTCTCTCCAACCGTCCCCTTCTGTCTCTCCACCCCCCCCTCCAACCGTCCCCTTCTGTCTCTCCACCCCCCCCCCAACCGTCCCCTTCTGTCCCCTTCCCTGTCTCTCTCTCTCCCACTGTCTGATTCTGGATAAGCTGAGGTGGAACAGGAAGGAATCAGGGTGAGGTGGGTTAAATTGGGCTTAAGAAAGGAGCAGGTTGGGTCTGGCTGCTGATAGGTGCATGGGGATTGGACTGTTGGAACTTCAGTGTGGGTGATGGATTGAAAATAAGAGGGGAGCGAGGAACAATGGTATCAGCAGCACAAAAAACAGGTAACAAAGTCCAATTTAGTAATCCAAGCACTCCAGGCTCCCCACACAAGAATAGCCCTCTGAGGAAAATGGTTTCCAGAAATTTGTAGCACTGTGAGGCAACTCTGAGCAAAAATAACCATTTTTTTGGAACTGGTTTTCTTCTGAGTTTCTTGTGTTCATGTTATTTACATTGGGTATATATTAATGAACTAAAAAAATCATGATGGCGATTCAAACCAAGTTCACAAAGCGATTTGAATAAATGGATGGGTTGGTTTCTGCTACATCCCAGTTTGAGATTGGCAGCCTTGAAAATAATTAAATAACTTGGTTACTTACTTTTCTGTTTGTTCCTCATTGGTACTTGCCAATTGAATCAAGCTGCTTTTGATTTGTTTGCTTTTAGTCAATCAGATATTTCACTGGTAACAACAGCTGTGTTTATTTTAGCCAATCGCTAATTTTTGCCCTGCAGATGCCTCTGCAATCACAGTTTGTGTGATGCTATTGACAGGACTTGAGCTATAAGGGAATAAATCATCAGTCCCGTAACTGCCTAAACACAACAGCAAATTTATTCAACTAATGGGTCACATTACTACTTAACTGTTAACTAGCTTATCAATACAGGTCTAATATTGTTTGCTGTACCCCTCCCAAAATCTTTTATTCCCAGTTATTTGTTACAAAAACATTTTTGCTTTACTTTCCGCGATGGACTTGCAGTATTTGCTTCAGATGTAAATATTTTGTTTGTTTACTCTTCCCTCCTTCCTCCTCTAAGCCTTCCTTCTGTGTCTGTTATTTACATGATCATAAAAGAGAATGAATTTCTGCCCCTTACCTCCCATGGTATATTTGTAATTTTTGCTGAAGCATTCGTTGGTGTAGTATTGTCTGGGAGGCTTTACGTGCTGCCGACTAGCCAGTGACCCAGTGTCTTTCACTGTGGGTCACACCTGGCTGAATGAATGATTCCAGCCGCAGCGCCCAAGGCCAACATCGTAAACATACCACCCTGTCCCACATGCAAACATTGGTCCCCTTCAGTGACACACGAAACCTATACCCAATGTCCCGCGTGCAAACTTTGGATATATTGGCCTTGGAATGAGTGCAGCGTAGATTTATCAGAATGATACCTGGACTCAAAGGGCTAAATTTAGGGGAACGGTAGCATAGTGGTAATGTCACTGGGCTAGTAATCCTGAGGCCTGGACTAATGATCCGGAGACGTGAGTTCAAATCCCACCACGGCAGCTGGGGAATTTAAATTCAGTTAATTAAATAAATCTGGAATAAAAAGCTAGTATCAGTAATGGTGACCATGAAAGTACCGGATTGTCGTAAAACCCAACTGGTTCACTAATGTCCTTTTAGGGAAGGAAATCTGCCGTCCTTACCTGGTCTGTCCTATATGTGACTCCAGACTCACAGCAATGTGGTGACTCTTAACTGCCCTCTGAAATGGGCCCAGCAAGCCACTCAGTTGTAAAAAACCGCTATGAAAAACAATAAGAATAAAACCAGACAGACCACCCGGCATCCACCTCGGCACCGGCTATGGACACGGTAACGACACACCCAGCCCAGTCGACCCTGCAAAGTCCTCCTCACCAACATCTGGGGACTTGTGCCAAAATTGGGAGAGCTGTCCCACAGACTAGTCAAGCAACAGCCTGACATAGTCATACTCACAGAATCATACCTTTCAGCCAATGTCCCAAACTCCTCCATCACCATCTCTGGGTATGTCCTGTCCCACTGGCAGGACAGACCCACCAGGGGTGGTGGCACAGTTGTATACAGTCGGGAAGGAGTAGCCCTGGGAGTCCTCAACATTGACTCCGGACCCCATGAAGTCTCATGGCTTCAGGTCAACCATGGGCAAGGAAACCTCCTGCTGATTACCACCTACCGCCCTCCCTCAGCTGATGAATCAGTACTCCTCCATGTTGAACACCACTTAGAAGAAGCACTGAGAATAGCAAGGGCACAGAATGTACTCTGGGTGGGGGACTTCAATGTCCATCACCAAGAGTGACTCGGTAGCACCACTACTGGCCGAGTCCTGAAGGACATAGCTGCCAGTCTGGGCCTGCGACAGGTGGTGAGAGAACCAACACGAGGAAAAACCTACTTGACCTCGTCCTCACCAATCTACCTGTCGCAGATGCATCTGTCCATGACAGCATTGGAAGCAGTGACCACCGCACAGTCATTGTGGAGACAAAGTCCCATCTTCGTACTGAGGACACCTCCATCGTGTTGTGTGGCACTACCACCGTGCTAAATGGGATAGATTCAGAACAGATCTAGCAGCTCAAAGCTGGGCATCCATGAGGCACTGTGGGCCATCAGCAGCAGCAGAATTGTACTCCACCACAATCTGCAAACTCATGACCTGGCATATCCCTCACTCTACCATTACCTAATCAAGCCAGGGGACCAATTCTGGTTCAATAAGGAGTGTAGAAGAGCATGCCAGGAGCAGCACCAGGCGTACCTAAAAATGCGGTGCCAACCTGGGGAAGCTGCAACACAGGACTACATGCATGCTAAAAAGCGGAAGCAGCATGCTATAGACAGAGCTAAGCGACCCCACTATCAATGGATCAGATCAAAGCTCTGCAGTCCTGCCACATCCAGTCATGAATGGTGGTGGACCATTAAACAACTAACGGGAGGAGGAGGCTCCATGAACATCCCCATCCTCAATGATGGTGGAGCCCAGCACGTGAGTGTAAAAGACAAAGCTGAAGCGTTTGCAACCATCTTCAGCCAGAAGTGTCGAGTGGATGATCCATATCGGCCTCCTCCCAAGGTCCCCACCACCACAGAAGCCAGTCTTCAGCCAATTCGATTCACTCCACGTGATATCAAGAAACGGCCGAGCGCATTGGATACAGCAAAGGTTGTGGGCCCCGACAACATCCCGGCTATCGTGCTGAAGACTTGTGCTCCAGAACTAGCCGTGCCTCTAGCCAAGCTGTTCCAGTACAGCTGCAACACTTGCATCTATCCGACAATGTGGAAAACTGCCCAGGTATGTCCTGTCCACAAAAAGCAGGACAAATCCAATCCGGCCAATTACCGCCCCATCAGTCTACTCTCGATCATCAGCAAAGTGATGGAAGGTGTCGTCGACAAGCACTTACTCACTAATAACCTGCTCACTGATGCCCAGTTTGGGTTCTGCCAGGACCACTCGGCTCCAGCCTTGGTCCAAACATGGACAAAGGGGCTGAATTCCAGAGGTGAGGTGAGAGGTGACTTCACATCAAGGCAGCATTTGACTGAGTGGCATCAAGGAGCCCTAGTAAAACTGAAGTCAATGGGAATCGGGGGGGAAAACTCTCCACTGGCTGGAGTCATACCTAGCACAAAGGAAGATGGTTGTGGTGGTTGGAGGTCAATCATCACAGCCCCAGGACATTGCTGCAGGAGTTCCTCAGGGCAGTATCCTAGGCCCAACCATCTTCAGCTGCTTCATCAATGACCTTCCCTCCATCATAAGGTCAGAAATGGGGATGTTCGCTGATGACTGCACGGTGTTCAGTGCCATTCGCAACTCCTCAGATAATGAAGCAGTCCATGCCCGCATGCAGCAAGACCTGGACGACATTCAGGCTTGGGCTGATAAGTGGCAGGTAACATTCGCACCACAGAAGTGCCAGGCAATGACTATCTACAACAAGTGAGCGTCTAACCATCGCCCCTTGACATTCAACGGCATTACCATCGCCGAATCCCCCGCCATCTATATCCTGGGGGTCACCATTGACTAGAAACTTAACTGGACCAGCCACATAAATACTATAGCAACAAGAGCAGGTCAGAGGCTGGGTATTCTGCGGCTAATGTCTCCCCTCCTGACTCCCCAAAGCCTTTCCACCATCTACAAGGCACAAGTCAGGAGTGTGATGGAATACTCTCCACTTGCCTGGATGAGTGCAGCTCCAACAACACTCAAGAAGCTCGACACCATCCAAGACAAAGCAGCCCGCTTGATTGGCACCCCATCCACCACCTTAAACATTCACTCCCTCCACCACCGGCGCACCATGGCTGCAGTGTGTACCATCTACAAGAATCACTGCAGCAACTCGCCAAGGCTTCTTCGGCAGCACCTCCCAAACCCGCGACCTCTACCACCTAGAAGGACAAGGGCAGAAGGTAAATGGAAACACCACCACCTCCAAGTTCCCCTCCCAAGTCACACACCATCCTGACTTGGAAATATATCGCTGTTCCTTCATCGTCGCTGGGTCAAAATCCTGGAACTCCCTCCCTAACAGCACTGTGGGAGTACCTTCACCACACGGACTGCAGCGGTTCAAGAAGGCGGCTCACCACCACCTTCTCAAGGGCAACTAGGGATGGGCAATAAATGCTGGCCTTGCCAGCGACGCCCAGATCCCATGAACGAATAATAAAAAAAAAAATTACGAGGCGAGATTACAGAAACTAGGGTTGTATTCCCTGGAGTTTAGAAGGTTACGGGGTGATTTGATCAAAGTTTTCAAGATATTAAGCGGAACTGATAGAGAAACTATTTCCGCTGGTTGGGGACACAGCCTAAAAATTCGAGCTAGAGCTAAAGTTCAGAAACACTTCAACACGCAAAGGGTGGCAGAATTTTGAAACAGCAGTTGATGCTAAGTTATTCGTGCATTTTAAATCTGCGAGTGATAGATTTTTGTTAACCAAAGGTATTAAGGGATATGGGCCAAAGGCGGGTATATGGAGTTGGGTCACAGATCAGCCATGATCTCATTGAATGGCGGAACAGGCTCGAGGAGCTAAATGGCCTCCTCCTGTTCCTATGTCCCCATCAGCAATACACAAAGCCTATTCCCAAACAATGCCATTCGCACAGAAATTCCATTTAATGGTCTGCACTGTATAAATGACATTTTTTAAATTTTTCTTTGCCCTCGTGCCTCACCTTTGTTTGTAAATGTTTCGCCTGGTTGTTACAATTATTTTGGGTATTGCAGTTCCGCTGGAGCACGATGAAAACTACAACTCTCATGATACATCCCTCTCTCACATGAGAGACTTTGTCCCCATACATCTGTACCTCAGACCCAGAACTTCTCCACCGCATCTAGAAATCCCAGCAACTACGCGTGACAGATTTTTTAATTTGTTTTTTAAATAGCTAGGTTAAAATAGAGACTGTCCTCTTTCACTAAGTTATAAAATGAAAGTCAGACACACCGTCTGTATATCAGCATGTAGTAGGTGAAAGACTTGTCTTTGATGCCTGGAGAGCTCAGTTTAAAGATGTTAACACATACACTTTGACAGACGGAGAGATTGGGAAGCATATGCTAATGCAGACGGCTTAGAGCTCCATGTTTGCTAAACTATTAGGAAATCCATTGTAAAGTGGGATTTAGGATTCATGCCGTGGTCAGGAGGGAAGACCCCATTGTAGCTTCTGTGGCTGATTCAGTCAGAGTTCATCAATCTCAACAATTGTGCTTTGACATCAAAGAAAGGACACCATGGCTGCAGTATGTACGATCTACAGGATGCACTGCAGTAACTCACCGAGGTTACCTCAGCAGCACCTCCCAGCCCTGTGACCTATACCACCAAGAAGGACAGAGGCAGCAATGTTGTGGGAACAGCATCACCTCCAAGTTCCCATCGAAGTTGCACACCATCTTGACTTGAACATACCTTGCCGTTCCTTCATTGCCACTGGGTCAATATCCTGGAACTCCCTACCTAACAGCATTGTTGGAGTACCTTCACCACATGGACAGCAGTGGTTCAAGAAGGCGGCTCACCACCACCTTGCCAAGGGCACCTGGAGATGGGCAATAAATCGGGCCTTGCCAGCGTCACTCACATCCCAAGAATAATTTATAAAAAAAGACACACTTATAATCTGAGAACCCTCTCATGGTCTCCTGTTCGCTTTCCAACTTGGCAATAATACTTCCAAGATTAATAGTCTCCATGAAGAATCAACTAATATAATTTGCCATCAGAATATCTCTTTCCAAAAACCTGCAGAGAACAAACCATAAGACGTGGCTTCGTGCAAAGTGTATATTACCCCCTTGGGGTCTGATTCTACTTCTGTTGTATAAACACTGTGCTGTTTAGTATCCAGTACGTCTTTAGCTTTAATTTTTAACCTGTAAATAATTTGACCTGTTTAGCCTGTATGCAGTAGTTTAGTGGTGCGTTATTTTTTTTCCACCTTCTGAGTTGAATGTGCTGGGCATCCCACCCACATATTCTTCAGTAAGTGACTTACAGCGATCCCGGCTTGCATGTTAAACCTGGGCTATGTCAATCCATCCCTGGCAGAGAATAAAAACGCAGGTGTCGGTTCATAAGAGACTGTCGGCTTGGAGAAACTGTGAACAAGAGCAAAAATGTGGGGGGTGGTGGGGGGGCGGAGCCCAAACAGGTGAAATTATCATCTCAAACCACAGGCTTTCCTAAACACAGGGCAGGTCTATATAGGGGAAACTTCTTGTAGGTGTTTCCAATATTTAATAACCAACTCTGGAGAAATTGTGATTCCCCCCCCCCCCCCCCCCCCTCAATTATTGCACAGTTTGTGTGTGTGTGTGTGTGTGCTCCGTTGTGTTATTTCTAGCCGTGTGACTCACCTAAGGGAAGGAAATGGCAAATGAAGAACATGCAAAGATATTACAGGAAACTCTTTGGTATCCGGCACCGACAGGACCGGGGTGGTGCCGGTTGAATAAAAATTCCTGATAACGGAGAGGTATATCTACCGAGGCTATTTTTAACAAACAAAAATAAAAAAATCAAGAAATGTGCAGTATACAGTATTTGGGTACTCACCTACAGAATGTTGTGTTAAATGGATGGTGGAAGATGCTTGATTAAGTACAGTACTGCCAGTTGAGGGTAATCCATAACTCTTTAATTACTTAACAGTAAAACAAAACTTATAAACGACTGTATACAGTACTGTAGTTGACTGTACACTTATTCCAAGTCAGCTGGTTCATCAGGAATATCCATACCAGCTGGGTCATCAGGATCATGCATTTCCACAGATTCTTCAGGCACTTCCGCTGCTTCGACTCTTTTGGAAGCTTTCTTAAACATGTTGCGGATGTCGGTTTGCTTAGTGGACTCTTTCCTTTTCTGTAGAAACGTGGAATGCAGAATATGGAGTTGCATAACTTCTTGGGCAGAGTAGCAAGGCTGCCTTTCAGCAAATTGGAGGATTGAAGAAAATCCTTCTGCAGCTTTAGCCCAAGAAATCTTGTTCTCTTCAGAAATCTCATTCTCTTCACTTTCCATCTCACTTTCCTTTTCTTTCTTTGGATTCAAAACACTCTCAATTATTTCATCATCACTTAGCATATGCACAACACCAACTTCTCTATCTGCATCAACCCACTGCTCTATCACTTTCACTGAGGTGACGTAGAGGGTTTGCTGGGCCTATATTTTTCACCATGCCAGCCATTTCCATTATTGTACTCTTCTTGGGATGAACATTGAACTCATGAAATTCCTCCTCTGAAGAAGAACCTTCAGCAAACATTACAGAAGGCCACAATTTGCACCAGGCTTGCCTCAGAGTGTGACCTTTCACAAAGTTCCAGGAACATGCAACATTATAGATGGCATCTTTAATATTGTATTCCTTCTGAAATGCGTGAATATTGTCATCTTGGTTTATCAGTTTACGTAGGAAGTCTTTCTTGTAATGACACTTCAGATTTTGGATAACGCCCTGGTCCATGGGTTGTATGAGAGAAGTTACATTTGGTGGCAAATAAATGGTGTAAATATTTCCCGAAACCAACTCGGATTCATGCGGATGGGCTCTACAATTATCAAGCAATAAAATGCATTTGCTATCTTCAGGTTTCCCTATTTTACGGAAATGTTCCCTCACAGATGGAACAAAATATGATGGAACCAATAGGAGAAGATTTCCTTATCCATCCAAGCATTTTTTTGAGCTTTGTACTCAACAGGTAAGTGCCTCACATTTTTAAATGCACGGGGATTTTTATACTTCCCAATAACAAGAAGTTTAACCCGGTGTGATCCAGCAGCGTTCGCACATGTTAGCACGGTTACACGATCTTTATTTTTCTTGTAACCTGAAGCATTAGCCTCACTAGCCCTAGCAAGCGTTGATTCTGGCAAAAACCTCCAAAACAAGCCAGTTTCATCGGCATTATATATCTGTGTTGGCGACAAATCATGTTGCTGCACAATCCGATTGAAATAATCGCAGTATTCTTCTGCGGCGTCGTGATCAGCTGATTTCTTCTCCCCGGAAATATCGAGTTGTCGTATCCCGTGCCGTAACTTGAAGCACGTTAGCCATCCCTCGGAGAAAGCACACTTGTCAGTGAGCTCCATCCTTTCATAGAAATCCTTCGCTTTCTCGATGAGCATGGGTCCGGAAATTGGAACACCCTCTGAACGCTTAAGAGAAAACCATTCATAAAGCACGGTATCCAGCTCTTCAAGCTTAGGCTTACGAAGCGTACGCCGTTTCTCTACACTCTTAGATGTCTCTGAGCTTGAATAAAACTTGAGCAGCTTATCCTTCTGCGATTTGATGTCGTAGATTGTTGACGAACCGATTTTGAATTCATTCATAATGTTGATACGCTTCTCTCCCCTTTCTAGTCGTTGGCATATCTCGATTTTCTGTTTTAAAGTTAAGACCACTCTCTTCCTTTTGATTGGACCAGCTTTTGGGAATTCCATAATGCAAGATGGGGGAGATAATTCCCGATAAAGATGGAGAGACACACAGAACAATGGTGGCTAGGAAGAGACTACCAGCAGCGCGGGAGACACACAGTAAAATGGTGGATCAGAAGAGACTACCAGCAGCGCGGGAGACACACAGTAAAATGGTGTATCAGAAGAGACTACCAGCAGCGCGGGAGAATCAGACTCCTGTTATTGCAGTGTTCGGACTTCCGACAGCGCCAGGAAGCCGAGTAGTGGCACTTTGGAGAACTATCCCCACTGACTAACTCGGCGTTCGCGGGAGACTCAGACTCGGAAACATTGCCGGTTATTTGAGAGGAGTTTTCGGAGTATGAATTTTGCCGGTTAATAGAGAATTCCGGATATTTAGGTGCCGTTTAAACGAGAGTTTCCTGTATTTGGTCTGTTTTGTGGTACTTTCTGGTTTGTGAAGGGCTCTGGGAATAAAACTGCAGCATTTAATTGTTTTTTGCTGGTCACTTGTTCCTCCTGTTACTTTATGGTTCATTCACCATAGGCAATTAGGGATATGTGCTCATTTGGACCAACTAAGATTATTTTGTCCTATAGATATTGATGTAATAAAGACTCACTACGCACTTGGTTGAACATAAAGCAAGGCTTTAATCGACTTGTAACAAAACATGGAGGTCTAGTTAGCAGTCACTAGCTTCCTGTTTCCAGATTGTCTCTGCCCAAGGTGGGCCCACGCCTGAGTATTTATACTCCTTGGATGGCGCCCCAGCTGGCCGCCCAGTAGTACTTCCTGAGTTACTTCTTGTAGAAGTTGCGATTTATGACATATATTAAGCTTTGAAGGTGTGACACCTCTTGAGGTCACATTTTCAGGTGTGGCGTGACAATAATGCTGCTACAGCAGATTTGAATTACATAGATATCTATTATTACACACATTAGTAGCATGTGTACGTGTGGGGGAATAAAGAGGGTTCTAATACTCAGCTGTATTTTTCATAGATGATCTTGCATCAAAAGCCAATATCATCATTGACCCTGCAGAGATCTCCGCCATTTCAATGGACGACTTAGATGAGGATGATGAGAGTGTAACTCAACAGGTACAAAACCACGGTGTAGCTTTCTCTGACTTTGCGTAGCTTATTTTATTTGTTAGATCCCAAAGCAAGAGGTGCTGAAACAGTAGTTGACCCAGAGTATCATAAGGATTGTGGAGGGAGTTTGTGTTTGAGATTCCGATTTCAGGTGATTTAAAAACGACATGGCAGCTGTTGGACACAAGTTTGTACACTATCCTCTTATCACCACTAGATGTCGCAAGCACGCTTTGTAATTTGCATTGAATGTAGCAACTGAAGCTACATATTGTGCAAGTAGCTTCCCATTAATCTTTACTTGTAGAATCTATACTGTCTTAGTAGGTGTACCCTATTACATAGTATTTGTAGCACAGAAACAGGCCAATCGGCCCAACTGGTTAATGCTTCACACAAGCCTGGTATTGTTTTAATCCATTGCTACCTCAGGAACACTGTACCAACAGGAAAACCCTAGTACTGTATTATACTTATCTACTGCTACCCCAGGAACACTCTTTGAGCAGAAATACCCTAGTATTGTGTTAATCCACTCCTACCCCAGGAACTCTGTCCAAACATAAATCACCACATACAGTATTATGTTCATGATCCAGCACATCAAGAAAACCACGAGAGACAGTGCTCAACTTGAGCTGGTATTTTTTAATGGCCCCTAAAACCTATAGGAAGTGGACGTTGTAGCAGCCCTAAGGGGTGTGACCACAGAATTATCACATTTAACACAATCCGATATACCAAGGACCAGGAGCCAGAACTAAATTCAAAGAAATGAGGGAACACCTAAAGCAAATAGATTGGATATTCAACAACACATCAGTCGAGGACAAGTGGAACACCTTTAAAGGAACAATGCTTAGCATGTAGGACAAATACATACCTGAAATCAACAAGCTCAGACTAAGCAAATGTGACCCTAAATGGATTAACAAATTAATAGCAATATGAAGTGGAAGAAAATGACTTTTACAAGTCCTGCAGGGGAAAAGGGTTCACTGGGATGAATGCAGGTACATGCAGAAACACATTTAAAGGATGATTAGAGGAGTGAAAGGAGACCTAGAAAAGTACAGTGGTGCTGAGGCAAAACATAACCGCCCTACAATAGTAACAAGGCAGTCAGAGAAGAAGTGAGAACTATAAAAGATGCGTACAGGCTCAAAACTGAGGATAAGCACACAATCGTAAATATTCTGAAAGATTGCTTTCGCCAAGTATTCACTAAGGAAGGCAATGATCAACATGCCATCCCTAAACAGAGTTAACCAAGGCAGAATTAATGGCTTTTATATACACAAGATGAAAATCCTAGATGGGCTTAAAGGGCTCAAAAAAAGTAAATCTCCAGGGTAGACAATATTCATCTCAGCGGTGAGAGGACAGAGGGAGGAGATTTGTGAGGCACTGTTGATCATTATGAGGGAGTCACTGAACACTGGGGAAGTTCTAGCTGATTGGAAATGGGTAAATGTGGTGCCCATATTCTAAAAAGGTGATCAAACAAACACAGGCAACTATTAACATCAGTCTTGTTACAATGCCACGTAAAATAATGGAATTTATTAGCAAGAGTAAACTTGCAGATTATCTATCGAGCAATAAATCTGTGGGGATCCAGGGTAAATCTTGGGAATGAATAAGGAACCTGCTGAAGGCTAGAAACAAAATGGGGGCGGGGGAGGGGGCAGTGACCTGGGTTTAGTTGTGAGGCCACTACTGTCTCTCATTTACATCTGTGACTTGGATTCTGAAACAATGCACATTAGTCAAATTTACAGATGGTACAAACTAACCAGTGGAATCGAAGGAAGCAGCCCAAAATTACAGGATGAGTCGACAAAATATATAAGTGGTCAGAAAAGATCCACACGTGTCTGGTTTTGCGTGTAACTCTGATCACTTGTGTGACCCACCCTTATTTCTGCTTTCTTCTTTGTATGTGTCCTAAATCCAGCAGAGGCCGGGTGGTGCTGCCGCAGGCGGGGGAGCTCTCGCCAGGCCGAGTTGGTTAAGTTCACCGACGCTAGGTCGAGCCAATAGGTTCCTGAGCACGGCGGCTGTGAGTTTGATGAATCCCCGTCGATCCCTGGCCACCGTGGAAAAGGTGAAGGTTCGTACTTTGAGCGTGGAGCAGAGGACGGAGGAGGACAGTAAGTACCCACTCAGTAGATGCTCTGTTTGAAGTGAGCCTGTATGTATATTTACGATAAAAATGGTAGTTATAGTACATGAGCTGGGACGGTTGCAGCAAATCCAAAGAGGAACCTGTTCTGACATCAGCTGAGCAACAAAGAATGATTTAATGACTTGATTGGCTTGTAAATTTGGGAAGTGTTACGTATGAGGGAGCAGAGACTTTGGGTCAGAAAAACAGAAAGTGCTGGAAAACACTCAGCAGGTCGGGCAGCATCTGTGGCGGGAGAAACAGAGTTAATGTTTCAGGTCCATGACCTTTCATCAGAACTGGAAGATGTTAAGAGATTTAACAGTTTTTAAGCAAGTACAGAGCCAGGGAAAAGGGGGGCGGGGGGGGCGATGGGGGAAGGAAAGAACAAAAGGGGGAAGGCCTGTGATGGTATGGAGGGCAGGGGTGATGAAATGACCGGGATGATGGTGCAAGGCAAGAGGGGGAGGTATTGGGACAAGTAAAGAAACCAAAGATGGATCCAGTGGAGGTATAAATGGTTACAGCAGACACTTTGGGCTGGATTTTGTGAATGGAGGCGGGACTGCTGCTTGTCGGGTCTATGTCCCGTCTCCATCATGTTCTCACCAACCAGAGGGATTTTCCCCTGATTGACCTTGTTAAGCCCGCCCTGCAGGCTCAGCAGGCCAATTAGGGGGAAGTCACTGACACAGCACGTCAACGTCTGACGAGCCATCTGTCAAGACTTCTTGAAAGAAGAAATGTCAGCGTTTGACAGCTCTGTGAAGCTGTCAAACACTGACATTCTGTGTAGTTTGATGAGCCCTTGTGTTCAGGACTCATCAAACCTTTCAACTTTGTAGATTTCAGATGACTGTTGGTTTGGAGAATCCAACAGCCAGTCTGTGAAATCTACAAGGAAGATGTCGGGACTCCCGATCCAGAGCGAATGAAAGCTGTAGGCAGAAACCAAGGTAAGTGAACATTTTTTAACACTTAACACTCACCTTACATACTTACCACTCCACACTTGCACCGATCACTCACCTCTACATCTCACTTTCAGGTCCCTCCGACCCCCGCAGACCTCCGACTTGACCCGGCGGGGTTCTCCGAGGTCGGGAAGCCTTCACCTGAAAAGGTAAAATGGGACTAATCCTTTTTTCTGCCTGTTAACTACCTGTCAACAGGCAGTTAAAAGGATTCAATCCCTTTCCCGCCTCCAGGAGACGGAGCCCGAAGCAGCACATCTTCCCGCCTCCTGGCAAAAGGGCACAGAGGCGGGATGGGGGCGGGTTTGCCATCCACCCCCACTTTCTGCAACTTTACTGGCAGTCCCGCCTCTTCGGGGCTGAGAAAATCCAGCCCTTTGGTTAAATTAGTACAGAGCAATAAGCTGCAGCAACAGTGTGGAGAGGATGGCCCTGGTCTGCAGGCACGCCCCACTCTCGAGTTCTAATTTGGGAAAGCTGCTCGAGCTTCCAGGAGTTCAAACCTCCAGCTCAGTCTTGGCTGCTGTTAAGAGTGCTTTGCATGTGGCCTGGCATGCACTTCTCCAGGAAGTGAGCGCAGCACCGTCCTCACATGCTGTGTGACTGACTCTCATGTGCAGTAGGAGAAAGTAGAGTGCATCAGTAAGAATTGCTGGTGACTCGCCTAGTGCTCAGTCAGCCATGGCAGAAGTGCACTTAGTACAAATTAACGCAGTAACAAAAATAGTTTAATACACCGAGGATACTCTTAATGCAACTGTAGTGTTGTGCCACTCAACCCTAATGCTTTGGGTTAAGTGGCGCACCATTACTGGGCTAACATGGTTCAGTTTATATTAAAATTGGCTTTTCCTTGTGTCCCTACAATGACCTGATGCGCTAAGTACACCCTTTTCTGCGACGGTATAGTTTAATTGCTATTAGGAGGCTTCATTAAGATTTTGAGCTTATAAGGGTAATTGACAGTTGATCCCGGGAAGTTGTTTACTGTGCGTTACTGTCACTGGATTTCAGGGTAACGATAGACGAGTGAAAATTTCAAGCGGCTGCAGTGTAGATAGTTTGTTCACAAGCATAATGGTGGTTCTGCGAAATTTTGTACTATATATGCAGTTGAATGATGGCGCAATATGTGTGTGACACCCACACCCACACCCGTATTGGGTCTGCTACAGCACTGTATACACAGGTGGACCACAGTGGTGGAAAGGATACAGTCCTGGTGTAGATGCTTGTATCGGTATAACACCCGTGGTAATATCTTGACAATCTGCGCTGGAGCTGAACCACTGCCTCTGCCCCAGTACCCGTACCCTTGTGCCTGGTCCTGATAATGGTTTGGTCTGGTCGGTCTGCGGCATTACGCTCGCGGCAGAATCGCACACAGTATGATTCTGTAAAGCTGTAGGACTTGTGTGATTATACGAAGACTGGTGCTGATGCACACTGATACTTTGCTTCTCCTTACAGTTGAAGGAAGCCACGGAAATGATGGCCTGTTGTTAGGGCGTCCCCCTGATGAGCCGGATCACCCAATCACAGAGAAATCTCTACTGGAAATCCTGGACGGAGCTATCATGATGTACAACCTCAGTGTTCACCAGCAGCTGGGCAAGGTAACATGTGCAGTGTAGACAGTTTGTTCACAAGCGTGATGGTGATGGTTGGTACTGGGCTGATTGCCCAGAACTCCATGGAATCGTGCCATGGGATCTTTCACATCAGAGGGAGATAGGTGAACAGAGGGCTTAGATTTAACGACATGCAGAGGATCATGAATGCTCTGAGCAGACTATCCATGGAGACAAATTCAAGAGGGAGTTGGACAGGTTTTTGCAAATGGAAGTGATTTGGAGGTATAAGGGACAGACTATAATATGGGATTTCTTTTGAACTTTGGGACCAGCCAGAAGGATTGCAGTGGTACTTTCCAACCCGTCCCCCCCCCGACCCACCAACCCCCATCCAGTTTACATTACTGAGCATAACATCAAAACAGACAACTCTCACCTGTCAGTGAGTGTCAAGCAGAGGCAATGAAACCTGCGAGTTTTGATTGTGCGGCTGGAATGAGCAGTCTCAGTGCTGTGTCACCAGCAGCTCTGCAGGACACAGTGTTAAACAAAGATCACCAACCAAACACCACCCACTATACCCAACATTCTAGTTGGCCATGCAGTAAACATAGAAGATGGAATACGCAAGGTGCACAGGCAGTTCTACTCTTTCAGCTTGTTGTTTTGATGAATCGATTCCTGTTGTACATTACTGCCGCCTTCCCGTCTCTCCATGTGTGATGACCATGCCTGTCATTCAGCGGGAGTCTCACTGGAAATCGTGATCTCCCATCTGAGGATCACAATCTCCTGTGCATGTTATGCTGCAGGTACTTCTTGGAATTTCTCTCTCTTTCTTTCACTCTCCCTGAAGAGTGCAAGAAATTACCATGGAGGCGGGGCTAGCCCAGCATTCATGGTTTTAGCGAAAGGTGTCTATTAAAGCTATGAGCCCTTTTTGGTATGATTCTGAAAGCAGGGATAGGCCTGCCTCCATAGCTGTTTCTTTCATAAAGAGAGAACGCTAACAAATCCCACAGCTCAGAGAAAAATGCAGAAAAGGGGGACGTAGAAAGAGAGAAAGACGGGGCAAAGAGGAAAGAAAGGAGACGGAGAGTAACAGAGGCAGCTTGCTGATTTTGGCCATTTTATGTTTTGGTGTGAGGTCTCTGGCTTGTGACTGGAGGTCTCGCACCTTGAACAGCTCTGGTGATGGCTCTGTGCCTGCCTGTCTGTGGTACATAGTGGGGGAGATTTGCAACGTGCTGCCCGGGTGTAAAACTGGCGTTGTGGACCGGTCGCCCATCATAGAAACTGCCCGATTTTCATTCTGTTGAAGTCACTATGTCCCCATCTACCCCAGTGTCTGAGTCTGACAACTGCAGTGGTTTACATCGGATATACGGCACAGAAACAGGCCATTCGGCCCAACCAGTCCATGCCGGCGTTTATGCTCCACTCGAGCCTCCTCCCGTCTTTCCTCATCTAAATCTATTAGCGTAACCCTCTATTCCCTTCTCCCTCATATGCTTATCTAATCGCCCCTTAAATTCATCTATACTATTTGCTTCAACCACTCCCTGTGGTAGCGAGTTCCACATTCTCACCACTCTCTGGGTAAAGACGTTTCTTCTGAATTCCCTATTTGATTTCTTGGTGACTATCTTATATTGATGGCCTCTAGTTTTGCTTTTCCCCACAAGTGGAAACATTCTCCCTGTGTCTACTCTATCAATACCTTTCATAATTTTAAAGACCTCTATTAGGTTACCCTTCAGCCTTCTCTTTTCAAGAGAAAAGAGATCTAGCCTGTTCATCCTTTACTGATAGGTATACCCTTGCATTTCTGGTATCATTCTTGTAAATCTTCTCTGCACCCTCTCCAGGGCAGTCCAGAATTGCACACAGTACTCCAAGTGTGGTCTAACCAGGGTTCAATATAAGTTAAGCATAACTTTGGTACCTTTCTTTTAAAAAAGAGATATTACTGTGGCTTGTGCTTGTACTATTCTGTGAGCGTTGAATTGACATTGTCTTCCCGCATGGTGCCCAGTAAGCTACAGCAGATAGTGAAGCTGAAAAATAATTAGCTGCAGGCTGACTGGAAAAGCCAGTCCACATGTTGTAATAGATACCATTAGTCATCACTTCAGCTTTCTATGTTACTCATTGACAGGCGCAGTGACCCCCATCCAAAATAGCCCTGTCTGTGATTCTGCAGCTTCACTGCAAGCAATTGAATTTTAATTTATTTGCAAGTCGATCACCTGTGGAATTGCTCATGGTAGAATCAAGACTAAGTGTAATCTTGAAGTGAACTGGGGTTAGAGGGTGAGGAATTATTAGACCAGGACATAGACTTTATTCAGTCTCTATTTTAAACACCATACATTCTATCCTTGCTTTTGCTTTTTTTTTTCATTCATTCATGGGATGTGGGCATCAGGCAAAGCCAGTATTTATTGCCCATCCTTAATTGCCCTTGAGAAGCTGGCGGTGAGCTGCCTTCTTGAACCACTGCAGTCCGTGTGGTGAAGGTACTCCCACAGTGCTGTTAGGGAGGGAGCGCCAGGATTTTGACCCAGCGACAATGAAGGATCGGCGATATATTTCCAAGTCAGGATGGTGTGTGACCTTGGAGGGGAACTTGGAGGTGGTGGTGTTCCCATGCGCCTGCTTGTCCTTCTAGGTGGTAGAGGTCACGGGTTTTGTATATTGCCGTCAGCTGTGGCTCAGTGGGTAGCACCCTCGCCTCTGAGTCAGAAGGTTGTGGGTTCGAGTCCCACTCCAGGGACTTGAGCACATAAATCTAGGCTGACACTCCAGTGCAGTGCTGAGGGAGTGCTGCACTGTCGGAGGTGCCGTCTTTCAGATGAGACGTTAAACCGAGGCCCCGTCCGCTCTCTCAAGTGGACATAAAAGATCCCATGGCACTATTTCGAGGAAGAGCAGGGGAGTTATCCCCGGTATCCTGGTCAGTATTTATCCCTCAATCAACATAACAAAAACAGATTATCTGGTCATTATCACATTGCTGTTTGTGGGAGCTTGCTTGTGTGAAAATTGGCTGCCGCGTTTCCTACATTACAACAGTGACTACACTCCAAAGGTACTTCATTGGCTGTAAAGCGCTTTGAGACATCTGGTGGTTGTGAAAGGTGCTATATAAATCTCAGTCTTTCAAGTCTTTCTTTTATTACCATTAAACTTTCCAGAGCCTCTGTGAGCCCAGACAGGGTTGGCAAGCTATTTCACGATTGAGGATCATTAGATTCTCATGTAGAAGGGGGAACCGTGGCTGATTTTCCCATCCCTGATTGCTGTTGATTACCTCGGTGTTATACTCTGTCTGATTGTGTGTAGCCTTGGGGCTAAGCATTCAGAGAGAGAGCAGGTGGATGAAAAACATGTGCAGAAGGTCACTGGACAAGTTGAAAGACCAGTACCAGAGTGAATTCAGAGGGGCGTTCAGTTTATAATTATTGTCTGAGATGGGGAGGCATTGATTCAGGATGACAGTATTCTGAGACAATGGGGAAACAAATGCTGCAGGAACTCTGAGTATTGAACTAAAAAAACAAGATTCCAGTCAGTGCTGACACTCCAAGAAGCTGAGGCCTTGACTCCCATCATGTATAGCAGGAGTTGGGTCGTAATCTTCTCCTGGTACATGCAACCTTGCAGATGCTCTTTTATCTGGACTGTAGCTAAATTCTAACCCCTGTCTCTCTCCCAGACTCCAACAGCTCCATAAAGTATGAGGAACGTTAAATGCTTCTCTAAACTTTCTCATCCTTCTAAATAAAGCCTTTTAAAACTTTGCTTTTTCTTGGGGGCTTTTTCCCCAAAACCTTCTCCCTGCTTGGGTATCAATCTTGTATAGGGAGATAGAGAAGATGATGAAACAAAAAAGAGGGTGTATGATGCATGTCAGGTGAATTCTTCAAGGGAGAACCAGACCAAATACAATAACTTGAGAGGGGAAGTGAAGATGAAAATAAGATTGGCAAAGAGAGAATATGAGAGTAGAATGGCGGTTAACATAAAAGGGAACCCAAAAATCTTCTACCGGCATGTAAACAGTAAGCGGGTAGTAAGAGGCGGGGTGGGGCCGATTAGGGACAAAGAAGGTGTTATATGCTCAGAGGCGCAGGGCAAGGCTAGAATACTCGATGAGTACTTTGTATCGGTGTTTACTAGGGAGGTGGATGCTGACAAAATATCGGTCGAAGTGGAAAAGGTAGAAGCAATGGAAGGGGTGAAAATTGTTAGACAAGATGTACTAGAAAGACTGGGTATGCTTAGAGTGGACAAGTCGCCTGGTCCAGATGGCTTGCATCCCAGGTTACTAAGTGAATTGGGGGAGGAGATAGTGGAAGGGCTTGCCATAATTTTCCAATCTTCCCCAGATGCTGGGGAGGTGCCTGAGGATTGGAAAATGTCAAATGTGACACCATTGTTCAAGAAAGGGAGTAAGGACAATCCTAGTAACTACAAGCCGGTCAGTGGTGGGTAAAGTTTTAGAAACAATAATCAAGGAAAAAATTAACAGGCACGTGGAGAGGATTAAGCCAATTAAGGAGAGCCAACACGGATTTGTAAAAGGCAGATCGTGTTTGACTAATCTAATTTAATTCTTTTAATGAAGTTACAGGGAGGATTGATGAAGGGAATGCAATGGATGTTGTCCACATGGATTTTAGGAAGGCGTTTGACAAAGTACCACATAGAAGGCTGGTTAACAAAATTGAGGCTCATGGAATAGGTGGGTCAGTGGCAGCTTGGATAAGGAATTGGCTTAAGGACAGAAAACAGCGAGTTGTGGTTTTTCAGACAGGAGGATGGTAGACAGTGGTGTTCCCCAGGGGTCAGTGCTGGGGCCACTGCTTTTTTTGATATATATAAATTACCTGGATATTGGAGTATTGAGTAGAATTTCTAAATTTGCTGATGACACCAAACTTGGGGGTGTGGCAAACAGTGAGGATGATACCAATCGACTGCAACAGGACATAGAAAGGCTAGCAGAATGGGCAGACAAGTGGCAGATGGAATTTAATACAAAGAAGTGTGAGGTGATGCATTTTGGCAGAAGGACCAGGGAGAGGCAGTAAACACTTAATGGCACAGTTTTAAAGAGTGTGCAGCGACAGAGGGACCTGGGAATTAATGTGCATAGGTCCTTGAAGGTGGCAGGACATATTGAGAGAGCGGTTAGCAAAGCATATGGGATCTTGGGCTTCATAAATAGAGGTATTGAGTACAAAAGTAGCGAAGTTATGCTGAACCTTTATAAAGTGCTGGTTAGGCCACAACTAGAGTATTACGTCCAGTTCTGGTCACCACACTTTAGGAAGGATATGAAGGCCCTTGAGAGGGTGCAGAGGAGATTTACCAGAATGGTTCCAGGGATGGGGGATCTTAGTTACAAGGACAGGTTGGAGAAGCTGGATTTGTTTTCATTAGAGCAAAGGAGGTTGAGGGGTGATTTGATAGAGGTGTACAAGATTATGACGGGTTTGATTAGGCTAGACGTGGAAAGGCTGTTCCCACTAGTTGATGGTACAAGGACTAGGGGACACAGATTTAAGGTTTTGGGCAAGAGATACAGGGGGGATGTGAGGAAAAACTTTTTTACGCAGCGAGTGGTGAGGACCTGGAACTCGCTGCCGACGGAAGTGGTGGAAGCGGAGACACTCAATGTTTTCAAGGGGAGACTGGATAGGCATTTGAGGGAAATAAACTTGCAGGACTACAGGGATAGAGCGGGGGAATGGGACTGACTGGATTGCTCTACACAGAGCCGGCACGGACTCGATGGGCCAAATGGCCTCCTTATGTGCCATTATGACTCTTTGACTCTAGCTTTGAATTTCCCTTTTCCCACCTATATATCAGGTGGACCAATTAGGCTGATCCATCGTGTCACAAGGATTGAATTTTAAATGTTGTTTACTGTTGACAATCCTGTCAGAAACCAGATTCTAACTAAATGACATTGGGAAGTTATTTAACTCTCTTTCCCCCAACCCACCAGATAAGCAAAGCTATTCCCGGGAGTGTTGCACTCTCACATGGGTTTTCAGTACAGTGAGGGTGACGACAAGCACATCCATGACACCGTGGGGAAAATGACTGCATGGGGGGTACAGCGAGGAATATAGATGCAGCTGTCATAGGGGATTCGATAGTCAGGGGGGATAGACGGGCATTTCTGCAACCACCAACATGAGTCTTGCATGGTGTGTTGCTTTCCTGGTGCCAGGGTAAAGGACATCACTGAACGGGTGCAGAACATTTTGCGAGGGGAAGGGAAGCAGCCAGAAGTCTTAGTCCATGTTGGAACCAATGACATAGGTAGGAAAAGGGTTGCGGTCCTACAGACAGAGTTTCAGGAGCTAGGGAGGAAGTTAAAGAGCAGGACCTCAAAGGTAGAAATCTCTGGATTACTCCCAGTGCCACATGGCAGTGAGTATCGGAGCAGTACGATAAGACAGGTTAACAGGTTGGCTGGAGAAATGGTGCAGGAGGGTTGAGCATCATATTCCTGGGGCATTGGGACCAGTTCTGGGCAGGAGGGACCTGTTCAAGGCAGATGAGTTGCACCTCAACAGGACTGGGACCAGTGCATCATGGGGAGGTTAACCAGTGCTGTGGGTGGGTGGGGGTTTTAAGCTAATTTGGCAGGGGGAGGGGCTCTAGGATGAAGCACGAGAGAGGAAATACAAGGTGCACAGAGGACTGGGAGAGAAGAACAGCATTAGAATAAAGAGTAGTTCAGAAATAGGGATCAGACAGGGGAAATGCGAGGCAGACTAAGATGGGTTTGAAGTGAATGTATGTAAATGCCCGGAGCGTGGTAAATAAGGTTGGTGAACTGCAGGCACAAGTAGCCACATGGAATTATGATATAGTGGCAATAACGGAGACATGGCTCAGACAATGGGAGGAATGGGCACTTAATATTCCTGGTTACAATGTATTCAGGAAAGATAGAGAAGGAATAAAAAGAATAGGTGGTGGCAGCATTGATCAAATATACTGCTATAGCACTAGAAAGGGCTGATAATACTTGAGGGTTCAAAGACAGAATCTATTTGTTTGGAATTAAGGAACAGTAGAAGAGCTATTACGCTGCTGGGTGTATACTAGAGGAAGGAAATAGAGGAGCAAACTTGCAGGCAAATTGCAGAAAGATGCAAGAACTTTAGAGCAATGACAATGGGGGACTTCAATTATCCTGATGTAGACTGGGAGTGTAAAGGGCAAAGAGGGGGAGAAATTCATGATGTACAAGAAAACTTTCTTGATCAGTATATTTCCAGCACAATGAGGAAGGAAGCAGTGGTAGATCTAGTTCTGAGGAATGAAGTGGAGCATGTTTCAGTGGGGGAGCATTTAAAAAATGTTAGGTTTCGAGTAGTTATGGAAAAGGACCAGGAAAAATCAAATGTGAAAATACTCAACTGGAGGAGGGCTAATTTCAGTGAGTTAAAAGAGATCGGGCCCAGGTGGATTGGAATCAAAGGTTGGCAGGTAAAAGAGTAAATGAGCAGTGGGAGGCCTTCAAAGAGGCAATAGTTCAGGTACAGGCTAGACACATTCCCACGAGGGAGAAAGGCAGGCAGGGCATCCAAAGCTAGAGCTCCCTGGATGGATATAGAGATTAACATGAAACAGAAAAAGGAGGCTTATGATAAATGTCAGATTCATAATTCAGTCGAGAACCAAGCTGAAAACAAAAGAGAACTGAAAAAGGCAATAAGAGGGGCAAAGAGAATGTATGAGAATAGATTAGCGGGCAACATAAAAGGGAACCCAAAAGTCTTTTATGATCATAAAAATAGTAAAATAGTAGTCAAAGGAAGGCTGGGGCTGATTAGGGAGCAAAATGGAGATCATCTCGTGGAGGCAGAAGGCACGGATGAGGTACTAAATGAGTACTTTGCATCTGTCTTCACTAGAGAAGAGGATGCTGCCAATTTCACAGTAAAGGAGGAGGTAGTAGAGAAATAGATAAAAAATAAAAAGGATAAAAATAGACAAAAAGATTGGCAGCGCTCAAAGTAGAAAAGTCACCCGGTCCGGATGGGATGCATGATAGGTTGCTGAGGGAAAAAAGGGTGGAACTTGTGGAGGCTCTGGCCACAATCTTCCAATCCTCCTTAGATATGGGAGTGGTGCCAGAGGACTGGAGGATTGCAAATGTTACACCCCTGTTCAAAAATGGGGAGAGGGATAAACCTGGTAACTACAAGCCAGTCAGCCTAATGGTGGAGGGAAACTTTTAGAGACAATAATCTGGGACAAAATTAATTGTCACTTGGAAAAATATGGGTTAATAAATGAAAGCCAGCGCGATTTGTTAAAGACAAATCGTGTTTGACTAACTCGATTGAGTTCTTTGATTAGGTAACGGCAAGATTAATGAGGGTAGTGTGGTTGATGTATATCCGGACTTTCAAAAGGTGTTTAATAAAGTACCACATAATAGACTTGTTCACAAAATTAACGCCCATGGGATTAAAGGAGCAGTGGCTGTGCGGATACATAATTGGCTAAGGGACAGAAAGCAGAGAGGTGGTTGTTTTTCCGACTGGAGGAAAATGTGCAGTGGTGTCCCCCAGGGGTCGGTATTAGGACCACTGCTGTTTTTGATATATATTAATGACCTGGACTTTGGTAAACAGGACATAATCTCAAAGTTTGCAGATGGCATGAAACTCTGAAAAGTGTGGAGGACATTTACAGACTCCAGGAGGACATGGACAGACACATGGCATTTCCCAGAATTCAACAGTGCGTTTGAAGAGACCACTTTTTGGGCAACTTAAAAGAAGACATTTTCAGTTGTTTTAGGTGGACCTGAGCAGCGCTCACTGTTTTATATAAAGCCGTGTGGATAACTGTCAGCCACTCTGTTTGCATTGTGTCCTAAACTGAAGTAGGTTTCTAGTTGTGAAAGAAAGGAAGTCTTCCATTTATATAGTGCCTTTCACGACCTCAGGATGTCCCAAAGTGCTTTTTCACGCCCACCTTAGAAGTCAGACGGGCCTCGTTTTAACATCTCATCCGGCGTTTGACACCTGTGGCAGTGCAGTGCTCCCTCGATACTATCAGCCTAGATTCTATGCTTAAGTCTCTGGAGATGGACTTGAACCCACAACCTTCTGACTCGGGCGAGAGCACTACCACTGAGCTAAGGCTGACAAAGTTGTGATGAGGAAACAAAAGCTGCTGTTTGTAATAGTTGCACTGTACAAAGCGTGTGTTGAGAAAGGCACTTAATGCAGACGGTATGAACCATTTCCAGCATAATACATTGAATTAATGAGCTTTTATTGGGAGCTTGCCTGCTGGAGTGTGAAGAGAATGGATGGCGTTTACTGTCACTTCAAGAAGTCAGGTTGCACACAAACCAACTACTTAGTTACTCGTGCTAATCCAGTCTCTGCAAGCTGTGCATCAGCTTTTGCTCTAATGTCAAAAAAGGAGTGTATAGCTTTACGTTAATGTGTGCATGATGGCTCTAGGATTTAGAAGCTCCATTCATTTCCAATCTTTGCCGTACTTTGGACTTGGTCAGCATGTTCAAAGTCAATCAGAAGGTCCCCTATTCAGAGCCATATCGATCAGAAGGCCCCCTATTCAGAGTCATATCGATCAGAAGGTCCCCTATTCAGAGTCATATCGATCAGAAGGTCCCCTGTTCAGAGTCATATCGATCAGAAGGTCCCCTGTTCAGTCATATCGATCAGAAGGTCCCCTGTTCAGAGCCATATCGATCAGAAGGTCCCCTGTTCAGAGCCATATCGATCAGAAGGTCCCCTGTTCAGTCATATCGATCAGAAGGTCCCCTGTTCAGTCATATCGATCAGAAGGTCCCCTATTCAGAGTCATATCGATCAGAAGGTCCCCTGTTCAGAGTCATATCGATCAGAAGGTCCCCTGTTCAGTCATATCGATCAGAAGGTCCCCTGTTCAGTCATATCGATCAGAAGGTCCCCTATTCAGAGTCATATCGATCAGAAGGTCCCCTATTCAGAGTCATATCGATCAGAAGGTCCCCTGTTCAGTCATATCGATCAGAAGGTCCCCTATTCAGAGCCATATCGATCAGAAGGCCCCCTGTTCAGTCATATCGATCAGAAGGTCCCCTGTTCAGAGCCATATCGATCAGAAGGTCCCCTGTTCAGAGCCATATCGATCAGAAGGTCCCCTGTTCAGTCATATCGATCAGAAGGTCCCCTGTTCAGTCATATCGATCAGAAGGTCCCCTGTTCAGTCATATCGATCAGAAGGTCCCCTGTTCAGTCATATCGATCAGAAGGTCCCCTGTTCAGAGTCATATCGATCAGAAGGTCCCCTATTCAGTGCCATATCGATCAGAAGGTCCCCTGTTCAGAGTCATATCGATCAGAAGGTCCCCTGTTCAGAGTCATATCGATCAGAAGGTCCCCTATTCAGTCATATCGATCAGAAGGTCCCCTGTTCAGTGCCATATCGATCAGAAGGTCCCCTGTTCAGTCATATCGATCAGAAGGTCCCCTGTTCAGTGCCATATCGATCAGAAGGTCCCCTGTTCAGTCATATCGATCAGAAGGTCCCCTGTTCAGAGCCATATCGATCAGAAGGTCCCCTGTTCAGAGCCATATCGATCAGAAGGTCCCCTGTTCAGAGCCATATCGATCAGAAGGTCCCCTGTTCAGAGCCATATCGATCAGAAGGTCCCCTGTTCAGAGCCATATCGATCAGAAGGTCCCCTTTTCAGAGTCCTATCGATCAGATGGTTTCCTGGCCTGCGCTGTGCTAACTGAGATGGTAGTAGAACCCCTACAATGGGCCAGGAGAGGAAAATCAACCAGGTTTCATGCTCCTGTTCGCTTTCAAGTGACTCCCATAAATCTCTGCCCACTGTGCCACACTGTTTGCTGTAGTGAAACCATTCTGCAGTGTAGTTATTTCAAATCAGGACGGGCTCCCGAATGTGATGAATGATTGTATCCTAGTAGATCGGGCGATGTGCATTCAGCTTTTGAGTCTGATGAACTACTAGCCCAAGGCATGGTTTGTGTTCCTAACAGAAGAGGATATAAAGTTGGGTACTGATTTCCTCTGTCTTTTCAGATGAACCAGTCAACAGGGTTACCATGACATGACATCTTGGTATAGTGGGATCTAGCCATTCAATATTGTTCTAGGCCAAGATAACACTTCCCTTTGGACATCCAGTGTTTGAGTGGTACAGAACTGTCCAAACAGCATCATATTTACCTCAATATGATGGATTTGTGTATGTAGTGTGTCAGCCAGTTTAACTAATGCAGTGCCTCTGAACAGGGTCCAGAATGTTTTGACTACCTATTCCATAAGGCGTGCCTCAATGGGTCACTTGGATAGGAATAGCTGGCTGCCGTTCACTCCACTTTCAAAGAGTTTCAGTAAAATCACACCACCGTCAGTCAAGTGCCACATTGAGGCAGTGCTGGGGGAAGGCGCAGAGGGGACAGCTCTTCACTGTTAAACAGCACCGTAGATTCTGGTGACCGGATTGCGAGCTTTGTGGCAATTCTCTGCAAACGTGCATATCTCCGGCTGTTCCACGTTTCTGAGGACGTGCAGGTGAAGGCAGACACCAAGTTACATCAAGTCTACAGCACAGAAACAGGCCATTCAGCCCAAATGGTCTATGCTGGCATTTATGCTCCATACGAGCCTCCTCCCACCTCTCCTCTTCTCACAATATCAGCGTATCCTTCTATTCTTTATACTCTCATGTGCTTATCTAGCTTCCCCTTAAATGTATCTATGCTATTTGCCTCAACTACTCCCTGTGGTAGCGAGTTCCACATTCTTACCACTCTTTGGGAAAGACATTTTTCCTGAATTTCCTATTGGATTTGTTAGTGACAGAATGCAAGAAAATACCACTGACTATACAATGCTGAGACTTGAAATAAAGAGCCGAGGTATTGGTTACAAGTGTCGCCAAAGCACTTTGATGAAGTGAGCACACTCGCAATGTCAAACCCGACCTTTTCTTTTTACAGATGTTGACTGATCTGTTTACTTCCAGCATTGCTTCTTCTTCAGTATTTGTTAAAAATCAGCATTTTTTGTGCTCTTAAAAGCTTCTTTCAGCACCCTTTGTCGAGGAAGGTAATTGGTCTTGTGTTCCAGCTGTGGGAACAACTGGACAGGTCATGGAATTGCCCTCGATATGCAACTGTGGGAAAGGCTGGATCAGCCACAGTGTTGGTGCTCCACCCTACGTGTTTCCTATTGTTGTGCCAATCTGCAATCTTCCACTTCTCTCCCAGCAGTAAGGGGCAGTTGGATGGAAAGTTACCCATGGGCATTCTTGCCCATTCCCTAGTGGCTATCCTGAACGCGCTGGGCAGAGACATGGGAGCATTCACTGTGTCAGGGAACTGACTATATATGCTGTGCCTATATGCATTTCTTCACTTCACCTGACGAAGGAGCAGCGCTCCGAAAGCTTGTGATTTCAAATAAAGCTGTTGGACTATAACCTGGTGTTGTGCGACTTCTCACATTTGTCCACCCCAGTCCAACACCGGCATCTCCACATCAAGGGAACTGAGGGTAGTGTAAACCCAACAGGCTGAGAAAAAAAGAAATAAAATATCTCCCAAATACGTGTACTACAGCACAGCGACGCTGGCCGTCCCTGGTGAAAGATCAGATCGGATGAGCAAGTCCAGTTCATGATTCTTTGTATGTTCTCGCCTTCAGAGGTATTTGTGCACTGATGAGAGTGGGCTTATATTACCACCCAGTGCTCTTTTTCTTCTCCTGTTTTGGGTCCTCCAGATCTGGGATTCTCAACCTTTTTGTTTCTGAGGCCCCCCCTCTCATGTTATAAAAATTCCACTGATCCCCTGTAACACAACACAAGTATTTTATCTATATAAAATTAGTTATATACAATTAAACATATATATATTTATTATTATTTTTGTTTTACTTACAACTTGACTGCTCTCCTCCAGTCTTTTCCTTTCTTGGGCTGAGATCTTTTCTCCACACGCTGACTGACCAGAGAGAACTCACAGAATTATCCTTCCAATTTGCAAGTTCTTTGTACCATAAGCAAGCATTTTTTAAAAATACATATACTGTATAAATGTGGTACTGGACACAATTCTAATTTCCAAAGGTACAGCAGACAGTAACTCAATTGCAACTTTCCCACTCTTGTAAATTCACTCCTGGAATTACAAAATCATAATATACATGTACAACATCTGCATTAATGATTTAGTTTAATACAGTTCAGTTGCACAGCAATTGTAACAAGCCCTGTCTTGACCAATGTTTTTCCACTCAAATGGCACATGCATACAGTGACTCCAAAGTCATATAAACACTTTTTTTTCCAAATTTTGGGCTTTTGTGCAATGGCTGTAACCATCCAGCCCTTGGCAGCTCTGCTTTACGAACAACATAAAAATAAACATTTTACAAACAAGGACAAGATTTGTTAAGTGCAGCTGCTTATTGATAATGCACCACCAAGGGGATGGTTTGGGATTAGGAAATGAGTTTTTAATATCTAATAGATTCATGTAAAATTAAATGACCAGGTTCCAGTCTATATTACTACAATGCTCTGGGTACAGAATGGGGTTTTATCCCACAAACGTGAACAATGTCCTGAGTTACCCACTTTTCCCCAGGACTCCTGCAGCTTCTGGATCTGGTTTTCCAGGAACAAGATCGCGATCACAAATGCCACAACCACGAGAAGCTGCAATTTGGGCGGCATGATAATTTTTAGAAGCCCCATGAAATTATCAAGACACAATGCAAGTGAAAAAAAATAAAGAATACCGAAGAGCGGGGTGGCGGGCGGGGGGGGGGAGGTGAAATGACACGCGCGGGGTGGAATTCAGGAGAAATCAGAAACGCAAAGAAAACATGGACGTACGGGGAATTTTGCCATCTGATTTGATGCACACAATCACGTCACTGGGGAAACGAGATGAAGCTTTAAGTCACGCCCTCTCTCTGGCACCGATTCTCAGTGCTGTTTTTGCCGGTCAAAGACACGGCGTCTTATCTCCTTGCCCTACCCCCTACCTCCGAGGTCTCTCTCCGCTCGCTGCGTCCAAACACCAACCGCTGCCTCGCACACGGACTGGCTTGCTTTTTATTCTCTCTCTCTCTCTCTCTCTCTCTCCCTCTCCACACTTCAACCAAAACCTGTGCTAACACAGTGACCCCGGGTCTGATTCACTCTCATTGGACGACATGCCTTGATTGACAAGGCATCTTGGCCACCACTTGTCCTGACTCTGATTCTGATAAGTCTATTATCAGGTCAATCTTTTTCTCTACACATTTTTGGCGGACCCCTTGAAATTGTCTCGCGGATCCCCAGGGGGGGTGTGGACCCCCGGTTGAGAACCCCTGATGTAGGGAATCCTGCAGTTGTCCCTTTTGTTCAGCTTTACCTTCACCAGGGGGTGCGCAAGTGAGAGAGCACACATGCTGCAGGGGGAGCGAGAGAGAAAGACCGAGCGTACACACTGCAGGGGGAGGGAGAGCGAGATGGCGCACACTGCAGGGGAGCGAGAGAGCGTATTACATGGTATGTGTGAGAGTGAGTAATGCAAGATGTTTGTGAAAATTGCAGTCCAACTTGTGTCCTGATTTTGCTCCACTTCCAGTCGTTACTCCAGCATTTGAGACTAATATTGGGAACTTGCTACATGGGGAAAAATAGTGTTGCAATGCAGTTGATGTTTTGTTTTGTTTCCAAGTTGATGAATCAATTATGGACTACCACTGAGAATAGTCCTTATTGCATTGATACCTTAAACGGTCAACAATTGCAATATATAAATGGGAACAGGATAGGCACATGGGATTAGGACTACTGCTCATGTGTTTCGATGTTGCAATTTCTATGTAATGTGACTATGCATCTCCTTGAATTATATCCGTCATTATAAGTTAAATGCAAGTTGTTGACACTAACAGTGGGGGAGGTCCTACATTGAAAGTGTCCTGTTCCCCAGGATTATTATTTCTCACTGGAATCAGCACAGTTCACTCCGGGTTACGTTGTTGCATCGCTCGATACTGAGCCGTGCTAAGACGCTCAAACCACTCACAGGAGTGACAGGCACTGCTGCACCTGAGAGAATATCAAAGGCAAGAGCTGAACATTTGCAGCAGAGCTTTACTCTGTATCTGTCCCTTGTTATGCCTCACCTGGTATGTTCAGGGGTTGGGTGGGGTGAAGAATTGTCCCACCCCTTGCACAGACTTCCCACGAGCACAAAAAATAACCACAAAATGCAAAATGAAGCGTGAGCTTTTATTTGAGGCTCTCACCATGTTGCAAGGTTCAGACCTCTTAAAAGTGTTGATGTTAATGATCTCATGGCGCTGGAACACTTTCCCTTCCGTTTCCCCTTCCGATTTGCTATGGGTGTTAGCCGTGGCTCAGTGGGTAGCACTCTCGTCTCTGAGTCAGAAGGTTGTGGGCTCAAGTTCCACTCCAGATACTTGAGCACGTAATCGAAGCTGACACCGTCCTTCGGATGAGACGTTACAAAACGTCACAAGACGACACAAAACTAGGTGGGATTGTGAGTTGCAAGGAGGATGCAAAGAGGCTTCAAGGCAATTTAGACAAGTTGAGTGAGTGGGCAAATACATGGCAGATGCAGTATAACGTGGATAAATGTGAAGTTATCCACTTCGGTAGGAAAAACAGAAAGGCAGAGTATTATTTAAATGGTGATAGATTGGGAAATGTTGATGTACAAAGGGACCTGGGTGTCCTGAAAGCAAGCATGCAGGTGCAGCAAGCAGTTAGGAAGGCAAATGGTATGTTGGCCTTCATTGCAAGAAGATTTGAGTACAGGAGCAAGGATGTCTTACTAGTTATACCTGGCCTTGGTGAGACCACACCTGGAGTATTGTGTGCAGTTTTGGTCTCCTTACCTAAGAAAGGATATACTTGCCATAGAAGGAGTGCAGCGAAGGTTCACCAGACTGATTCCTGGGATGGCAGGACTGTCTTATGAGGAGAGATTGGGTCGACTAGGCCTGTATTCACTAGAGTTTAGAAGAATGAGAGGGGATCTCATTGAAACGTATAAAATTCTGCCAGGGCTAGATAGACTGGTTGCAGGGAGGATGTTTCCTCTGGCTTGGGTGGGGTCTAGAACGAGGGGTCACAGTCTCAGGATACGGGGTGGGACATTTAGGACTGAGATGAGGAGAAATTTCTTCACTCAGAGGATGGTGAACCTGTGGAATTCTCTACCACAGAAGGCTGTGGAGGCCAAGTCACTGAATATATTTAAGAAGGAGATAGATAGATTTCTAGACACAAAAGGCATCAAGGGGTATGGGGAGAGAGCGGGAATATGGTATTGATAGAGGATCAGTCATGATCATATTGAATGGGCTCGAAGGGCTGAATGGCCTACTCCTGCTCCTATTTTTCTATGTTTATGTTTCTATGTTATACCGAGGCCCCGTCTGACCCCAAATATTTAACCCTCAACCAACGTGACTAAAACAGATTATCTGGTCATTCATCACAATGCTATTTGTGGGATCATAGAATGGTTACAGCACGGAAGAAGGTAATTCGGCCCGTCGAGCCCATGCTGGCTCCTTGCAAGAGCACTTCAGCTAGTCTCACTCCCCCGCCTTTTCCCCGTAGCCCTGCAAATTTTTTTCTTTCAGGTACTTATCCAACACCCTTTTGAAAGCCGTGATTGAATCTGCCTCTACCACCAGGCAGTGCATTCCAGACACTAATCACTCACTGCGTAAAAAAAAAGTTTTTCTTATGTTGCCTTTGGTTCTTTTGCCAATCACCTTAAATCCGTGTCCTCTGGTTCTCAATCCTTCTGCCAATGGGAACAGTTTCTCTCTATCTACTCTGTCCAGACCCCTCATGATTTTGAACACCTCTATCAAATCTCCTCTTAATCTTCTCTGCTCTAAGGAGAACAACCCCAGCTTCTCCAGTCTATCCACGTATCTGAAGTCCCTCATCCCTGGAATCATTCTCGTAAATCTTTTCTGCACCCTCTCTAAGGCCATCACATCCTTCCTAAAGTGTGGTGCCCAGAATTGAACACACTACTCTAGTTGAGGCCGAACCAGTGTTTTATAAAGGTTCATCATAATTTTAATAATAACCTTGGGACGTCTTGAGGTCATGAAAGGCGCTATGGAAATGCAAGTTCTTTTATTTTATTCTAAGAACATAAGAAATAGGAGCTGGAGTAGGCCATTTGGCCCTTCGAGCCTGCTTTGCCATTCAACAAGATCATGGCTGATCTTCTACCTCAACTCCACCTTCCTGCACTATCCCCATATCCCTTAATTCCCTTTGTTCCCAAAAATGTATCCACCTCTCTTGAATATACTCAATGACTGAGCTCTCTGGGGTAGAGAATTCCAAAGATTCACAACCCTTTGAGTGAAGAAATTTCTCCTCATCTCAGTCCTAAATGGCCGACCCCTTATTCTGAGACTGTGACCCCGTGTTCTAGATTCCTCAGCCAGGGGAAACATTTTCCCAGCATTAACCCTGTCAACCCCCTTAAGAATTTTATATGTTTCAATGTTTCAATTAGATCACCTCTCATTCTTCTAAACTCGAAGGGATATAGGCCTAGTCTACTCAATCTCTCCTCATAGGGCAATCCCCTCATCCCAGGAACCAGTCTAGTGAACTTTCGCTGCACTCCCTCTCAGGCAAGTATGTCTTTCCTTAGGTAAGGAGGTCAGAAGTGTACACAGTACTTCAGGTGTAGCCTCACCAATGCCCTGTATAATTGTAGTAAGACTTCTTTACTCTTATACTCTAATCCCTTTGTAACAAAAGCTAACATACCATTTGCTTTCCAATCGCTTGCTGTACCTGCATGTTAACTTTCTGTGATTCATGTACAAGAACACCCAGGTCCCTTTGAGTGCAAACATTTCCCAGTCTTTCACTATTCAAAAAATATTCTGCTTTTTTGTTTTTCCTACCAAAATGCTAATGATGTAATAAACAGAAGGTTACCCGATGGTTACAGGGCTACTTTTTGCATTAAGGCTGCCTAAAGTTAACAGGAATACAGTTCCTTTCTTTCCAAAGTACTTTATATATAAAATCAAGGCTCATCAATGACTTGCATTTGTACAGTGTCTTTAACACAACAAAATCTCCCACAGTGATGCCTGTAGGAGGAAACGGACAGGGTGGAATATTGGAAAAATAACCTAGAAACATGGTTGAAACGGTAAGTTTTGAAGAGATTTTTAAAGGGAAGGAACAAAGTGGCAAGGCGAAAAGGTTTATGGAGGCAGTTCCGGAGAGTAGGATCTAGATTGCTGAAAACTCTGCCCCCAAATGAGAAACAGTGAGAGCGAGAGATGCACAGTAGGCCAGGTGTTTGGCTGGGCTGTAGGGCTGGAGAATGGTGCAGAGGTAAGGTGGTGAAAGGGTGTGGTCTCAGTCAACGATGTGATATGGCGTTTGGATCCCAGCACAGATCGAGTGGGACACCATTGTGTGGCTCAGCCTGAGTGAGCAGCTGGGGAGGGGGATGGAGTCAGGAGAACAGTACGAAGTTTTTGGCAGGAAACTCATTATGAGCTGATATTACTGTGTCTTATACTTCTCTTAGGCAGTCCCTGGGAACCGAGGATGACTTGCTTCCACATCAAAAATGAGTTCTCAGGTGACTGATGAGTCCAATGCGGGACCTACAGTCTCTGTCACAGGTGGGGCAGACGGTGGTTGAAGGGGCGGGTGTGTGGGGTGCTTGGGTTGACGTGCGCTCCTTGCGCTGCTTACGCTTGGCTTACGCTTGCTCCTGGCAAAGAGACTCAAGGTGTTCGGCGCCTTCCCGGATGCTTCTCCTCCACTTTGTGCGTCTTGGGCCAGGGATTCCCAGATGTCAGTGGGGATGTTGCACTTTTTCAAGGAGGCTTTGAGGGTGTCCTTGAAGCGTTTCCTCTGCCCACCTGGGGCTCTCTTGCCGTGTCGGAGCTCCGAGTAGAGCGCTTGTTTTGGGAGTCTCGTATTGGGCATGCGGACGATGTGACCCGTCCATCGGAGCTGATCGAGCGTGGTCAAAGCTTCGATGCTGGGGATGTTGGCCTGAGCAAGAACACTGACGTTGGTGCGCCTATCCTGCCAATAGATTTGCAGGATCTTGCGGAGGCAGCGTTGGTGGTACCTCTCCAGTGCTTTGAGGTGCCTGCTGTACATGGTCCATGTCTCTGAGGCATACAGGAGGGTGGGTATCACTACTGCTCTGTAGACAGCTGTGTCAGGAGACTCATTATGAGCTGATTTTACTGTGTCTTATACACCACTGCTGTTAGGTGTGCAATGATTCTCTGGGCATATTTTTGACGCTCAAAGCCCATCTAATTTTTTATTGACAAAGTAACTTTGTTGAATGAGTTGTATTTAGCTCAACTCTGTCTGTGTTTGCAGATGGTGGGTGTGTCGGACGATGTCCATGAATATGCAGTGGCCCTGAAGGACACCGAAGACAAGATTGCACGATGTCCTACAAAGGTAAGTGAATAGATGTTTAATCTGGTGAGGCGCAGTTGATCAGTGACAAAGGCGCAGATGGCATTTTGGTTGGTGATTCAAATAAATACTTAATTTGCTCGCCTGATTCCGGATACAGATCTACGGACTCTGGTCGGTCTCCACTCTTGCCCGAGGGATCATTATTCAGATCTGTACCTTGATGGTGGATGTTGGCAGGCTATTGACTGTGGGAGGCATCCTGAACCTTCATTACAAAGTAATTATAGCATTGAAACAGGTCGTTTGGCTCTACACGAGCCTCCTCCCACCCTTCTTCATTTAACCTCATCAACATATCCTTCTATTCCCTTCTCCCTCATGTGCTTGTTTAGCTTCCCCTTAAATGCATCAATGCTATTCGCCTCGACCACTCCCTGTGGTAGCGAGTTCCACATTCTAACCACTCTCTGGGTAAAGAAGTTTCTCCTGAATTCCCTATTGGGTTTATTATTGACGGCCCCTATTTCTGGTCTCGCCCACAAGTGGAAACATCTTCCCTACGTCTACCCGATAAAACCCTTTCATAATCTAGAGAAAAGAGCCCCAGCCTGTTCAATCTTTCCTGATAGGTATAACCTCTCAGTTCTGGTATCATTCTAATAAATCTTTTATGCACCTTGTCTAGTGCCTCGATATCCTTTTTAGAAGATGGAGACCAGAACTCCACTCCCACTCTGACCTCTCTGTCCTCGGCCTATTACACTGTTCCAACGAAGCTCAACATAAGCTCGAGGAACAGCACCTCATCTTTTGATTAGGCACTTCACAGCCTTCTGGACTCCACATCGAGTTCAACAAGTTCAGACCATAACCTCTGCCCCCATTTTTTTCAGACGGCAGCTGTTGATGATTCTGCTATTCCCATTTACACCTCTTCTAGACTCATCTTTTGTTTCTTTACTTGTCCCATTACCATCTCCTTTTGCTTTGTACAATCATACCTTTTTGTCATTTAATCTCTCCTGCCTTCCACCCTATTACAGACCTGCCCTTTTGTTCTTTACTCCCCTCCCCACTTTCCCTGCCTCGCACTTGCTCAAAACCTGTTGGGGGAAAAATTGGGTTGCTTTGCGCCTCCCGTTAGTGCCCTAAGAGGGAGCTAACGGGGCACAAAGCAACTAGTGCCCGGGCGGGACGCCTCCCGCGAAATTCAGCGGGAGGTTAGCGGCGGCGCTAACTGGTAGTGCCTCGCGGCGCTTCATTGCCGTGCACAGTGCCCCGGCCGCGATCTTCGGGAGCACTCCCTGACTTACCGCCGGGCGCTATGTCCGACGGGGTCAGGGGGGCCTACCTGCGGCCAGGGAGGTGCAATTTAAAGGCAAGGTGCGGGGGCGGCCATTTTTGTTGCTGGCCGCCTGCCACCACCTGCCTGCGCTCCCGTCCCCAGCCTCCTGAACAGCCCCCCCCCTGCAGAGTGTCGGCTGCGCTCCAATAGCCCGGCACTTCTCTTGAGTGCCGGGCTCTTTTGCCGGCACTCCTGATCCCCTGGGGCCCAGCTGGGCCCTGAGTCGCGCTGCGCAAGGCCCCTCCTCTTTAAGAAGGGGGGAGGAAGGCCTGCAATACCGCGGCGCGACGTGCCGCACTGCGTGGTGCTGCTGCACGTAGCGCCACGATATTGACTCGTAGCGCCCCAAGAGGGATGCGGGGCGCTTCCAGTAGTGCCCCGCTTCCCTCTTGGGGCGCAACCACTCAATTTCCGGCACGGGGGCACTAGCGCCCCGGCGAAGTTAACACCCCAAATGGGGCGCTACTCAATTTTTAGCTCGTTATATCTCTAACTTTTTCTAGTTCTGATGAAAGGTCATCGACCTAAAATGTTAACTCAGTTTCTCTCTCCATTGATGCTGCCTGACCTGCTGAGTATTTCCAACATTTTCTGTTTTGATTTCAGATTTCCAGCATCCGCAGTATTTTGCTTTTGTAGTAGAATCTTACAGCACAGAAGGAGGCCATTCTGCCCATCGTGCCTGTGCCGGCTAGCAAATTAGTCCCACTCCCCTGCTCTATCCCCATAGCCCTGCAAATTTCTCCTTTTCAAGAATATATTCAGTTCTCTTTTGAAAGTTACTATTGAATCGGCTTCCACCACCCTTTCAGGCAGTGCATTCCAGATCATCATAACTCGCTGCTTAAAAAAATGTCTCCTCATATCCCACCAAGTTCTTTTTCCAATGATCTTAAACTTGTTTCCTCTGGTTACCGAACTTCCTGCCAATGGAAACAGTTTCTCCTTATTTACTCTATCAAAATGCCTTCATAATTTTGAACACCTCCATTAAATCTCCCCTTAACCATCTCTGCTCTAAGGAGAACAATCCAGGCATCTCTAATCCCTCCACATAACTGAAGCCCTTCATCCCTGGTACCATTCTAGTAAATCTTCTCTGCACCCTCTCCAAGGCCTCGACATCCTTCCTAAAGTGTGGTACCCAGAGTTGGACACAGATACTCCAGCTGGGGCCTAACCAGTGTTATATAAAGGTTTAGCATAACTTCCTTGCTTTTGTACTCTGCTTCTACTTATAAAGCCAAGAATCTGTCTACATTTTTAACAGCTTTATCAACCATATCTTGTCCAAGTGACCCCAGTTAGATAGTGATCAGGAACACTGATCAGGCCACTCCTGCACCCTGTCCATAAGCAAAGGACTGCTCCTCCTGCAGGGCTGCTAGTGGTTTCTGAACACCCAGGAATCTCCGGCTTTAACTTGTGCCTTTTTTTCTTTTCAGAGGAAGGATATTCTGGATGAATTGACCAAGAGTCAGAAAGTCTTCTCTGAGAAGCTGAATCACTTAAGCCGTCGTCTAGCCTGGATCAATGCCACCATCTACTCCAAGGTAAACGGGACACAGTGCTGGAATATCGATGTGAAGATCCACTCCCCTTTTACCAGGAAGTCTAGAGCTTGGAAAACAGCGAATCTCTGGTTGCTTGAGTCGGTCAGAGTGAAGTAGTGTATGTGGTGCAGACAGTGAGGGTTTTCTTAAAAGCATTAGCCAGTTGTGCGTGGTTTATACTGAAATGTTGCTGAGTGGGGAGGGGAATCCCACTGGAGCACTGAAACCTTTCTCGGCAGCAAAGGACCAACATTGCATCGTGGCCACCCAATGATTCCAATTAATAGATAATTTCAATTTAACAGATTGGGGAAGAACAGGGGTCTTGCGAATAAGTTAGGGCTAGGTTAGATGTTGGAAGGCTCTTCTTTTCGCAGAGGGTAGTTGTCTTTGCCCCTGATGGAGTAAAACTTGTTCCTGTTTCAGGAGAAGATGCTGGACATCTACTGGCTGCTGCAAGTGTGCGTCCGAGTCATCGAACACAGCGACCGGACCAAGACGCTGTTCGCTTTCATGCCAGAGTTCTACATGAACGTCGCCATGAACAGCTACAGCGCCCTGAAGAATTACTTCAGTCCAGTCAACAGCATGGACGAGCTGCCTGGTAAGCGCAGGGCAGGTGGGTTGGTGACTCAGCAAGCCTCGTGCTGGGATTTGAAAATAATTTTATGCTCCTGGAGGATTTGCCTGCGGTTTACTCTCGCTCCCTCGGGAGGTTAAATCTTTTGCGGAAGTCCAGTGAGTGTAAGCTACGTGTGCTCCAACATTTGCAGCAATGCCTTCAGCTACCTAGGCCATAAGCTCTGGAATTCCCTTCCTAAACCTCTCCGCCTTTCTACCTCTCTCTCCTCTTAAAGATACAACTCAAAGCCTCTCTCTCTCTGACCAACTGCACTAATATCTGCTTATGTGGCTTGGTGTCAAATTTTGTTTGAAAACGCTCCTGTGAAGCGCCTTGGGATGTTTTGCTACATTAAAGGTGTTATATTAGATGCAAGCTGTTGTTGGAAGGAACAAGCTCGATGGGTTGAAATAAAAACAGAAAATGCTGGAAACACTCAGCACGTCATGCAGCATCTGCTGAATGTTTCCAGAGGTTACAGACATTGTGATTCCCTGAGCTGAGTCTTGAGGGCTTCCCAAAGTCCCCAGTATATCTGAGTGCTGCCTCACTTGGTTACCCCCCTCAGCTTCGATCAGAATAATGAGTAGGGTTGGTTCAAACGAACCATTGTTGTGAGACTCTGTCACCGCAGAAGGTGTTATGCTTTGGCTCTCGGTTTGTTGGAGCTAGACATAATTACTAACATTCACAATGTGATTTCAGATACTAAAATGCATGAGGAAATAATGTTGTGTTACCATATGTCGAGGGCAGTTAAATGGTTTCAGAGGCTGATAGTATTAAATAGTTATTGATTATTTTATAACAGCTTATTATTCTCCTGTGCAGCATCTAAAATCATATTAGGAATATGATACCTGCTGCGATTTTTAGTTCAGGATTGTTTTTTTCAATCAGGTTCACGTGGCACATTAATCTGGCTTCTCCCTTTACAGACAATAATTCCTTGGTTTTGTTTTATAAGGAATATTGTTACTTTGAAGATACTAACGCTGTCCGCCACAGAGTGCGTGTGTTCAAGTTTGACTCGCGCTGAGGGGGGGAGGCGCCCTTAAACAGAAAGGGAAAATCTGATGGAGATGTCCTGCTTGGGTGCTACCTCGTGCCGTTGATGGAGAAGCCTAACAGAGTAATGGCAAAGGTCTGACAGCAGGCTGCCCACCTCCTGTCTTCGAACAGAGGGAAGAGTCGTGGCACCGACATCATCATAACTTACAGTGGGAAGCTACCTTACACAGACACTGCATTTACTTTTACTTTGGGTAGATTATTTCAAGAATAATGCAAGGCACAAGGGATTGAGTTTTCGACTTTAGGTACATTGCTGTGGGGCTTTGCCAAGCGATGGTGAGAATTCTCCCCATTGGGAGGGTGAGCCGTCTCCCTGGTGACTCTTGCGGCTCATGGTGGGTGGTTCAGGTGCCTGGGGGCAGGTTGCAGCGGTCACCATGTCAGCTGCAAATGACACATGGAACATGACACAAGTCGGGTCAGTCCAAATCCGCACAGGGGGCGGGGCATTTTCAAAAAACAGAAGCTAGTGTGAAACGAGAACAATCGTGCACGTGCCCAGTGGGCTCGTGCAAATGCAAAAACTGCCCATTTTGCACATTTGTGATTGGACCTATGTTTAGGTGTGGTGCGCCACTGATTGATGTTACTGTGAGGATTAGCCTGGCTGGCAGTGTCTGCATGTCTCCAGTTGCAACAGGGCCTTCAGCAATCAATACCTCTCTCCACAGGATATCAGGAGACGCTGAGCCGATTGGCTGCCATCCTTGCCAAGCACTTCGCTGACTCTCGAATTGTGGGAACGGGTGAGTCCTTGTTCTGGGGCAGGCCGTGCTCAGCTTGGTTCGTTACATCAATCCTCGGGGGTGGGGGTGGTTACCAAGGCTTCGGGGGTGAAAACAAGCAACCCGTGCAAGCTAACTATTTGCAGCTTGCAGGTCTCCAAACTTAAATGTATTGGCACAAAATTGTTGCCATTTTGGGAATAATTCATGCATCAAATTGCAGGTCACGGGATGAGGAAAATGTCAAATGGCAGTAGGGAGCACTCCTCTGAAGTTGGCGCTGTGGATATTGTCAAGGACGAGCAGAGAGGATTTTGCTCAACCTCTCACTCTGTTATACTTGACCTGGGAATGAGTGCCTGAAATGGAAAGTGCTGCATTCCCCAGCATGAATATCCTTCACCTTGATAATCACAAAATTATTATATCTTTTTTAAGTTAACTGGCTAGGTCTTTTGAAGTTTCTAAATTAGAAGTTAAGGGTCAGCATCTGAAGTTCCAAATTTAGCTTCAAGCACAATTGGGAAATCCTGGAAGGTTTGCTTCTTGGGCCCAGCTCTTTGAACCTGTACTTCCGATGATCAGGGATGTGAAACTCTTGGCCATGGATTCCGCCAGTTGCGTTTGGAGACAGCTTGAAGAAACCCGCCAGTGTTTTACAAATATTACGAACATATGAAATTGATGGGCAGGAAAAGACCATCAAGCCTGCCCCATTGTTTCAAGGCTGCTGGTGTTACCACGGTAATGGCTTCACCGCATTCAACAGTCAGTCCTTCATCAAAAATGCATCGGTGCTTAGTGAAAGGGAACTGTGTGAACAGTTCTCCTGTATTCAGTCACATTGCCTCAGTCTGTGAGGCCTTTCACTATGAATTACTTTAATTATATCAAAACAACCCAGATTAATTCGGTTGAAGTCTCCTCCCTCAGTTAGCCTTTCCTGTGTGAAACAAATTTGGGTGGTCCAGCTCGTCTTTAAGGTGCACAAGAATCCCTGTAACTAACGTTGATTGACACGGACGCTGCATTTACACTACAGCTGGAGTGTCCGTGTGATGTGGCTTTGCTTCGCACTGACACTAAAGCTGTAATGTAAATCCAGAGTCACGGCCCAACCCAAGGCCCAGGAGTTAGGGTGGGCCCAGACCCGGGATTAATACTATATGTTCCTAGTATCACTGACTAGTTTCAGTGTAAAGTGGCATTCTCACTCAGAAAGGCCATTAGGATGGTTGCTGTGAGAAGTGGACAAATTAACACGGTTATAAAGGAGTGTTCTAATAGATTTGTGTTAAGGCATATTATTTAGGCCAAGTTCAAGGAGGTGTACCCCGCATGGAGCCAGTGTCATTCCTAATTTGTGAGTGCTTGATGGGGCAGTGTAGAGCAAGCTTTGCCCTATATCTGTGCCTATCCTGGGACTGCTCGATAGTAGCAGAAGTGGAAAATATTCCATTCCCCAGCATGATGTACCTCATGACCCCTTCAGACAATAAAACCCTTTAACTTGGCTCTCTCTCTCTCTCTTGCCTCTAGATATTAAGGATTCTCTGATGCAGGCTCTCGCCAGCTACGTCTGCTACCCCCACTCCCTACGAGCTGTCGAGCGCATCTCAGAGGAGCAGTGAGTACAAACAGCATTGGTTACTGCGCGTGCAAAGAGACTTCTCAAGCGCAACATTTCAAACTGATCTGTCAAGATTGGAATGGGATGTCATTTAGTAGAGGGGAGAACACAGTTCAGGGGCCTGAATCCCACTGGCAGTGGGAGGAGTCTTAAATTAAACAACCTGTGAACTGGTTGCCACTCTCCTGTGTGGTCCAGTGAGACCAGAAAGGGGTAAATAATGTGTGGAGATTAACAGGAATCCACCAATACAAGACCTCATAAGTGATGGTTGTGTTGCAGTTTTAATTCCGACCAGAGTTTGTACGTGCTGTCAAGAGAAGGTTTCTCGTTCTGCACACCCCTTTCTCCAGTTTCTCTGTCATTGTGGAACAGGGCCAGAGATGCGAATGAGAGGGTATAAACTGATTCACGTCGTCAATAGCTGGGTAGCCAGAAACTCCAATCGTCACAAACTCTGAAGATAACAGTTGGTCAGTCGGTGGTTTGATGTTTAATGAATTCTGCCAATTTGATTCCAAAATAAACTGAATCACTTGAGTTCAACTTTGGAAAACTGAGAGGATAGAAATGGTGGCCACAGAAACAATTTTAGTGAATAGTGAACTTTGATACCCTGTCTTAAAATGATGATAGTATTTGAAAGTATGAGTCTTCTTGAAACTTTATTCCTATGGAACTGTGATGCACTACTTGTGTTCTTAAAGGGGAACAATTTTCATCAAAATACATTGGCAGATATTTGGTTTGCTGAGTACTCAAAACAATGTTAGTTTGTGTTGGAAAGCACCACTATGCCAAAAACATATCTCGTTGCTTGTGAGTTCTTCACAGTGTGGTTTCTCCTCGGGCATTTCTTGCTGATGGTTGAAAGCATAAAAAAGCAACAAGTGTTGCTGGTTCTATCAATATTTCAGAGTCTGTAACTCTTCAGCCTTTCATCTTCTCGCATACATTGTCACTGCTACCAACACCATAACGCAAGGAAATCTTTTACTGGCACAACTGACGAGCTGCTAATAAGTATTGGTACCTTGGAGTAATGGAGTCTTGTGTCTTTGTTTTTATAGACGTGTGGCTATGATGAAGAATCTCTTAGCTCCGTATGAACAGCGGCCATGGGCCCAGACCAACTGGATCCTCGTGCGACTCTGGAGGGTACGTTTACCTCTTGCGGTGTATGCAGATGTTGCTTAAGTTTAAAAAAAAATGTTCATAACACAAAAAAATTTCCCTTTCATTCTCGCTCATTTCAAATAGGCTTACCATTTACACATGTCCTTTTAAATGGGAACATTACTGTAGGAGAGCGTTTCCATTATAATTATTTCTCTGCCCCTCTCTTTCCCCTCACCCCTATCTAGTTGTTTTTTAATCACTAAAAAGCTCAGAAGTGATCTGGAGCTAGGAGTCACAAGCTCAATGACTAAATTTGCAGATGATACAAAGCTAATGAAGGTGGCGGTCTCCAAAGATGAACAGGGTAAGCTGCAGGAAGATTTCAGTATACTTGGACATTGGTCAGAGAGGTGGCAGATGAAATTCAATGTAGACAAATGCAAAGTGCTTCACGTGGGGATAAAAAAATCCCAGAAAATTACTTAAATGGAAAGAAAATAATGTGCTTGGAAAATTAGATTTGTTAAGGGAAGGTTGTGTCTGACAAACTTGATTGAATTTTTTGAGGAGGTAACAAGGAGGGTAGATGAGGGTAGTGCGTTTGATGTAGTTTATATGGACTTTAGCAAGGCTTTTAATAAGGTTCCACATGGCAGACTAGTCACGAAGTTAAAAGCCCATGGGATCCAGGGCAAAGTGTCAAGTTGGATTCAAAATTGGCACGGAGACAGGAAGCAGAGGGTAATGGTTGATTGGTGTTTTTGTGACTGGAAGGCTGTTTCCAGTGGGGTTCCGCAGGGCTCAGTACTAGGTTCCTTGCTTTTTGTGGTATATATCAATGATTTAGACTTGAATATAGGAGGTATGATTAAGAAGTTTGCAGATGATACTAAAATCGGCTGTGTGGTTGATACTGAAGAAGGAAGCTGTAGAATGCAGGAAGATATCAATAAATTGGTCAGGTTTGCAGAAAAGTGGCAAATGGAATTCAATCCGGAGAAGTGTGAGGTAATGCATTTGGGGAGGGCTAACAAGGAAAGGGAATACACATTAAATGGTAGGACACTGAGTAGTGTAGAGGAACAAAGGGACCTTGGAGTGCATGTCCACAGATCCCTGAAGGTAGCAGGCCAGGTAGATAAGGTGGTTAAGAAGGCATACGGAATGCTTGCCTTTATTAGCCGTGGCATAGAATACAAGAGCAGGGGGGTTATGCTTCAACTGTAGAAAACACTAGTTAGGCCTCAGCTAGAATACTGCGTGCAGTTCTGGTCACCACATTACAGGAAAGATGTGATTGCATTAGAGAGGGTACAGAGGAGATTTACAAGGATGTTGCCAGGAGTGGCGAATCTTAGCTATGAGGAAAGACTGGATAGGCTGGGTCTGTTTTCCTTGGAACAGAGGAGGCTGAGGGGAGACCTTATTGAGGTGTATAAAATTATGAGGGGCATAGATAAAGTGGATAGAAAGGACCTATTTCCCTTGGCAGAGGGGTCAAAAACCAGGGGGCACAGATTAAAAATAATTGGTGGAAGGTTTAGAGGAGATTTGAGGGGAAATTTCTTCACCCAGAGAGTTGTGGGGTTCTGGAACTCACTGCCTGAAAGGGTGGTAGAGGCAGGAACCCTAACCACATTTAAAAAGTACTTGGATGTGCACTTGGGATGCTGTAACCTGCAGGGCTACGGACCAAGAGCTGGGAAGTGGGATTAGGCTAGATAGCTCTTTGTTGTCCGGCGCGGACACGATGGGCCGAAATGGCCACCTTCCGTGCTGTAACTTTCTATGATTCTATGGTTCTATGAGAGAGATCTGGGGGTCCTGATTGACAATAAATTGAAGCTATCGCAATAATGCTTGGTGGCGGTGAGTAAAGCAAGTCAGATGTTGGGGTGGATTAAAAGGTCAATATTGAGCTGAAATAGTGAGGTAATCCTGCCACTTTATAAATCATTGGTGCAGCCGCACTTAGAATACTGTCTCCCGTTCTGGTCACCAAGTACAAAAAGGATATTGCAACTATTGAAAAGATACAGAAGAGAGCAACCAGAATGATGAGGGATTGGATTATGAGGAATAATTATGTAAATAGAACATGTTCTCACTGGAAAAGAGAAGGTTGAGAGGTAATATGATTGCTGTGTTTAGGATTCTAAATGGACTAGATAATGTAAACCCTGACGAGCTGTTTCACCTTGTCCAGAACAGTAGAAGCAGAGGATACGGCCGACGTTTGAAGCGGGGTAAATTCAAAACGAATCTGTGGAAACAATATTTCAGTGAGCGAGTGGTCAATCTATGGAACAGGCTCCCTAGAGAGATGGTTGAAGCAGTTAGTATTGATTCATTCACATGCAAATTAGGTAGATTTCTTTCAGAAAATAACATTTTGGGATACAGTATGAGACTAATTTGAGACATGACGTGGTAAGTGTAGCATGCTCGGGAGGAACAGGTGACTTTGGACCAATAGTTCCCAAAGCTCTCCAACACTGGGGTTTTCCTCGTCTCATGTCTGGGTCTGTTGTAGACTAATTGATGGAGATTGATAAGAACATAAGAAATAAGAGCAGGAGTAGGCCATTCGGCCCCTCAAGCCTGCTCCGCCATTCAATAAGATCATGGCTGATCTTCTACCTCAACTCCACTTTCCTGCACTTTCGCTGTATCCCTTGATTCTCTTGGGGGGGGAGAGAGAGGGGAGGGGGATGGGGGGGGAAGAGAGAGGGGAGGGGGATGGGGGGGGAAGAGAGAGGGGAGGGGGATGGGGGGGGAGAGAGAGGGGGGAGGGGATGGGAGGAGAGAGAGGGGGGAGGGGGATGGGGGGGGAGAGAGAGGGGGGAGGGGGATGGGGGGGAGAGAGAGGGGGGAGGGGGATGGAGGAGGAGGGGAAGAGAGAGGGGATCGGAGGGGCGTGGAGGAGGAGAGAGAGAGGAGGGGAGCAAGGGGGAGACAGGGGAGGGGGAAAGAGTGGGGATCGGAGGGGGAGAGAGAGGGAGGGGGAAGAGAATGAAATTTAATGCAGCGAAGTGTGAAGTGATGCATTTTGGGAGGAAGAATGAGGAGAGGCAACATAAACTAAATGGTAAAAGAAAGACTTGCGTTTATATAGCGCCTTTCAAGTCCTCAGGATGTCCCACAGTGCTTTACAGCCAATAAAGTACTTTTGAAGTGTAGTCACTGTTGTAATGTAGGAAACGCGGCAGCCAATTTGCGCACAGCAAGCTCCCACAAACAGCAATGTGATAATGACCAGATTATCTGTTTTCGTTATGTTGATTGCGGGATAAATATTGGCCAGGACACCGAGGATAACTCCCCTGCTCTTCTTCGAAATAGTGCCATGGGATCTTTTACGTCCACCTGAGAGGGCAGACGGGGCCTCGGTTTAACATCTCCTCTGAAAGACGGCACCTCCGACAGTGCAGCACTCCCACTGGAGTGTCAGCCTAGATTTTTATACTCAAGTCTCTGGAGTGGGACTTGAACCAACAACCTTTTGACTCAGAGGCGAGGGTGCTACCCACTGTGCCACAGCTGACACTAAATGGTACAATGTTAAAGGGGGTCTAAGAACAGAGAGACCTGGGGGTGTACGTACACAAATCTTTGAAGGTGGCCGGACAAGTTGAGAAGGTTGTTTAAAAAAAAAAAGCATATCGGATCCTTGGCTTTATTAATAGAGGAATAAGAATCATAGAATAGTACAGCACAGAAGGAGGCCATTTGGCCCATTGATTCTGCGCCGGCTCGTTCGAAGAACAATCCAGTTAGTCCCATTCCCCCGCTCTTTCCCCATATCCCTGCAATTTTTTCTCCTTCAAGTATTTATCCAATTCCCTTTTGAAGACTACTATTGAATCTGTATCCACCACCCTAACAGGCAGTACATTCCAAATCCTAACCACTCTTCGCATAAAAAAGTTTTTCCTCATGTCGCCTCTGATTCATTTGCCAATCACCTTAAATCTGTGCCCTCTGGTTATTGACCCTTCAGCCATTGGAAACCGTTTCTCTTTATTTACTCTATCTAAATCCTTCATGATTTTAAACACCTCTATCAAATCTCCTCTTAACCTTCTCTGCTCCAAGGAGAACAACCCCAGCTTCTCTCGTCTATCCACATAACTGTATTCCCTCATCCCTGGAACCATTCTAGAAAACCTCTTCTGTACCCTCTCCAAAGCCTTCATATCCTTCTAAAGTGTGGTGCCCAGAATTGGACACAATACTCCAGCTGGGGCCGAACTAGTGTATTATATAGGTTTAGCATAACCTCCTGGCTTTTGCACTCTATGCCTCTATTTATAAAGCCCAAGTTAGAGAACAAATGAGAGTAAGAACATAAGAAATAGGAGCAGGAGTAGGCCATTTGGCCCTTCGAGCCTGCTCCGCCATTCAGTAAGATCATGGCTGATCTTCTACCTCATCTCCACTTTCCTGAACTATCCCCATATCCCTTGATTCCCTTAATATTCAAAAATCTATCGATCTCTGTCTTGTCTGTCTGTCCAACACCGGCATCTCCGCATCATTGAATATACTCAATGACTGAGCCTCCACAGCCCTCTGGGGTAGAGAATTCCAAAGATTCACCACCCTCTGAGTGAAGAAATTCCTCCTCATCTCAGTCCTAAATGGCCGACCCCTTATTCTGAGACTGTGACCCCCTGGTTCTAGACTCCCCAACCAGGGGAAACATCCTCCCTACATCTACCCTGTCAAGCCCTGTAAGAATTTTGTATGTTTCAATGAGATCACCTCTCATTCTTCTAAACTCCAGAGAATATAGGCCTAGTCTACTCAATCGCTCCTCATAGGACAGTACCCCCATCCCAGGAACCAGTCTGGTGCACCTTCGTTGCACTCCCTCTATGGCAAGTATATCCTTCCTTAGGTAAGGAGACCAAAACTGTACACAAAACTCCAGGTGTGGTCTCACCAGGGCTCTATATAATTGCGGTAAGACGTCTTTACTCTTATACTCAAATCCTCTTGTAATAAAGGCATTTGCTTTCCTAATTGCTTACTGTACCTGCATGTTAACTTTCAGTGATTCGTGTACAAGGACACCCAGGTCCCTCTGAATACCAACATTTCCCAATCTCTCACCATTTAAAAAATACTCTGCTTTTCCAATTTTCCTACCAAAGTGGATAACTTCACATTATATTCCATTTGCCATGTTCTTGCCCACTCACTTAGCCTGTCTGTATCCCCTTGAAGCCTCTTTGCATCCTCCTCACAACTTACATTCCCAACCAGCTTTGCATCATCAGCAAACTTGGATAGATTACATTTGGTCCCCTCATCCAAATCATTGATATAGATTGTGAATAGTCGAGGCCCAAGCACTGATCCTTGCGGTACCCCACTAGTTACAGCCTGCCAACCCGAAAATGGCCCGTTTATTCCTACTCTCTGTTTCCTGTCCATTAACAATTCTCGATCCATGCTAGTATATTACACCCAATCACATGAGCGCTAATTTTGTTTAATAACCTCTTGTGTGGCACCTTATCAAATGCAAATACACCACATCCACTGGTCCCCCCCCTTATTTATTCTGCTAGTTACAACCTCAAAAAACTCGAACAGATTTGTCAAACATGATTTCCCTTTCATAAATCCGTGTTGACTCTGCCCAATCCTATTATTATTTTCTAAGTGCCCTGTTACCACGTCTTTAATAATAGATTCTAGCATTTTGCCTACTACTGATGTCAGGCTAACTGGTCTGTAGTTCCCCGTTTTCTCTCTCCCTCCTTTCTTAAATAGTGGGGTTACATTTGTTACATTCCAATCCGTGGGAACCGTTCTCGAATCAATGGAATTTTCGAAGGTGACAACCAGTGCATCCACTATCTCTATAGCCAACTCTTTCAAAACCCTAGGATGTGGGCCATCAGGTTCAGGGGATTTATCAGCTTTCAGTCCCGTTAATTTCTCCAGTACTATTTTTTTACTAATACTAATTTCTTTCAGTTCCTCATTCTCGCTAGACCCTTGGTTCTTCACTATTTCCGGGAAGTTTTTTGCGTCGTCTTCCGTGAAGACAGACACAAAGTATTTGTTTAATTTCTCTGCCATTTCCTTAATCCCCATTATAATTTCCCCTGTCTCAGCCTGTAGGGGACCCACATTTACTTTTGCTAATCTTTTCCTTTTTACATATCAATAGAAGCTTTTACAGTCTGTTTTTATGTCTCTCGCTAGTTTACTCTCATTCTATTTTCCCTTCCTTTATCAATTTCTTGGTCCTCCTTTGCTGAATTCTAAAATCCTTCCAATCCTCAGGCTTACTACTCTTTTTGGCAACATTATAAGCCTCTTCCTTTAATCTAATACTATCTTTAACTTCTCTTGTTAGCCACGGTTGGACCATTTTTCCCGTGGTGTTTTTATTCCTTAAGGGAATGTATTCGTTGCGAATTATGAATTATTTCTTTAAATGTTTGCCATTGCTTTTCTACTGTCATTTTTTAATCTAGTTTCCCAACCTACCTTTGCCAACTCGCCTCTCATACCTACGTAGTTTGATTTGTTTAGGATTAGGACCCTAATTTCGGACTTAATTAAATCACTCACAAACTTAACATAAATTCTATCATATTATAATCACTGCTCCCCAGAGGCTCCTTTACCACAAGGTTATTAATTAACCCTGTCTCATTGCACAGTACTAGATCTAAAATAGCCAATGCCCTCGTAGGTTCCTTGACATACTGATCTAGAAAACTATCTTGAATGCATTCCATGAACTCTTCCTCTGCACAATTTCTGCAAATTTGGTTTGCCAGTCTATATGAAAGTTAAAGGCCCCCATGATTACTGTATTACCCTTGTTACATGCATCTCTAATTTCTGCCCGACACTAGAACCACTGTTAGGGTCCCATAGATTATTCCCACTAGTGTTTTCTGCCCCTTGCTGTTTCTTAGCTTCACCGAAATTGACTCTACATTTTCTAATAGCAACAATGAGACCAATCGCTGAATGGTTCCATTGGAATTGCAGATATCAGCATTCAAGCCATTGCTAGATACACTGGATGGTAATTGAGCTGGGAAAACTATAGTCTCAGCACAGTATGGTTGCTATGTTTTCCGAGCCAAGATCATTTCTCTCTACTGTCTTTATTGCCTCCTTTATTATCAGGGCTACCCCTCCTTCTTTTCCATTCTGCCTGCCTCTTCTAAAAGTCAAATATCCTGGAATATTTAGGGGGAACAATTCGGTGGCGCCCCGAAAAAGTTAGTGCCCCTGCGCCGTATATTCAGTAGTAGCACCCCAAGCAGGAGGTGGGGTGCTACTGGAAGCGCTCCCCCTCCTTGGGGCGTTACCAGTGAATTTTGCGGCGCTACATGCAACAGCGCCACGCGCGTCGGCATGTAACGCCGCGTCATTGCAGGCCTCCCTCCCCTGATTAAAGGGGAGGGGCCGAGCATTGCGCACACCGGGGCCCTGCTGGACCGCAGCGGGGTGCCGTGAAAACAGCCCGGCACTGCTGAGCGATCGCGGCCGGCACCCTGAAGAAAAAAGGGGAAGGGGGCAGCTGCTGGCACTTAAACTCCCTTTAAGTTGCGCCGCCACGGCTGCAAAAACGGCACCCTGACCCTGACAGACCTATCGTCCGGCGATAGGTCAGGGGGCGCAACCCAAGGTTGCGGGCGGGGTGCTGCGCATTGTGATGACATCATCACCGGCGGCGCATTACCGCGGGGCGCTACCGGCTACTGCCACCGCTAACCTGCTAAATTTCATGGGTGGCATTTGCGGTGCGGTGCCCGGGCGCTAGGGGATTTGCGCCCCGGGGGCGCTAACGAGAGGCGCAAATCAACCCAATTTTTACCACTTAGTTCCCAACCTTGGTCACTCTGCAACCACATCTCTGTAATGGCTATTAAATCAAACCCATTTATTTCTATCTGCGCTATTAATTCATCTATTTTGTTGCGAATTCTTCGTGTATTCAGATATAGTACCTTTAGCGTTAACTTTTTTCTATTTTTCCCTGATGTCACTTTAGTCACTAATGCCCTATTACCTTTATTAATCTTTCTGTCCCTTCCTGACCCACTCTGCTTATCTTTACCCAGATCACTACTCTGCTCTACAGCCTTGACATATCTCTTACTGCTTTTGAATTTACCCGTTCCTAAATCCTCCCACCCCCACCCCCCCCTTCATTAGTTTAAAGCCCCATCTACCGCCTTAGTTATTCGACTCGCCAGGACACAAAAATGTGCGGGTTAGGTTGATTTGGCTATGATAAATTGACCCTTAGTGTTAGGGGGGGATTAAATATGTAGGGTTATGGGGATAGAATAGGATATGTTAGGGGGAATTAAATACACGGGGGTAGGGTGGGATATGTGTACTGTGGGGATTAAAGCAGGGACAGGGTATTGGACTTGGATGATCAGCCATGATCGTATTGAATGGTGGAGCAGGCTCGACGGGCCGAATGGCCTACTCCTGCTCCTAGATTCTATGTTTCTATGTTTCTATGTTTCTATGACACTGGTCCCAACCACTGGTTATGGCACACTATATCTGCCCTACCATGTCTAGCTAACCTTCTTTATTTGATTAGTTAATTATTTTTATCAATTAATTTAGTTTTATTACTTAATTGCTATATCTAGTTTTATTTACTGATTTAATAATGTAAAGTTATAGCAATTTACAGTTTCTTAGCTAGCTTAGAGACTAAAAAAAACTGTAGCACTCACCAGCCAATCACCTACCTGCTGTTCTGTGATGTCACTCCTCGATTTTTTTTTTCTCTCTCTCCTCCGCTCTTTATTCCCCGGTCTCCGCTCCGTCCCCGACCAGGTCCGCTCTCGCCACTGCTCTCGGTGAGTTTGGGCCTCTCTCTCCTCCGCTCTTTATTCCCCGGTCTCCGCTCCGTCCCCGACCAGGTCCGCTCTCGCCACTGCTCTCGGTGAGTTTGGGCCTCTCTCTCCTCCGCTCTTTATTCCCCGGTCTCCGCTCCGTCCCCGACCAGGTCCGCTCTCGCCACTGCTCTCGGTGAGTTTGGGCCTCTCTCTACTCCGTTCTTTATTCCCCGGTCTCCGCTCCGTCCCCGACCAGGTCCGCTCTCACCACTGCTCTCGGTGAGTTTGGGCCTCTCTCTCCTCCGCTCTTTATTCCCCGGTCTCCGCTCCGTCCCCGACCAGGTCCACTCTCGGTCGCTGTGATTAGTCAACAACTCCATTATCCTTGTATCGTGCGACTACCAGGATGGTAGAAGATGAACTAGAAGGACGTTGGTCTTTTTTTCGTCTAGTGATTCCTATATTCCTAAACTCCCACCAACTTGAAACTATTCAAATTTTTATTCTGCCACTAGCAACCATACTGTGCTGAGACTATAGTTTTCCCAGCCCAATTACCATCCAGTGTATCTAGCAATGGCCTGAATGCTGATATTTGTGATCCCCAATGGAACCATTCAGCGATTAGTCTCATTGTTGCTATTAGTGGACCAGATGTGTGTAGAGATTCAAGATGGAGGATCCCTGTACCGTAAGCAACACTCCATCTCACTTCAAATTGTTAAATTTGTGCTTTTGTTTTGTTTTGAGGGTCTGAGATTTAGCAGATGAAGTTAGTTTCAAGGGAGGCTGACCTCATCTGTTTATGTAATTTCACATAAACAGTGCCTAATTAGATCAAGCTTATTTAGCCAATACCTCAGGTTGCTAAAATGGTAACTAAATAAAGATAAAACTTGAATTTATAAAGTGCTTTTCATGTCCTCAGGATGTCTCAAAGCACTTCACAGCCAATTAATTACTTTTTAAGCACTTTACTGTTGTAATGTGGGAAACATGGCAGTCAATTTGCACACAGCAAGATCCCACAAACAGCAATGAGATAACTGACCAGATCATCTGTTTCTACTGGTGCCAGTTGAGGGATAAATGTTGGCCAGGACATATAGTGGAGAACTCCTTCCTCTTCGAATAGTGCCATGGGATCTTTTATGTCCACCTGAACAGATAGTTACTGAACTAGTAATCCAGAGGCCAGGACTAATAATCCAGAGAACGTGAGTTCTAATCCCACCATGGCAGTTTGAGGAATTGAATTGAATTTTTTTTTAAAATCGGAAATAAAAAGCTGCTATCGGGAAAAAGCAACCATGAAGCTGTCAGAATGTCGTAAAACCAAACGGGCTCACTAACCTGCCATCCTTACTCGGTCTGGCCTTTATATGACTCTAGTCCCACACCAATGCGGTTAACTCTTAAATGCCCTCTGAAGAGCCGAGCAAGCCCCTCCATTGTATCAAACCGCTAGAAGGCCCACCACCACCTTCTCAGGACAACTAAGGATGGACAATAAATGCCGGTTTTGCTAGCGAGTTGCATATCCCGAGAATGAATTATAAAAAATCTAGAGCCCTGGTTTAACGTCTCATCCAAAGGACAGTAACCATGACAGTGGCAGCACTCTCCAGCAATGCACTGAAACGTCGGCCTTAATTTTGTGTAATTTCTGGAGTGGCACTTGGACAAGAGTGCTGCCACTGAGTCAGGCTGACGCGCTAGTATGTGCAAGCTTGTCACCGTTAACAGACGCAGATCTCAGTTATAGCCTCAACCATGACCAGATGACAATTATAAAAGGTTTCTTTTGGGCCTGACCTAACTAACAGCTCTTCAGACAGCAATGGGTTGCTCTCCATACCGGTTCAGATGACAGGAAATAACGAATATAATCACCAGCCTGTTGAGAAAGAAACGGGGTTTCTTTGAAGGCTCAGAGTCCTCTCGAACTGGGATGTATTCTGCAGGCTGTTGGATCGCCAAAACAGATTAACTGGTCATCCATTTGCTGCTGTTTCTGGTACCTTGCTGTGTACAACATGGCTGCCACTTTTGACTACAAAGCACTTGAAAGTAATTTGTTGAATGGGAATGTTGCTGCCGTGCCGTGTCGAAATGCCATATCAAAAAGTCTTAGTTTATTTGACTATGCAAGAAGCACATTCTGGAGAAGATAATCTTACATTCTTGTGGACTGACCTAAGCCTTTGTTGTTTTTATAAATATTAGTACCACTTGTTTTTTTTTAGCCTGCTTCTATGTACAGTATATTTAATTCATTATAAATCCATCTTGGAGTTTTACCCTGAATGATATTGTCTGACAGTGTGGTGGTTTTCCACTTATTGGAGAGATCATGAGTGCAAAGCTGTCAACCTCTGCGACTTCTGCAAAATATCTCAGTATCCCCATATCCACCCATTACCAAAACCACTTTCTCTCTCCTTCAAAAGATTGCCCACCTCTGCTTCTACCTCTCCCTCTCCACTATCAAAACCCTAGTCCATGATCTTAAGGTTCAGCTATATCAGTGCGCTGCTTGCTGGGCTCCTTGCCTCCACTCACCACAAACTACAACTTATTGAGATGCACTCACATTGCCCTTGTTTTTTGCCAAACTCTACTGCCTTTTTATGATCCTAGAAAATTGACTTTAAGATCCTCGTTTTCAAATCTCTACTTGGCCTTCTATCCACCCACCCCCCCACCACCCCCCGCCCCACACACTGGCTCAGTAATCTCCTCCAACCGAACAACCCTCTTACTCTCTCCATTTCGCCAATGCTGGATTAGTCCTCAAATGCTGCTCCACCATGGGAGGCTGTTCTTTCAGTCACTTCACCTCTGCCTTCTGGCACTCCCTCCCTAAATCCTACCTTCCTCCCGAGTTTCAAAACCCTCCTAAGAATCCTTCTGTTTGCTCGTGCTTTCACTCCCACCCCCCCCCCCCCCCCCCTCCTCCTCCCCATTTTTCTTTTTCCCTTTTTCCTGTTGGGGATTCACCCTTTCTTCCACCTGTAAGACACTCGTGGAATAGTCCGCAGGCAACAATCCACAGAGGTCCAAAGATCTTTACAGCTGCATCTGATCAAAGAGAACACAGCTATTTTGAGTTTGTCAATTTTAATGAGAAGGAATATCATCGCTTTCAGCTATCAAAGGTGAAAAAAATGGAGCTAGCTTGGATAACTGTTCTGTGAAGTCAGCAAACCTTAATTGAAACTCACCAAACGCACATTTCATGACTCCACAATCTCCTTCAAGCTCAAGACAATTCACAAACTTTGTCCACACACTTGCCTCATAGCTTCAACTTTTCTTCAAAAGAAAATCCACGATTGAGCTGGAGTTTCATCTTTTCCCTGAAGCTTGAGGTTGAGTTTGTTGAGGTGATTTGTCAACTCAGCCAGAAAAAATCTAGCCTGCAACAAATGAAGGATTCCTCAGTCATGTTCTTGCCACTCAAAATTGTAGGCATTTCTGCATGAAGTTCAAAACCTTGCTACTGAGTTCCTGTGAAAGATGCAATGTTCAACCTTTCTCCATATCTTTAAAAAAAAAATAACAAATTGGTGATGATTTAAGATTGTGTCTGTATGAAATTAACATTAGGAATAACACTCGCCATCACTGACGGTATTCATCTGACAGCACCTTTGCACACAACTCCGATTGATAGAACATGCAATAATAAATGATCACATTGCTACTGCCAATCCGTTCTGAAGCTTGCTCCTTATTTAGGTTTACTGCTCTCGCACTTTTTCCAGTCATACTGGGAGCTTCATCGCTGGCTATGCAGTCTAGTCCACCAGTGTTTATCACTAGCTTCGATTTATCATATTGTCTTGTCTTGGTCTAAAGAGTATCACCTTACTCTTCTGAGTAGTTAAACTATTCAGCACATTGCCCAAAAATGAATGGCTGACTGGCATCACTGGTATCTGTACTTTCAGCACCTGGCTGTGGAAAAGGAAAACCGGCTTGCCTTTTGTTTGAGCTGCTCATGGCCATCACGGCCCTGTCTGAGATTAACTTTTGAGTGGTATGTCAGCCTAGGCTGATGGCATCAAATTTTTGAGAGTTCCTTAGGACCACGGACATTGATTGTATTGACTAGGTATCAGCCTTGGTTCAGTGGTAGCATTATCACCTCTGAGTCAGAAGGACGTGGATTCAAGCCCAACTCAGGAGACTTGAGCACAAAATCTAGACTGACTCTCCAGTGCAGCACAGAAGATGCCGTCATTCGGATGAGACGTTAAACCAAGGCCTCGTCTGCCCTCAGGTGGATGTGAAAGGTCCCACCGCACTATTCGAAGAAGAGCAGGGGAGTTCTCCCTGGTGTCCTGGCCAAAATTTATCCCTCAACCATTGTCACTAAAACAGATTATCTGGTCATTATTTGGCTATGATAAATTGACCCTTAGTGTTAGGGGGGGATTAAATATGTGGGGTTACGGGGATAGGATGGGATATGTTAGGGGGAATTAAATACGTGGGGTTACGGGGATAGGGTGGGATATGTGTCGGTGCACGCTCGATGGGGATTCTGTGTGGGAAAGCAGGGACAGGGTACTGGATTTGGATGATCAGCCATGATCGTATTGAATGGTGGAGCAGGCTCGACGGGCCGAATGGCCTACTCCTGCTCCTAGTTTCTATGTTTCTATGTTTTATGTTTCTATTATCAAATTGCTGTTTGTGGGACCTTGTGTGGATGCAAATTGCCTGCCACGTTTCCTACATTATAAGAGTGACAACACTTCAAAAGTAATTAATTGGCTGTGAAGCCCTTGGGGACATCCTGAGGTTGTGAAAGGTGCTTTATAAATGCAAGTTCTTTCTTACAACATCATTCCTTTCAAACTCCCTGTCACTAAATGCTTTGCATTGCTGTGCAGTTCAAACGGAACTAAAGAACTTGCTGAGGTTTGTAAAAAGTAGACGGCAGGAAATCAGTACAGCAGATTTCACTAGAGTGCAGAACTTTGAACTTGCACCTCCTTAAGTACAAGAAAGATGCAACGCCCTCCCCCATCTCCCCCCACCAAACCCCACTAACTCTCTTAGCAATACCAAACCTGGACCAGCATCTGTTACAGAAAACTTATACACGAGGTTTTGTCAAATCACCACAAAATTTCCACTAGCTACCACCACACAGGGTTTGCAAAGGACTCGAGCTGGGAGCTTGCTCCTGGGCTTTGGTATCTTTTGAAATTCAAAACGGGGATACAGGAAATCAAAATGTGTCTTCCATAGTTCAATAAAGCTTAGCAAACTAAAGTGATATTTTCTGAATTCCACCCAGATGCTAGACCCAACCTCATGAATGCATTATGGCACAGGCGTGATAGGCCGAATAGCCTCCTCCTGTGCTGTATCATTCGATGATTACCAAACCCTTTATCCTCACCTGATTAATTTCAGAATAAAGTCAGCAGCTTGTGTTTTCTCTACTAGCTTTCCAATCAAATAAATCTTTGCCCAGCAATAATGCCGTTGGAGTGACATTTTGTGTACCAGACAGTGATTTTTATCCTCTCCGACATTTAGATAATAAGTCAGCAGACGCAGCCAGTTGGGAGCTTCTCTCTCGGCATGCAGTAATGTAATTTAAAGTGACCACATCACTTGAAGACATGTTAAAATATATAGTTTATGACATGGAATGTGATGGGATTCCGGCTTCATCACACACGACTCATCAAAAACACTCTTATTGTTAATTAGATAGTGTTTTGGCTATTCCAAAACCATTGCTGCACATACCAACCATCCCTGCTATTAACAGACTGTAAATTCCCCTGCATCGCTGAACAATACCGTTACTTACTCTGAGCCCCTGGCAAACATTTCAAAATTGAGAGGTCGCACAACACCAGGTTATAGTCCAACAGTTTTATTTGAAATCACAAGCTTTCGGAGCTATCGATCGCCCCTTCCTCAGGTGAAGTAGTAAAGAAATACAGACTCGACAAAGCATATATAGATAGAGAACAATGCATGTGTACCTTACAATTGCAGACAACTATTTCAAGCCATTTTTCCGTTTTAAGAGTTTTAATTAATCATTAAGTTGCTGGTTATGAAGTAATTTATTTTAAATTGAAAGTTAATTTTCTGTAATTGGATACACTCTCGCGGATCTCCTGTGGTGGCGACCAGGGTGAGTCGGAGGATACGTTTGTGGGACAATATAGGCGGTGAGCTGTAGATTAGATACCCCTGTCCGGTTTATTCTCCCATCCGCCCCTCCCCCAACACGTGTTGAACCATAGATTTATTACAATTCTGATTGGAGAAACATTCTTTACAATTGCCATCACCTCCTACAAGCACAAGAGAGCTTCAGGGTTAGTGAATGGCCTTGCACACATATTCTAAAAGAAGTGGTCTTACATTTAGACCCACACTTGCCAGAATAGTTCCTTAAATCTATCAATAAATTTATTTCCTTATTTGTGTCGGTGGTTTGATTATTAATACTGGTAATATGCTGTTTAGGAGTCTTATGGTTTCTTTGAGTACTTCTTCGCCAGGGCAGGAATCTCTCAAAACAGGAATATGTGTGAGGGCGTGTGTGATTCACATCCTGTCAGCTCATTACAAATCCCAGGCTATCTAAGTGGGTGGGAGAGTGTAGATCCATTTGCCCGTTCCCAGACCATTCTGTACGGTGTGTGTCCTGTCACTGCTGGGTCTGACACAAGTCTTATGCCTGACTGTCGTCAACCATCTGTATTACTTACTAAAAAAAAAAGTTCCTAATTCAGTTGCAAAATAGTATTTAGCTATTGTGAAGGTAGTTTAGCGTTGCAGAGAATCTGGGTTTCCTGTGCCTGTCTGAGCTGCACGCCATTTGTGGATGAGAGGGAGCATGGCCTATTCCCAGGCATCCCTCTGTGCCACTCAACAGACTGTTTGGAGGTAAGCGACCACAAGCCGGGATGACATTCTCCCACTCACTTTGATAGCCTGGGAGGACTCCATGTGAATGGGCCAGTCTGACAGAGAGGCTGATTAGTTATCAGCCTGCACAGTCTCACTCACCTCCCCACAAGGCTGCTGTGAATTTCAAGGCTTATTGTAGTTATTGAGAGGGGTTTGAATAGCTGGCATTGTCCCGACAGTCATGGCAGCTCCAAAGCTTGCACCTAAGCGGTAAAGTGGCAGAAGTAAGGGAGTGTTCGGGACCAGTGTCGCTGGTAACGTGCTGTTCAGGAGTTTTCTTTTGGTGTAATTCTCTCTTTCTGTTTTCAGGGATGTGGATTCGGATACAGGTACACGCGACTCCCTCACTTGCTGAAAAGCAAACCGGAAGATGCCAACATGCCGAGCCTGCAGAGTGAGTATCAGCCGATCAATAACATCACTGGGGGCTTATCCCTGTAGCTGGCTCACCTGGTGACAGTGCCTCTATCCATCAATTTTCCTCATTTGTTCAGCCACATACAAATGAAATGAAGCAAAATTACCTGGGCTACTGCCCCTTAAAGAGTTTAATGTCAGACAGGAGCCACATTGTCAGATGGTTTTCTCTGTCCTGCTGTGTTTAAAGCCTTGCTGTAGTCCACACATCAGCCCACCGTGCTGCCAGAAGTCTCTACTACTTTGTAGTTGGGTTTCTCCGTAGGAGAGCGCTTCACTGCAGTGAAGGTAGCTTAAATGTCGCAGCTATTATTAAACTTGTTTGAACTTGGAATTGTACAACGATATATTAGAGACGGGTTCTCCATCTTGCATCATCCCGAGGGAAAAAATGAAACTAAAATGCCATGATCTAATTGAATGGTGGAACAGGCTCGAGGGGCTGAATGGCCTACTCCTGTTCCTAGGTTTCTTCCTATGATGATAGAGAGACAGGGCACCCACTGTGTGTTGTAGTCTGCTGGGACTAAAAAAATACTGACAGTCCAACTGGGCAATCCAGCTGTTTACAAAAGGGAGAGATGGGTGTGCCACTGAAAGGAGTCAACATACATGGGCGACAAAAAGTTCTGCGATGTAGAAAGAACTTGCATTTATTTAACAATTTATCATGTTCTCAGAACGTCCCAAAGTGCTTCACAGCCAATGAAGTACTTTTGAAGTGCAGTCACTGGTGTTTTGTAGGGAAACGTGGCAGCCAATTTGCACACAGCAAGGCACTCGACACAGCTAAAGAGATGAATGACCAGATTATCTGTTTTAGTGATAGTGGTTAAGGGATAAAAGTAGGCCAGGGCATGAGGAGAACTCTGAATACTGCCATGGAATCTTTTGCATCCACCTGAACAAGCAGACGGGGCCTCGGTTTAACGTCTCATCTGAAAGACGGCACCTCCAACAATGCAGCACTCCCTCCCTCAGTACTGCACTGACATGCCAGCCTAGATTACGTGCTGAAGTCCCTGAGTGGGGCTCAAATCCACAACTGGTGTAATGCAGGAGAATGAACTGTCAAATTTGTCTGTTGAAGATTTATATGTGTGCAACTGGATGGGCCATTGAAATAACAACAGAAAATGCTGGAAACACTCAGCAGGCCAGGCAGCATCCGTGGAGAGAGAAACAGAGTTAACGTTTCAGGTCGAAGACCCTTCGTCAGAACTGGTAAAAGTTGGAGATGTAACAGGTTTTAAGCAGGTGCAGAGGCAAGGAAAGTGGGGGGAAGGGGAGGAAGGAACTGAAGGCACAGTCTGTGCTAGAATGCAAGGCAGGAGAGATTAAATGTTGCAAATGGGGATGGCAGAATCATCAACAGCTGCCGCCTGAAAAAATGGGTGGGTTATAGTCTGAAATTGTTGAACTCAATGTTGAGTCCAGAAGGCTGTAAAGTGCCGAATCGAAAGATGAGGTGCTGTTCCTCGAGCTTACGTTGAGCTTCATTGGAACAGTGTAAGAGGCCAAGGACAGAGAGGTCAGAGTGGGAGTGGAGCAGAGAATTAAAGTGACAGGCGACCGGAAGCTCGGGGTCACCCTTACGGACTGAACGGAGGTGTTCCGCAAAGCGGTCGCCCAATCTGCGTTTGGTCTCCCAATGTAGAGGAGACCACATCGTGAGCAGATGGTCCACTGCCCTTTCACCTCTGGGTCCTCACATCAAGTCCAACTCACACTGATGGGATGGTGATCTCTCTTTTTGTTTTTCCTTCTGGTTGTAAGTGGAATGAGTTTGGACAGTTTAACCCAATCCCTGGTGAATATGGTGCTAAAACTTTTTTTTAAATCCTAATTTGGCACAAATTAGTACTAAATTCCATCTGAGTAATATCTTCAGGAGAGATCTGGTTAAGGGGATAAAAGTAAAGTCAAAAACACCAGGGCAGCCAATGGTATCAAGGATATTAGTGCGGATTTATTTAACAAATTTTGATAAGCTGCTCTTAGGTTGCTGGTTTCAGAAATCATGAGTTTTACTCGTCTTCAGGAGGCCTTGGGCCATGATGGGGTTTTGGTGCGTCTAAAAGTGGTATAACTTTGTGCTACGATCATAAGGACAAAATGTCGGATGGGAAAATGCCAGCTTGTCCATCCGGCCTGTCGGATTGTCTCATGCATCACGACCCAGCCACTCCCTACTCACTAGGTCGGGTTAATTAGCAATCTCATAGTAAAGGATCCTCTGGGGCAGAGTGATCATAATATGATAGAATTTCACATTAAGTTTGAGAGTGACTTGCCTAAGTCTGAAACTAGAGTCTTAAACTTAAATAAAGCCAATTACATAGGTATGAGGGGAGAGTTGGCTAAGGTAGATTGGAAAAATAGATTAAAAGGTATGGTGGTAGATAAGCAGTGACTAGCATTTAAAGAAATATTTCATAGTTCTCAACAAAAATACATTCTATTGAGAAACAAAAATTCCACGGGAAAAGTGATCCATCTGTGGCTAACTGAAGAAGTTAAGGATAGCATTAGATTGAAAGAAGAAGCTTAGAATGTTGCAAAGAATAGCAGTAAGCCTGAGGATTGGGAGAGTTTCAGAAACCAGCAAAGGATGACCAAAAAATTGATAAAAAGGGAATAAATAGAATATGAGAGAAAACTAGCAAGAAATATAAAAACAGATTGTAAGAGCTTCTACAAGTATGTAAAAAGGAAGAGAGTAGCAAATTTAAATGTTGGTCCCTTCGAGGCTGAGACAGGTGAAATTATTATGGGGAATAAGGAAATGGCAGAAATGTTAAACAAATATTTTGTATCTGTCTTCACAGTAGAAGACACAAAAAGCATACCAAAAATGGTGGGGAACCAAGGGTCTAATGAGGGTGAGGAACTTAATGTAATTAATATAAGTAGAGAAAAAGTACTAGAAAAACTAATCGGACTAAAAGCCGACAAATCCCCTGGACCTGACGGCCTACATCCTCGGGTTCGAAAAGAGGTGGATGCATTGGTTTTGATCTTCCAAAATGCCTGAGATTCTAGAACGGTCCCAGCGGATTGGAAGGTAGCAAATGTAACACCGCTATTTAAGAAAGGAGGGAGAGAGAAAACAGGGAACTATAGGCCAGTTAGCCTGATATCAGTCATCAGGAAAATGCTGGAGTCTGTTGTTAAGGAAATGGTATCAGGGCACTTAAAAAATCATAACATGATTAGGCAGAGTCAACATGGTTTTATGGAAGGGAAATCGTGTTTGACAAATTTATTAGAGTTTTTTGAGTATGTAACTAGGGTAGATAAAGAGGAACCAGTGGATGTAGTATATTTGGATTTCCAAAAGGCATTCGATAAGGTGCCACTTAAAAGGTTATTATACAAGATAAGGGCTCATGGGGTTGGGGGTAATATAATAGCATGGATAGAGGATTGGTTAACGGACAGAAAACAGAGAGTAGGGATAAACGGGTCTTTTTCAGCTTGGCAGGCTGTAACTAGTGGGGTGCGCAAGAATCAGTTGCGGGGCTTCAGCTATTTACAATCTATATTACTGACCTAGATGAAGGGACCGAGTGTAATGTATCCAAGTTTGCTGACGATACAAAGCTAGGTGGGACAGTAAGCTGTGAGGAGAACACAAAGGGCTCGATTTTACCAGGCCCGAGGAGGCGGGTTTGGAGGCGTGTGAGTTGTCAAAATCGCAAAAAATGGCGGCCGGGCTCGATCCCGCCTCCGAGCAATTTTCCCACATTTGTGTTTTCAGACCCCGTTTCCATCCCGCCTACAAGAGGTGGGATAGGCCCTTAAGGCCTTAACAACCACTTAATTGCCTCTATAATCCCATTTTGAGAGGCCTTTCTGATTTTTAGACATTTCCCCCATCCTACATGCCTCCTCTGGAACACGCCAGTTAATCCTGGCGGCCTCACAATTGGATTGCTTACTAACAGCTGCAGCTCCACCATTAAAAAGGAGTTTTTACCAATGATCACTTACAGGTGGCAGACTTTGTTGTCTCAGGTCTAGAGGAGCTTTTAGCAGGCCTACTCATTGTTGTGGAAGTTTGGAGCCTGACACGCATCTCCAGTGTGACCTGCTGGGAAACCCATCTCCCCACCTTGACTGAGCGCTTCCTCAACTGAGGCATATACCAGAAGCATGGCGAACATTTATTTCCTTCCCTCCTGGACATCAGATTCGGACGAAGACCAGCCGCGGCAGCAGCAGACCCATGAGCAACAGCAGCAGCGCCAAGCTGCTGCTCACCCACCTGAAGCTGCACAGGCCAGAATGCAAGGGACGCACTCATGATGGCCAGATTTGCTTAGCCTGCACAATCAGACACTTTTACCTCGCACCGTCTTACCAGACCATCGACAATGGACAAGAACCTACGGATTCCTATTACTCTGACCACCATACTGACGATTGCAAGTCGCCCTAAGCCCTCAATGTGGAAGTCCCATTTGCAAAATGACACAGGCCACAACTTCAACAGTTTGCTATCAAATCTGTTTATGATACCATGACAAGGATGACTGGTCAAAAAACAATACATTACAACACCCAAGTGACTACCCTTGTGACTACTTGTGCTTTATCTTCCTTTTACGCGTGCTCCTACGTGGTGCTTCCCCTGTGGCTTCAGCAGATGTGGTGGCCCCTTGCTCACTTTCTTGCTGCTCCTGTCTCGACACCTTTGGCGGGCATCCTCTGGGGTTGCGAACTTGAGGGCTTGGCATCAGCCTGATGCTCCTGTGGCTGTGCAGGGGCTGAGACGCCCATCTCAGTTGGGTGAGGACTCTGGTGGGGCTCTGACTGAGGGCTTTGCAGTGGCATGGTCGTGTGAGCGCTTGGAGAGGAGCCCCCACTTCCTTGTTATCTGCCACCAACATCCCTCTCATGGGTCAGCCCCACTTCAGAGCTAGCAAGTGGCTTGACAGCACCTTGCTGCACTGCAGGGGGGCCATGAGGACCCGTTTCTGCACTGGAAGTCCTACTCCAGAGAACTTCCATGAAGGTCTGGTTTGTATGCTCAATAGCTGACCATCGCTCCTCAAGAGATGTCATTCTATTCTGAACGATGACCATGTTTTCAAGACCCTGGCGATTAAGCTGCTCCATGGCCGTAGCCATCCTCTCCTCTATGGTAGCCATCCTCTCCTCTACGGTAGCCATCCTCTCCTCTACGGTAGCCATCCTTTCCACGGAGGTTGCCATCCTTTCCGCGGTGATGGGTTCATGCGCAAATGCCTCCACAAAGGCTCTCCTCATGTTTGCGATGGACTCCTCCATTCGCTCCACACTCGCAGCGACCCTGGAGACGAAACCTGCCAGAGACTCCTGCACCTGTTCCTGGAGTTCCAGCACCGCTCTCCTTCTGGATGGACCCGGAGGCACAGGGTCGACATGCAGCTGAGCCGAGCTGGCAGAGTCCTGTGCCCTCCGACGAGGACTCTCCACTGCTGTCCCTGTCTCCACCATCTGATGCTCACTTTTGAGCTGTGATACACCAGGTGACAACACTACTCTATCTCGCGAAGGTCCCACCGAGGTGTGAGTGTCTGCGCTGGTGCTGGGTGCGCTGAATTTTGCTGACGCTGCGCCCTCAGAGGCTGCAGCTTCCTCTGAGGAGCCTGGAGGCTCAGGCTGTTCCTCCTGGATAGTGGGGACGGGAGCTTTCGATGGTCCTGTGGGGGAGTAAAGGAAAGAGTTAGAGATGTGAGGTCAAGGTTACATGCACATTGAATAGTGCAGATGATCATAAGTCAATCTGTTAGAGCATCAGAATCATTATCAGTGACTCATGCAATGTCAATGAGTGATGCGCCAAACTAATCTGTCACCAGCTTGCTGTGATGTGCCCGTCTGTCCGTCCCCCACTTGGGAATCGTCCTCGATCCCTGCGATTTCTAGGGCCGCCTCCTCCCAGGCGGTGAGCTGGGCTACTGAGGGTGGCCCTCTTCCTGTCATGGCTCTTTCCCTCTTATTGTGCGCTCTCTTTTCCTGCAATGAGGGACACAAGTGGAGTTTGAGTGAGAATGAAGGAGTGAGTGTAGAGAATCCATAGCATAGATGCTTAGAAGGAGACAAAGGACCCTCCCTGTGTGTTGTAAGTTGTTGTCGTCGCATCACAGTGATAGGGAGTGAGGGGGCTGCATGGTCGAATAGTTAAGTGAATGTGACCATAGAGAGAGAGGGAATGGGTAAGGGTGCAGGGATGTAAGTGTCAAACATAGAAACATAGAATCTAGGAGCAGGAGTAGGCCATTCGGCCCGTCGAGCCTGCTCCACCATTCAATACGATCATGGCTGATCATTCAAATCCAGTACCCTGTCCCTGCTTTAATCCCCACAGTACACATATCCCACCCTAGCCCCATAACCCCACGTATTTAATTCCCCCAAACATATCCCATCCTATCCCCATAACCCCACATATTTAATCCCCCCCCCCTAACACTAAGGGTCAATTTATCATAGCCAAATCAACCTAACCCGCACATTTTTGGACTGTGGGAGGAAACCGGAGCACCCGGAGGAAACCCACGCAGACACGGGGAGAATGTGCAAACTCCACACAGACAGTCACCCGAGGTCAGATTCGAACCCGGGTCTCTGGCGCTGTGAGGCACCAGTGCTAACCACGATGCCACCGTGTTGCCCTCATGCCACCGTGTTGCCCTCACACTCCCTATCACTGTGATGCCGTCAAGTGGGATGTGGAGGAAGAGGTTGGCAAAGCAGAGTGCTGGTGAGGAGAGGCGATGGGGATCAGATTGAGGGTGATGGGAAAGTCATACTCACTTTTCCTGTGCGGCGAAGGTCATGAAACCTCTTCCTGCATTGCAGCCAGGTTCTGCGGCTCATCGAGATGGAGTTGACCTCCTGGGCCACTTGCAGCCACACAGCTTTTTTTCTCCCTGAGGAAAGGAAGAGCACCTCCTTATTGGATCTTGCTCCCTCCACCAGAGCTTGGAGGGAGGGCTCATCGAAGCGTGGAGCACACTTTGGCCTACTGGTGGACATAGTCGATCAATGAAGTGCTTACTACAATGGTCATAAAGTTTGCAGCCTCCAGAAGAAGCAAGGCTACTTGCAGGCCTTAAATCCAGCAGCATTGATGATGTCATCGGAGGTGACTTTCTGGATGAAAAGACTCATTGGGCCAGGGGTTCCCACACGCTGGAAATTAATTGCCCAATTAGGGGAAAATCGCACTTTTTCCCCACTTCACTTCGTAGTCGGGATCCTGACACGAATGCCACCTGACACGCCCCAGCCTGCCTACAATGGCAAAATCCAGCCCAAAGAGTCTGCAAAGTGATATAGATAGATTAAGTGAGTGGGCAGTAAGGTGGCAGATGGAGTATAATGTAGGGAAATCTGAGGTTATTCACTTTGGTAGGAAAAATAGAATATTTTTTAAATGGTGAGAAACTTTTAAATGTTGGTGTTCAGAGAGATTTGGGTGTCCTCTTGCAAGAAACACAGAAAGCTAGCATGCAGGTACAGCAAGCAATAAGGAAGGCAAATGGCATGTTGACCTTTATTGTAAAGGGGTTGGAGTACAAGAGTAAGGAAGTCTTGCTACAATTGTACAGGGCCTTGGTAAGACCACACCTGGAGTACTGTGCACAGTTCTGGTCTCCTTATCTAAGGAAGGATGTACTTGCCTTGGAGGCGATACAACGAAGGTTCACTAGATTGATTCCTGGGATGAGAGGGCTGTCCTATGATGAGAGATTGTGTAGAATGGGCCTATACTCTCTGGAGTTTAGAAGAATGAGAGGTGATCTCATTGAAACATGTAAGATTCTGAGGGGGATTGACAGGGTAGATGCTGAAAGGTTGTTTCGCCTGGCTGGGGTGTCTAGAACTAGGGGACTTAGTCTCACGATAAGGGCAGTCCATTTAAGACTGAGATGAGGAGCAATTTCTTCACTCAGAGGGTTGTGAATCTTTGGAATTCTCTGCCCCAGAATGCTGAGTCTTTGAGTATATTCAAGGCTGAGATAGATTTTTGGACTCTCGGGGAATCACGGGATGTGGAGATCGGGCGGGAAAGTGTTGAGGTCGATGATCAGCCATGATCTTAATGAATGGTGGAGCAGGCTCGAGGGACCGTATGCCCTACTCCTGTTCCTATTTCTTATGTTCTCATGAATCAACCAGGAGAGGTGAAAAACCAGGTTAAAAAATTCCACAACCAATTATGGAAAAACAAATCTACCAAATTTCTTTCTGATCCCTCTAGGCGATGGAAACGAGTCCAGGAGACGACGTTGACCATGACTTGTATTACCTGGTACCGACCTCTTGTATGATGCGATCTCCGCCTCAGCCAAGAACCGGTCCAGCTCTCTCTTGAAGGTACACAGTGAATCGGCCCTCACCGCACAAGCCGGCAGCTTGTTGTGTTGTGTTCTGGTGTGGGTCAGCAGTGCGCAGGACCCTTCAGCTACAGCTACAGCTGCCATTAAATGGGGAGGCCCAGGCATTCCAGTCCAGAACCTTGCTGCTGAGTATTGGAGCGCTAACGTTCAGCGGCACAGAGTAGGAGCAGCCCGTGACCCTAAAACGGGAAAAGTGGGTGGTCAGAAAGGCCATTGACCGAAGACTAGGAGCAGCAGCAGGGTGGATAAAGGGGAACCAGTAGATGCAGTGTATTTAGATTTCCAGAAGGCATTCGATAAGGTGCAGCATAAAAGGTTACTGCACAAGATAAGAGCTCACGGTGTTGGGGGTAATATATTAGACTGGATAGAGGATTGGCTAACTGACAGAAAACAGAGAGTCGGAATAAATGGGTCTTTTTCAGGTTGGCAAACTGTAACTAGTGGGGTGCCACAGGGATCAGTGCTGGAGCCTCAACTATTTACAATTTTTTTCAATGACTTGGATGAAGGAACCGAGTGTACTGTTGCCAAATTTGCTGACGATACAAAGATAGGTGGGAAAGCAAGTTATGAGGAGGACACAAAGGGATATGGATAGGTTAAGTGAGTGGGCAAAAATTTGGCAGATGGAGTATAATGTGGGAAAATGTGAGGTTATCCACTTTGGTAGGAAGAATAAAAAAGCAAAATATTATTTAAATGGAGAGAGACTACAGAATGCTGCGGTACAGAGGGATCTGTGTGTCCTCGTACCTGAAACACAAAAAGTTAGCATGCAGGTACAGCAAGTAATTAGGAAGGCAAATGGAATATTGGCCTTTATTGCAAGGGAGATGGAGTATAAATGTAGGGAAGTCTTGCTGCAACTGTACAGGGTGTTGGTGAGATCACACCTGGAGTACTGCATACAGTTTTGGTCTCCTTATTTAAGGAAGGATATACTTGCATTGGAGGCAGTTCAGAGAAGGTTCAGTAGGTTGATTCCTGAGTTGTCTTATGAGGAAAGGTTGAGCAGGTTGGGCCTATACTCATTGGCGTTTAGAAGAATAAGAGGTGATCTTATTGAAACATATAAGATTCTGAGGGGGCTTGACAGGGTAGATGCAGGGAGGATGTTTCCCCTCGTGGGGGAATCTCGAACTAGGGGGCATAGTTTAAAAATAAGGGGTCACCCATTTAAAACGGAGATGAGGAGGAATTTCTTCTCTGAGGGTCATGACTCTTTGGAATTCTCTACCCCAGAGAGCTGTGGAGGCTGGGTCATTGAATATATTCAAGGCGGAGATGGACAGATTTTTGAAAAACAGGGGAATCAAGGGTTATGGGGAGCAGGCAGGCAAGTGGAGTTGAGGCCAAGATCAGATCAGCCATGATCTTGTTGAATGGCGGAGCAGGCTGGAGGGGCCGAATGGCCTACTCCTGCTCCTATTTCTTATGTTCTTATGTTCTGCCTATTTTGTGTGGGTCACTACAAGGGATAGTTTACCCGGGATAAAGTTCCATAATAAAAAACCCAAAACATTGAGTTGGATTTGGTTTAAAAACGTTTGTCTCCATTACCTCTGGAACATTTCTCCTCCTTACTAAATACAATATAGTTGAAGTTTGAGAGTATTTTGTTAATGAATATAATAAATATTAAAGGCTGTAATGAATAATCCATAATAAAGGTCAGCAGCCTCATTAGCAATGTGACAGAGAGCTCCCAATGGCTCAGCTGGTTAGGGCAGCGTGTAGTTGTGCCATTAAATCAGGAGGTTCCCAGGTACGATTCAAAAAGGAACCTAGTCGAGACACAGGGAATTCACAAAGTTTGGATAAAATCTGATGAAACACTCGTGATTCCTTGAGACCAGTTCGTATGAGGAACAGTCAGCCTCGTAACAAAAATCTTCCACTCCCAGCAGAATTTAGAAACAACGGATCCTTGGCTTGGCTCAGTGGTAGCACGCTCACCCTCTCGGGTGGATGTAAAAGATCCCATGGCACGATTCGAAGATCGGGGGGGAGTTCTTCCAATGTTTATCCCTCAACTAACATCACTAAAAACAGATTATCCAGTCATCCATTTCATTGCTTTAAGTGGGACTTTGCTATGTGTAAATTGGCTGCCGCGTTTCCTATAAAACAACATTGACTGCACTTCAACTTTACTCATGTGCTGCAAAGCGCTTTGTGACGGCTTGAAGATGTGAAAGGTGTTATATAAATGCAAGTTCTTTCATTCCTGTGGCTGCAGGAAGTGATGCAACAGATTTAATGCTGGATTAAACCCTGTTCTTCACATACTCCGCTGTTCCTCATTGGGCTCACCTATTGCCTTTTTTCTGTCAAACGGTGTTCAATAGAGTGCAGGAAAAATATATTCCGCTAAAAGGAAAGAACAAACTGAACAATAATAAGACTCCATGGATGACTAAAGCCATAAGAGAACAATTGAGGCTAAGGAAAGAGGCATATATTGGGCCAGAAATTCGGCTCCCTGGCTTCCCGCGGGTGCAAGGATCCTGCGCGCACCTACCTACCGCGCCTGCCATTGACCCCTGGGCCCACGAGGAATTCGGGTCCTGGGCCGCCTCCAACTGCCAGCGCGCAGGGGGCGTAGTTAGTGTGATGCGTCCCCTGGGATCACGTGGGCCATGGAGAGCCAATGGCAGCAGACCATCTTTCATTCATAGATTTGACAGGAAGACCTGTCAATTCTATGAATACAGATCGGCCCCAAAACATCCCTAAAACTACAAATAATTTTTTTTAAAAACATCACATTTTTAAAATAACTATAAATTACATTAATTAACTATTTTAAACAAAAATTTAAATTTTTGAAAAAATTAATTACGCTTTTTAACAGGGTTAAAACTAAACTTACCTTTCTTTAAAGTAATTAAAAAAGATAAATCTGTGGAAAAAAATGTTTAAATTTTAATAAAATCAACACTTACCTTGTTAAAAGAAGGCCTTGCGCCTCCTTTTTCAATGTGTATCTTCTCCGTGCTTACCCTCACGGAGGAACCTGTAAAAAAAACCCGAAGTGCGAGGCGAACGCGCTGGCCCTCCGGCGTGCACGTTCGACCTCTGAACCCCTTCCTTCAGGGGAACGGAAGTGCCGGTTTCCCACGCATGCGCAGTGCATGCAAGAAACCGGCACTTTCGTTCCGTCCACGGGTGAGTACATAGTGCGTACTCACCCGTGGCGAGCCTAATTTCTGTCCCATTAAGTACATAGACAGCAGAGGAGTGCATGATAAGAGAGAATACGAAAAGATTAGGAAAGAAGTCAAAAAAACAATTAGGCAGGCAAAGAGGAACAATGAAATTAAATTATCAAGGAACATAAAACAAAATAGTAAAATATTTTATAGGCACATCAATAAGAAAAGGAAGGTTGGGATGGAAATAGGACCATGAAGGGATAGTCAGGATAATACCGCAGGTAACGATAGAGAGATGGCAGAAATATTTAATAATTATTTTGCTTCAGTATTTACTAGGGTGATAGAACAGATGGACATGACATTGGATGATGAGATTAGTAATGAGATAAGTGCATTTAAGATAAAAAAGGGCATATATTAAATAAATTAATTAAACTCAAAGAGGATAAAACCCTTGGTCTGGATGGATTGCATCCACGCATTTTAAAAGAATCTAGGGAAGAGATAGCAGAGGCATTACTACGCATATTTAATAATTCGTTAGAAAAAGGTATCGTGCCAGAGGACTGGCGGATAGCTAATGTAATACCGATATTTAAGAAAGGGGATAGAATATGTCCGGGAATTATAGACCAGTTAGCTTAACATCGTTGGTAGGAAAAATAATGGAATCCCTACTAAAGGAGAAAATAGAAGAACATCTAGAAACCAAAAATATAATAATGAATAGTCAACATGGATTTCAAAAGGGAAAGTCTTGCTTAAGCAACCTTATTGAGTTTTTTGAAGAGGTAACAGGGAGAGTAGATAATGGTAATGCAGTAGATGTAATTTATCTGGATTTTCAAAAGGCCTTCGATAAGGTACCCCATAATAGACTGATGAACAAGGTCAGAGAATGCGGAGTCAGGGGACAAGTAGCAGAATGGATTGCTGGCTGGCTTCAGGATAGAAAGCAGAGAGTAGGAGTAAAGGGTAGCTATTCACAGTGGCAGAAGGTGGGTAGTGGTGTTCCACAAGGATCAGTGCTGGGACCACTGCTGTTCACAATTTACATTAACGATTTAGACTTAGGAATCAAAAACACAATTTCTAAATTTGCGGATGGCACCAAATTGGGGGGGGTGGGGGGGCGGGGGGGGATAGTCAATACTGAGGAGGACTGCAACAAGTTACAGGAGGACATTAATAAACTTGCAGAATGGGCATATAATTGGCAATTGAAGTTCAACACAGATAAATGTGAGGTATGACATTTTGGTAGGAAGAATAGGGAGGTCACTTATTACTTGGAGGGTGCGAGTCTAGGTGGGGTAGAGGAACAAAGGGATCTAGGAGTACAAATCACTAAAAGTTGCGACACAGGTTAGCAAGGCCATAAAAAAAGCAAACCAAGCACTAGGGTTTATTTCTAGAGGGATAGAATTGAAAAGTAGGGAAGTTACGCTAAACTTGTATCGAACCTTGGTTCGACCACACTTACAGTACTGCGTACAGTTCTGGTCGCCATATTATAAAAAGGATATAGATCCACTGGAGAGAGTGCAGAGAAGATTTACAAGGATGATAACAGAAATGCGAGGGTATACATATCAGGAATGGATGAACAGACTGGGTCTCTTTTCTCTTGAAATAAGAAGGCTGAGGGTGACCTAATAGAGAGCTTTAAAATTATGAAAAACTTTGATAGAGTGGATACAGAGAGAATGTTTCCACTTGTGGGGAAGAGCATAACTAGAGGCCATCAATGTAAGATAGTCACCAAGAAATCCAATAGGGAATTCAGAAGGAACTTCTTTACCCAGGGAGTGGTGAGAATGTCAAACTTGCTACCACAGGGATTGGTTGAAGCGAATAGTATGGATGCATTTAAGGGGAGGCTGGACAAGCATATGAGGGAGACGGGAATAGAGGGTTCTGCTGATAGATTTAGATGAGGAAAGACAGGAGGAGACTCGTGTGGAGCATAAACGCCGGCATGGACTGGTTGGGTCATATGGCCTGTTTCTGTGCTATATATCCTATGTAATCCTATGTAATGATCCTCATCATTGGAGTAGTAAGGGGCTCTGAGTTACTGACTCCCGTTTCTGATTGAGCTCTGTGCTGGGGTCTTTTGGCTGTTACTGCTGTGTTAATGACGTTATTTTTGCAGTACAGTGCTTGTGCCTCTCATTTATCATCGCAATCTCTGTGTTACTGAGTCTTGAAGTGCTGCTAGCAGCTCTTACTTCATACAAAAAGAAATACTGTGGATGCTGGAAATCTGAAATAAAAACAGAAAATGCTGGAAATACTCAGCAGCTCAGGCAGCATCTGTGGAGAGAGAAACCGAGTTAACGTTTCAGGTCGATGACCTTTCGTCAGGACTGGAAAAAGTTGGAGATGTAACAGGGTTTTAAGCATGTACAGAGGCAGGGAAAGGGGGGGTAATGAACAAAAGGGAAGGTCTGTGATAGGTTGGAAGACAGGAGAGATTAAATGACGCAAGCAAAAAGATTAAATGACAAAAGGGATGATGGTGCAAGGCAAAAGGAGATGATAATGGGATAAGTAAAGAAACAAAAGATGGGTCTAGAGCAGGTGTAAATGGGAATAGCAGAATCATCATCAGCTGCCATTCGAAAAAATTGGGCCAGAGGTTATAGTCTGAAATTGTTGAACTTGGTGTTGAGTCCGGAAGGCTGTAAAGTGCCTAATCGAAAGATGAGGTGCTGTTCCTCGACCTTACGTTGAGCTCATTAGAACAGTGTAAGAGGTCAGAGTGGGAGTGGGGCGGAGAATTAAAATGACAGGTGACTGGAAGCTCGGGGTCACGCTTGCAGACTGAACGGAGGTGTTCTGCAAAGCGGTCACCCAATCTGCGTTTGGTCTCCCCAGTGTAGAGGAGACTGCATCGTGAGCAGCAAATACAGTATATTAAGTTGAAAGAAGAACAAGTAAATCGCTGTTTCACCTGGAAGGAATGTTTGTGGCCCTGGACGGTGGGAAGGGAGGAGCTAAAAGGGCAGGTATTGCATCTCCTGCGCTTGCATGGGAAGGGGAGGGGGTGTTGGGGGTGATTAAGGAGTGGAATAAGGTGTTGTGGAGGGAACGGTCCCTTCAGAATGCGGAAAGGGGAGGGGAAGATGTGTTTCGTGGTGGGATCACACTGGATGTGGCGTAAATGGCAGAGGATGATCCGTTGAATGTGGAGGCTGGTGGGGTAGACGGTGAGGACAAGGGGAATCCTATCGTGGTTCCGGGAGGGAGGGGAAGGGGTGAGAGCAGAAGTGCGGGAAATGGAACGGACACAGTCGAGTGCCCTGTCAACCACAGTGGAGGGGAATCCTCGGTTGAGCTCTTACTTAATGTTGCATCATTGTGTCACTGACCCTTGTCACAGAGCATCAATAACAGTTTAAATAAAATATATGTGTGTGTGATATGTATGGGTATGTGCACAGTTCACATGCTGATGTTCCCAATACCCAGTCAGATTAGTCCTGTAAATTTGTAAGTGGGTAAATAATGAAGAGTGTGACCGAGCAGCAAGTTACCAATATTGTAGTTTAAATCTCATAAACCACAGCGAGTTGGCGAGTAGTGCTTCTTGGTGGACCGTTGTTTCACACCTCACAATAATTGAACACTGATCCAATTTCCCCACTCTGCTCAGACTGATGAGGTTGACTGCTTCCGCTCCCTGCCAGTTTGAAGGGCCAGGCTGAAGTGAGTCCGGAACAGTTTGAGGGGAAGCAGCACACCCTGTCATCCATAGCGCAGAACTGCTCATTGTCTTGTGTGTGACATGCGCCTGGCGAGGTTTGTGGTGGTGTAGCTTGTAATACTTGGTTGATGTCGTGGGGTTTCTAGATTACCTCCAGGGGTCAGGGACAAATGCCACAGAGCTTTCTCTTCCTTGAAACTCTGCCTATGGTTACTGTCCTCCCTCAGGAGCTAAATAAATCGGGAAGCTCCCCCCACAGTGCAACTTGTACGTGGTCTAATGGAAGGAGTGGGCTGGATGAGCTGAATAACCTTTTTTCATTCCATGCCTTCGTGTGCTGTTATAATTTGGCGCTAAGTTATCAGTTTTATTTTGGGAGGTCACAAAAGGTCTGAGAAATTCAAACATCATACAGTTGTAGTGAGTATTCTTGTTTGGTTGTGCTTTGGGTATATTATTGGAACAGAGTAGAGGGAACTTTACCCTGCGACTAACACAAGCTTCACCTGATCGGGGAGTTCTTGATGGAGCAGTATAGAGGGAGATGTACTCCGTATCTAACCAGTTCTGTATATAACATGGTATGTTTAATGGGACAGTGTAGAGGGAGCTTTATCCTGTATCTAACTATGTTGTATGTGACCTGGTAATCAGCGAATCATAGAATGGTTACAGCACAAAAGGAGGCCATTCGGCCAGTTGAGCCCGTGCCGGCTCTCTGCAAGAGCACTTCAGCTAGTCCCACTCCCCCGCCCTTTCCCTGTAGCCTGCAAATTGTTTTCCTTCAGGTACTTATCCGATTCCCTTTTGAAAGCCATGACTGAGTCTGCCTTCACCACCCTCTCAGGCAGTGCATTCCAGATCATAACCACTCGCTGCATAAAAAAAGTTTCTCCTCATGTCGCCTTTGATTCTTCTGCCAATCACCTTAAATCTGTTTCCTCTGGTTCTCGACGCTTCCACCAATGGGAACAGTTTCTATCTACTCTGTCTAGACCCCTCATGATTTTGAACACCTCTATTAAATCTCCTCTTAACCATCTCTGCTCTAAGGAGAACAGCCCCAGCTTCTCCAGTCTATCCACGTAACTGAAGTCCCTCATCCCTGGAACCATTCTTGTAAATCTTTTCTGCACCTCTCTAAGGCCTTCACATCCTTCCTAAAGTGCGGTGCCCAGAATTGGACACAATACTCCAGTTGAGGTCGGACCAGTGTTTTATAAAGGTTCATCATAACTTCCTTGCTTTTGTACTCTATGCCTGTATTTATGAAGCCCAGGATCCCGTATGCTTTTTTAACCGCTTTCTCAACCTGCCCTGCCACCTTCAACGATTTGTGCACCTATACTCCCAGGTCTCTCTGTTCATGCACCCCCTTTAGAATTGTACCCTTTAGTTGATATTTCCTCTCCTCGTTCTTCCTATCAGAATGTATCACTTCGCACTTTTCTGCATTAAATTTAACATTGCCACGTGTCCGCCTGTTCCACCAGCCTGTCTATGTTCTCTTGAAGACTATCAATATCCTCCTCCCTGTTCACTATACTTCCAAGTTTTGTGCCATCTGCAAATTTTGAAATTGTGCCCTGTACACCCACATCCAAATCATTAATATATATCAAGAAAAACAGTGGTCCAAGTACCGACCCCTGGGGAATACCACTGTGCACCTTTCTCCAGTCCGAAAAACAACCATTCACCACTACTCTCTGTTTCCTGTCACTTAGCCAATTTCGTATGCATGCTGCCACTGTCCCTTTTATCCCATGGGCTTCAACTTTGCTGGCAAGCCTATTATGTGGCACTTTATCAAACGCCTTTTGGAAGTCCATGTACACCACGTCAATCGCATTACCCTCATCAACCCTCTCTGTTACCTCATCAAAAAAAAAACTGGTGGATGATGATTCTGAATGCTGCAAGTATTTTGTTTCCATTGGCGTACCTCGCTTTGAACATGAAGAAATCGCCAAAAATAAACAGGTTGGTCGATGCACAGACCTGCTGACTTGACATTCACCCACGTTCAGTCTGCACTAGCAGGCACTTAAAGCCAGGCCATCAAATACTACACAGCCCCAAGGTATTATTTGATCTTATTCTTAATGATAATAGATTTGCCAGAACATGGCAGCACTTGGCATTCAGTGCAGGCTGCACCAAGCATGTGCCTTGTCATTGTGTTGTTAAATTTTGCTGATCAGGGGTTAAGTGAAATCTGCAGTGAAATGAATGCCCGAACCTAGCGCAGTGCTCTTCACACTGAGTGATCCCACAGGAGCTGCAGCTACATTATCTTGTCATATTAGTGAGCAGCCCGCAGCCCCCTCCATCTCAATCACTCATTGCTCAGAATTGCTTGAAGGTTCGAGGACTCTTCATTTTACTTGCACTGTTGTCAGTAGCTTTCAGGGACAATTGTGACGCTCTGTTAAAGTTTGTGGGGTGTCAGGCGGTTCTTGGGTTAAAGCCAGATGGTCTCGTGTGAGGCTTATCGCTGTAAAGGCGACTGAAATGATTGGCATTGATCAGCTGTGCCAACATTTTATCAACTGTACAATGCATTTTGCGATAAACATTCCAGGAAAGGCATTACTGAATATAGCCAATCGGATTCCCAAATAGCTGCAGGAACTGGCCAGTATTCAGCAACTAATTCCAGGGTTTTAGCAAAAAAGTAATGCACTCATTCTTACTTGCACTCCATGCCCCAGAATTAGTCCAATCAGCTACTGTGGTGTTTCAAGGCGAAAGTGAAACTTATGACCACTTAGGCTTTGGTTTTACTGCATTCTGAAAATTTAAGCTGGAGGCTAGGGGTGGGGGTCATGAGCCTCACACCTTTAGTGTACGGGGTAGTCTCTGAGTTATACGACTTTTGCATTGCTCACACAAAACCATTTTGCATCCATGTGAAAGTGGCAGGATAATTGCAGGCTTCATTTCCTGTTACACAGAACTCCCATCATCAGTGTCAGGACTAAAGCCATTGAGTAAAGTTTGGCTTCCTGCGCTGAGTCCATGCAACCCGTGCATATGATGTGAGATTGTAATGTAATGATGGAAGGTTCTGTTGAGTTGATGACTTTAAAAACTGAGCCCTTTTGTTTTCAGTTCTTGGGGCTCAACCAACACCAACAACTTACATTTATATAGCGCCTTTATCATAGTAAAACGTCCCAAGGCGCTTCACAGGAGCGTTATCAGACAAAATTTGACACTGAGCCACATGAGTTATTAGGACAGATGATCAAAAGCTTGGTCAAAGAGATAGGTCTTAAAGGAGGAGAGAGAGGTTTAGAGGGGGAATTCCAGAGCTTAGGGCCTAGGCAGTTGAAGGGACGACCACCAATGTTCCCTGTAATTTTTTTTGGGTGCACGGCCCCCTTAAGGGGCTGTGCGGCCCATTCAACCATTCGCACATGCGCAGTTTTTCCATTGATAAACCGCAAGCTGCCTGCACGGGAGCTTCAGACGGCTGCGCAGCTAAATGGGAACATTGACGGCCACCAGTGGTGGGGCAAAGGAAATCGGGGATGCATAAGAGGCCAGAATTGGAGGAACACACAGCTCTCCGAGGGCTGCAGGGCTGGAAGAGGTTACAGAGATAGAGAGGGCGAGACCATGGAAGGATTTTAACACAAGGATGAGAATTTTAAAATAGAGTTGTTGTGGGACCGGGAGCCAATGTAGGTCAGCGAGCACAGGGGTGATGGGTACCAGGATGGGGAGGGTAGTACAGTGTGAGTACTGGGATGGGGAGGGTAGTACAGTGTGGGTACTGGGATGGGGAGGGTAGTACCGTGTGAGTACTGGGATGGGGAGGGTAGTACTGTGTGAGTACTGGGATGGGGAGGGTAGTACTGTGTGAGTACTGGGATGGGGAGGGTAGTACCGGGATGGGGAGGGTAGTACCGTGTGGGTACCGGGATGGGGAGGGTAGTACAGTGTGAGTACTGGGATGAGGAGGGTAGTACTGTGTGAGTACCAGGATGGGGAGGGTAGTACTGTGTGAGTACCAGGATGGGGAGGGTAGTACTGTGTGAGTACCGGGATGGGGAGAGTAGTACAGTGTGGGTACCGGGATGGGGAGGGTAGTACAGTGTGGGTACTGGGATGGGGAGGTGAGTACCGGGATGGGGAGGTGAGTACCGGGATGGGGAGGGTAGTACAGTGTGAGTACCGGGATGGGGAGGGTAGTACAGTGTGAGTACCGGGATGGGGAGGGTAGTACAGTGTGAGTACCGGGATGGGGAGGGTAGTACAGTGTGAGTACCGGGATGGGGAGGGTAGTACAGTGTGAGTACCGGGATGGGGAGGGTAGTACCGTGTGAGTACTGGGATGGGGGTAAGGTCATGCTGTGCAGCCCACATTAACCCATATTTCCTCCAAGGATTTGTTTGTGTTTGAGTGTACAAGTCCCCCACTTACAACAGCAGGGCTGCTATTACTGTATTAAATGGCAGCTAGTGAGAATCCAAAACTACAGAATGGAGAGGAACACAGTGGAAGCAGCAACGAGAGATATACACTTTGTAAAATTAACAACTGACAAATCTACTGGAATACATGCAAAAGAGTGAGATTTCAATTCAAATAACAAAACTAAAAACAGTGCCTTTACTGTACAACACCACTCGAGATCAGAGTGAATAGGAAAGCAACAAGAATCATGCACACACCTACACCAGCCAGGGTCAGAGTCAGGAGCCTGGGGCCTGTGCCCGCACCTACACCAGCCAGAGTCGGAGTCAGCAAATTTTTCCTTTTCACATATATGTCCAATTCCCTTTTGAAAATTAATACTGAATCTGCTTCCAGCACCCTTTCTAGCACTGCATTCCAGATCATAACTCGCTCCTCATCTCCCCTTTGGCTCTTTTGCCCATTTATATTAAATCTGTGTCCTCTGGTTACTGATCCTCCTGCCAGTGGAAACAGTTTCTCTCTATCTACTCTATCAAAACCCTTCTATTCTATCTCCCGGTAACCATCTCTGCTCCAAGGAGAACAATCCCAGCGTCTCTAGTCTCTCCACATAATAGAAGTCCCTCATCCCTGGTACTATTCTAGTAAATCTCCTCTGCACCCTCTCCATGGCCTATTGGATGGTAGATTTAACATCTAATTACACAAAATTCAGAGTGATACAGTTGGATTTGGCCCCTTACTCAGAATGAGTTGACTTCGAAAGCCGAATGGTCACCACTTGATCAGAGTCAGGATGTTTGGACTTGTGCTCTCTGCTTTGCAGTTTGTTAGCTTTGACCATTTGGGTGATACAGACCTAACCTTCAATTGGTACAATTGCTGTTCAGAATTGAAGTGTTGTCAACTCTGTCTGAAACGCAGTTGAATTCTGCCATGGCAACCCCTTAACAGCTGAACTCAGTGAGGTGAAGCTTTGATAAAGTGGTGTCAGCCGACGCCAAAATAATGCAAGTAGCATGTTTCCAACTTACTAGCCCAAGCTCTGCTCAATGTAAAAGCCAAAGGGTTTTGGGTAAAGACATGCAAAAAGCCAGTTAACAGAAAAGTTGCCTCTGGAACCAAATAATTTGACACCAGTCAGCGCAGAGAAACTCAGCCTGGTCAGTTCGACATTCACCTGACGAAGGAGCAGCACTCCGAAAGCTTGTGATTTCAAGTAAAGCTGTTGGACTATAACCTGGTGTTGTGCGACTTCTCACATTTGTCCACCCCAGTCCAACACCGGCATCTCCACATCATAGTTTGACATAGGCTGAGCTTTCCAGTTTACCTGGAAGGTAAGGCACTGACCCGAATCGAATGAGGTGACAGGTAATACCTTGGCTACTGCCTCAACCTGCCTTGGCCTGTAGATCTTCAATGACCCAATCGGCTCGCCTCTGTGCCATTTTCTTGCCCAAATATTTGAAGCACCCCGACATAACTCTGGATGCATTTTGGATATTAGTTGATGCCTGAGATCTCTTCCTGGCCCATGTTTGTCATTCTCTCTGCTGAAGATAATTCTCCAACAGCCAACTCTCTCACGCTACCGCCCCTTCTCTAACTCCCTTTCCTCTCCAAAGTCCTTGAACGCGTTATCGCCTCCCAAATCCGTGCCCATCTTTCCCACAACTCCATGTTTGAACCCCTCCAATCCGATTTCTGCCCCTGCCACAGCACTAAAACACCCTTATCAGAGTCACAAATGAGTCACAACCTATGCATGGTGATCGTGGTAAACGATCCCTCCTCATCCTTCTCGACTTATCTGCAGCACATGGCCGACCACAGCCTCCTCCAATGCCTCTCCTCCATCATCCAGCTGAGTGGGACTGTCTGCGCCTTGTTCCATACTTACCTATCCAGTCATAGCCAGAGAAACATCAGCAATGGCTACTCTTCCCACTCCCACGCTATTACCTCTGGCGTCCACCTGCATCTATCCTTGGCCCCCTCCTATTTCTCATCTACATGTTGCACATCAGCGGCATCATCTGAAAGCACAAGTCAGATTCCACATGTACGCTGACAACACCCAGCTCTACCTCACCACCACTTCTCTCAAACCCTCCACTGTCACTGATTTGTCACACTGCTTGTTCGACATCCAGTCCTGTGTGAGCCAAATTTTTTCTAATTAAACATTGGGAAGACCGAAGCCATTATCTTCAGCCCCCGTCACAATCTCCGTTCCCTACCCACTGATTCCATCCCCTTTCCTGGCCACTGTCTGAGGCTGAACAAGAATGTTTGCAACCTTGGCGTCCTATTTGACTCTGAGCTGAGCTTCCGACCTCTTATCCTCGCCATCATCAAGACCGCCTACTTCCATCTTGGTAATATCGCCCGTCTCTGTCCCTGCCTCAGCCAATCTGCTGCTGAAACCCTCATCAATTATTTTGTTACCTCCAGACTCGAATATTCCAATACTCTCCTCCTACCTTTCACTCCATAAACTGAAGCTCATCCAAACCTCTGCTGCCCATATCCTAACTTGCACTAATTTCCATTCACCCATCGCTCCTCTGCTTGCTGAACTACACCTTCACCCCACTATTGGCTCCCCGTCCAGCAATGCCTTGATTTTAAAATTATCATCCTCATGTTCAAATCCCTCCAAGTGTCAGCCGTGGCTCAGTTGGTAGCACCCTCGCCTCTGAATCAGAAGGTTGTGGGTTCAAGTCCCACTCCAGAGACTCGAGCACAAAAAATCTAGTCTGACACTCCAGTGCAGTATTAAGGGAGTGCTGCACTGTCGGAGGTGCCATCTTTCGGATGAGACGTTAAACATTGCTGTTTGTGGGAGCTTGCTGAGCGCAAATTGGTTGCTGCGTTTCCCACATTACAACAGTGACTCCACTTCAAAAGTACATCATTGGCTGTGAAGCGCTTTGGGACGACCAGTGGTCGTGAAAGGCGCTATATAAATGCAAGACTTTCATTCCATGGCCTCGCCCCATCCTAACTCTAACCTCCTCCAATATTTCGAGATATCTGCGTTCCTCCAACTCTGGCCTCTTGATCATCCTCCACTTCCTTCACCCCACTATTGGCTGGCGTGCCTTCAGTCATTTAGGCCCTAAGCTCTAGATCCTTCAGAAACCTCGCTGCCTCTCCTTTAAGACACTCCTTAAAACCTACCTCTTTTTGGTCGCCTGTCCTAATATCTCTATGTGGATTGGTGTCAAATTTTGACTGATAACACTCCTGTGAAGCGCCTTGGAACGTTTTACTATGTTTAAAGACAGTATATAAATACAAGTTGTTGTTGTATATGTGACTCCAACCTCAATGTGGTTGACTCTTTTCTGCCCTCTGAAGTGGCCAAGCAAGCCACTCAGTTGTATGGAACAACTAGTGGGTTCAGGAAGACACCGACCACCACCTTCTCAGGGCAACTAGGGACAGGCAATAAATCCTAGTCTTGCCAGCAATGCCAACATACTGAGCATTTAAAAAAACACCTCTCCATAGTCCTAGAGTGTTCACTACAACCTCCCAACACTCCAGTGGTTTTGGTACCAGCATTTCTGGTATCTGTGATAAGTATAGGTCTGCAACCTCTACCACCAGTATTGATTATTGGTTTGGGTCTGCTACCTGTTCCTCCAGTATTGATTATTGGTTTGGGTCTGCTACCTGTACCTCCAGTATTGATTATTGGTTTGGGTCTGCTACCTGTACCTCCAGTTTTGATTATTGGTTTGGGTCTGGTACCTGGACCTCCAATATTGATTGTTGGTTTGGGTCTGGTACCTCTACCTCCAGTATTGATTATTGGTTTGGGTCTGGTACCTGTACTTCCAGTATTGATTATTGGTTTGGGTCTGGTACTTGCACCTCCATTATTGATTATTGGTTTAGGTCTGGTACCTGTACCTCCAGTATTGATTATTGGTTTGGGTCTGGTACCTGTTCCTCCAGTATTGATTATTGGTTTGGTTCTGGTACCTGCACCTCCAGTATTGATTATTGGTTTGGGTCTGGTACTTGCACCTCCAATATTGATTGTTGGTTTGGGTCTGGTACCTCTACCTCCAGTATTGATTATTGGTTTGGGTCTGGTACCTCTTCCTCCAGTATTGATTATTGGTTTGGGTCTGGTACTTGCACCTCCATTATTGATTATTGGTTTAGGTCTGGTACCTGTACCTCCAGTATTGATTATTGGTTTGGGTCTGGTACCTGTACCTCCAGTATTGATTATTGGTTTAGGTCTGGTACCTCTTCCTCCAGTATTGATTATTGGTTTGGGTCTGGTACCTGTACCTCCAGTATTGATTATTGGTTTGGGTCTGGTACCTGTACCTCCAGTATTGATTATTGGTTTGGGTCTGGTACCTGCACCTCCATTATTGATTATTGGTTTGGGTCTGGTACCTGCACCTCCATTATTGATTATTGGTTTGGGTCTGGTACCTGCACCTCCAGTATTGATTATTAGTTTTGGGTCTGGTACTTGCACCTCCAGTATTGATTATTGGTTTGGGTCTGGTACCTGTTCCTCCAGTATTGATTATTGGTTTGGGTCTGGTACCTGCACCTCCAGTATTGATTATTGGTTTGGGTGTGGTACCTGTACCTCCAGTATTGAGTATTGGTTTGGGTCTGGTACCTGCACCTCCAGTATTGATTATTAGTTTTGGGTCTGGTACTTGCACCTCCAGTATTGATTATTGGTTTGGGTCTGGTACCTGTACCTCCAGTATTGATTATTGGTTTGGGTCTGGTACCTGCAGCTCCAGTATTGATTATTGGTTTGGGTCTGGTACCTGTTCCTCCAGTATTGATTATTGGTTTGGGTCTGGTACCTGTACCTCCAGTATTGATTATTGGTTTGGGTCTGGTACCTGCAGCTCCAGTATTGATTATTGGTTTGGGTCTGGTACCTGTTCCTCCAGTATTGATTATTGGTTTGGGTCTGGTACCTGTTCCTCCAGTATTGTTGGTTTAGGTCTGGTACCTGTTCCTCCAGTATTGATTATTGGTTTGGGTCTGGTACCTGTTCCTCCAGTATTGATTATTGGTTTGGGTCTGGTACCTGTACCTCCAGTATTGATTATTGGTTTGGGTCTGGTACCTGCAGCTCCAGTATTGATTATTGGTTAGGGTCTGGTACCTGTTCCTCCAGTATTGATTATTGGTTTGGGTCTGGTACCTGTTCCTCCAGTATTGATTATTGGTTTGGGTCTGGTACCTGTACCTCCAGTATTGATTATTGGTTTGGGTCTGGTACCTGCAGCTCCAGTATTGATTATTGGTTTGGGTCTGGTACCTGTTCCTCCAGTATTGATTATTGGTTTGGGTCTGGTACCTGTTCCTCCAGTATTGTTGGTTTAGGTCTGGTACCTGTTCCTCCAGTATTGATTATTGGTTTGGGTCTGGTACCTGTTCCTCCAGTATTGATTATTGGTTTGGGTCTGGTACCTGTACCTCCAGTATTGATTATTGGTTTGGGTCTGGTACCTGCAGCTCCAGTATTGATTATTGGTTTGGGTCTGGTACCTGTTCCTCCAGTATTGATTATTGGTTTGGGTCTGGTACCTGTTCCTCCAGTATTGATTATTGGTTTGGGTCTGGTACCTGTTCCTCCAGTATTGATTATTGGTTTGGGTCTGGTACCTGCACCTCCAGTATTGATTATTGGTTTGGGTCTGGTACCTGTTCCTCCAGTATTGATTATTGGTTTGGGTCTGGTACCTGCACCTCCAGTATTGATTATTGGTTTGGGTCTGGTACCTGTTCCTCCAGTATTGATTATTGGTTTGGGTCTGGTACCTGTACCTCCAGTATTGATTATTGGTTTGGGTCTGGTACCTGTACCTCCAGTATTGATTATTGGTTTGGGTCTGGTACCTGCACCTCCATTATTGATTATTGGTTTGGGTCTGGTACCTGCACCTCCATTATTGATTATTGGTTTGGGTCTGGTACCTGTACCTCCAGTATTGATTATTGGTTTGGGTCTGGTACCTGCACCTCCAGTATTGATTATTAGTTTTGGGTCTGGTACTTGCACCTCCAGTATTGATTATTGGTTTGGGTCTGGTACCTGTTCCTCCAGTATTGATTATTGGTTTGGGTGTGGTACCTGTACCTCCAGTATTGAGTATTGGTTTGGGTCTGGTACCTGCACCTCCAGTATTGATTATTAGTTTTGGGTCTGGTACTTGCACCTCCAGTATTGATTATTGGTTTGGGTCTGGTACCTGTACCTCCAGTATTGATTATTGGTTTGGGTCTGGTACCTGCAGCTCCAGTATTGATTATTGGTTTGGGTCTGGTACCTGTTTCTCCAGTATTGATTATTGGTTTGGGTCTGGTACCTGCACCTCCAGTATTGATTATTGGTTTGGGTCTGGTACCTGTTCCTCCAGTATTGATTATTGGTTTGGGTCTGGTACCTGCACCTCCAGTATTGATTATTGGTTTGGGTCTGGTACCTGTTCCTCCAGTATTGATTATTGGTTTCGGTCTGGTACCTGTTCCTCCAGTAATGATTATTGGTTTGGTTCTGGTACTTGCACCTCCAGTATTGATTATTGGTTTGGGTCTGGTACCTGTACCTCCAGTATTGATTATTGGTTTAGGTCTGGTACCTGTTCCTCCAGTATTGATTGTTGGTTTGGGTCTGGTACCTGTACCTCCAGTATTGATTATTGGTTTGGGTCTGGTACCTGCACCTCCAGTATTGATTATTGGTTCGGGTCTGGTACCTGTTCCTCCAGTATTGATTATTGGTTTGGGTCTGGTACCTGCAGCTCCAGTATTGATTATTGGTTTGGGTCTGGTACCTGTACCTCCAGTATTGATTATTGGTTTGGGTCTGGTACCTGCAGCTCCAGTATTGATTATTGGTTTGGGTCTGGTACCTGTACCTCCAGTATTGATTATTGGTTTGGGTCTGGTACCTGCACCTCCAGTATTGATTATTGGTTTGGGTCTGGTACCTGTTCCTCCAGTATTGATTATTGGTTTGGGTCTGGTACTTGCACCTCCAGTATTGATTATTGGTTTGGGTCTGGTACCTGTACCTCCAGTATTGATTATTGGTTTGGGTCTGGTACCTGCAGCTCCAGTATTGATTATTGGTTTGGGTCTGGTACCTGTTTCTCCAGTATTGATTATTGGTTTGGGTCTGGTACCTGTTCCTCCAGTATTGTTGGTTTGGGTCTGGTACCTGTACCTCCAGTATTGATTATTGGTTTGGGTCTGGTACCTGTACCTCCAGTATTGATTATTGGTTTGGGTCTGGTACCTGCACCTCCAGTATTGATTATTGGTTTGGGTCTGGTACCTGTTCCTCCAGTATTGATTATTGGTTTCGGTCTGGTACCTGTTCCTCCAGTAATGATTATTGGTTTGGTTCTGGTACTTGCACCTCCAGTATTGATTATTGGTTTGGGTCTGGTACCTGTACCTCCAGTATTGATTATTGGTTTAGGTCTGGTACCTGTTCCTCCAGTATTGATTGTTGGTTTGGGTCTGGTACCTGTACCTCCAGTATTGATTATTGGTTTGGGTCTGGTACCTGCACCTCCAGTATTGATTATTGGTTTGGGTCTGGTACCTGTTCCTCCAGTATTGATTATTGGTTTAGGTCTGGTACCTGCAGCTCCAGTATTGATTATTGGTTTGGGTCTGGTACCTGTTCCTCCAGTATTGATTATTGGTTTAGGTCTGGTACCTGTTCCTCCAGTATTGATTATTGGTTTGGGTCTGGTACCTGTACCTCCAGTATTGATTATTGGTTTGGGTCTGGTACCTGTTCCTCCAGTATTGATTATTGGTTTGGGTCTGGTACCTGTACCTCCAGTATTGATTGTTGGTTTGGGTCTGGTACCTGTTCCTCCAGTATTGATTATTGGTTTGGGTCTGGTACCTGTACCTCCAGTATTGATTATTGGTTTGGGTCTGGTACCTGTTCCTCCAGTATTGATTGTTGGTTTGGGTCTGGTACCTGTTCCTCCAGTATTGATTGTTGGTTTGGGTCTGGTACCTGTTCCTCCAGTATTGATTGTTGGTTTGGGTCTGGTACCTGTACCTCCAGTATTGATTGTTGGTTTGGGTCTGGTACCTGTTCCTCCAGTATTGATTATTGGTTTGGGTCTGGTACCTGTTCCTCCAGTATTGATTATTGGTTTAGGTCTGGTACCTGTACCTCCAGTATTGATTATTGGTTTGGGTCTGGTACCTGTTCCTCCAGTATTGATTATTGGTTTAGGTCTGGTACCTGCACCTCCAGTATTGATTATTGGTTTGGGTCTGGTACCTGTTCCTCCAGTATTGATTGTTGGTTTGGGTCTGGTACTTGCACCTCCAGTATTGATTATTGGTTTGGGTCTGGTACCTGTTCCTCCAGTATTGATTGTTGGTTTAGGTCTGGTACCTGTTCCTCCAGTATTGATTATTGGTTTGGGTCTGGTACCTGTACCTCCAGTATTGATTGTTGGTTTGGGTCTGGTACCTGTACCTCCAGTATTGATTGTTGGTTTGGGTCTGGTACCTGTTCCTCCAGTATTGATTGTTGGTTTGGGTCTGGTACCTGTACCTCCAGTATTGATTGTTGGTTTGGGTCTGGTACCTGTTCCTCCAGTATTGATTGTTGGTTTGGGTCTGGTACCTGTACCTCCAGTATTGATTGTTGGTTTGGGTCTGGTACCTGTTCCTCCAGTATTGATTATTGTTTTGGGTGTGGTACCTGTTCCTCCAGTATTGATTGTTGGTTTGGGTCTGGTACCTGTTCCTCCAGTATTGATTGTTGGTTTGGGTCTGGTACCTGTTCCTCCAGTATTGATTATTGGTTTGGGTCTGGTACTTGCACCTCCAGTATTGATTATTGGTTTGGGTCTGGTACCTGTACCTCCAGTATTGATTGTTGGTTTGGGTCTGGTACCTGTTCCTCCAGTATTGATTATTGTTTTGGGTGTGGTACCTGTACCTCCAGTATTGATTGTTGGTTTGGGTCTGGTACCTGTTCCTCCAGTATTGATTGTTGGTTTGGGTCTGGTACCTGTTCCTCCAGTATTGATTGTTGGTTTGGGTCTGGTGCTGCTATCTCCTGGACCGATTGTGGGACCTCCATTATTGGTTACTGGAACATGTGTGTAATTAGCCCTAATACCAGCATCTGTGTTGCAGTTCCTCTTTTTTCACCAGTATGGTCACACCCTTATACTGATACCTGTATAGCAGACACCCCCTCCTCCCCCGACGCAGCAGCCACTAAAGTGATACTGAACGTTGTCTGATTACATTACAGTCATACGCTAGATCTGGATATTTTTATCCTGTTGTACCGAAAACGCATGAAATCATTGGAGTGCAAACAGCTGGGAGAGGTCCCCCGGTTTTTCAGATTGTGATGCACGGACTCCACCGTTGTATGTAGTTCATTGTTGAGCAGTGATTGACTGGCTGTTGCAGCAATTGGTACGGTCTTCCAGGTTTCTACCTGGGTGAGGTTTCCCTTGATATTTGACTTTTGTTCTCCACATATCATGGACTCACCTTACCGTCTGTACTTAGAAGTATGTTTAGTTTTTGATTGATTCTATAACAATTATTTACTTGCACCTTTGGGAGTGAAAGAGCAGAAAGGGAAGTTGCATGATGAATATTGTGATATCAAAAATATCTCAAAGGAGCAGTATTCTATGGCATGACCTGATCCAAAGAATGAAGCGGACCACAGCAGGGCTGGTAATCTATCTTTGGGATGTTTATGGCCTGACGATGTGATGGTGCAGTGATATATAATGCTGTATCAGTACTCTGTCATTGAGGGTCGATATTCTGTGTCGCACAAAATGCACCTGGAGACCCAGTGAGCTGATTCCCATTCCATCTGCCTGAAGCTTTCCTTTGAACCTGTGGGAAGGTTACACCTTCTCCTGAATAGAGGAGCTGCAGATTTTTTTTAACCCAATTTCCTCTCCTTTGCCTGAAGACTGATTCCGGGAAATGGTTCCTCCGCGCCTTGTGCATGTGGTCCTTATTCATGGTCAAGTCTAGACAATGATGTCCATGGGATATTTGATTGTGGGGTTGGGGGCATCATGCCTTAGCCTGGTCATGTTCTTGGATCAGCGGGCTTTGAGCACATAACATGGGCTTCCACTTCAGTGCAGTACTGAGGGAGTGCTGCACTCTCTGAGGTGCCGTCTTTCAGATGAGCTATTAAACCAAGGTCCTGTCAGTCTATTCAGGTTGGACCTTTTAAGGTCCCACATCACTTTTTGAGGAAGGTTTTCCAGTGTCCTGGTCAACATTCTTCCCTCCACCTACCATTCATTTCATTGATATCTGTTGGATCATGTTTGCCAATACAACAACAGTGATTACAAAGTAATTCATTCTATCGGAAGTTTGGAATGTTTCTGAGAGACATAATTAGGAACTATCCGAATGCAAGTCTGTTCTCCCTTCCTTCCTGTAGGGCTCACTGATCAGCAATCAGGCAATATGGCTGATTTCTTTCCCCTTCCCTAGCCCAGGGGTTCTGACCCCAACTGCCCCACCTGAAATAGGCAAACCTTTTTGATTTATGGTACTCGGAATCTCAGCAGGTGATGCATCTGTCCAGCGAGTCCAGAAAAGCTGCAGTCGGTCATTTTGAAAGCCTCGGTGTAACCGGGTGCGTTTTGTATTTTGCGTGCGACGCCATTTTGGAATTGTTTACATGCAGTGCGCATCAATGAGTCAAAATCAGTATGGTTTGACTGATTATGGAGACCTCACAATACCGTTCCGTGTGATTGTAAATATTGTTTACAATAAATTACTTACTGTTCAAAAAATGCGGTATTTGGAGTAGTGAAATCAGTTTATCTGCAGCTAGACACAGAGCCCACTCTAATGCCTTCCTCAGTCAGCATATCAGCAGTGATGGTTAAAGGAGCAGTGCCATTAACATTGTCAATGTGCTGTGCTCATCAAAAGATGCTGCTCAGTGATGGGGACCGTGTGCTTAACTGAAATGCATGGGAATCAGTCAGAGTGCGCGGATCCTATCGGAATCATCCCTACCTGCTGACTGTAAAGAGATGTTATTTACTGCAGCACTATATTCTTCATGACCGTGACCTTGGGTTAAAACTAACCATCAGCAAGAATTTGTGCACAGCCTGTGAAATACTGCAACATTCTCCAGCTTCTTACCTTCACAATGCTGCTGGTATTTTCTCCTGGAAATGTTACTCTTTGCTGCTGAGGGCTATGCCCACTTTTGTCACGTTGCTGATTAAACTGAGTGTCCCTCACAGGGTGCACATCTCAGGAAGTCACAAGCAAGTAGCCTGTCATTTTCAATCCATTAAAATAAATCACCCCGACAGTGTGCTCTTGAACAACCGTTCCAAGCTAATTTATCCCATCTTTCTCCGGGCACATGTCGTCATCACATAGAAAAGTATCAGCAAAGATATCAGGTAAATATTGTGAGGCTCCCCTTTTGGGCACAGAGCCTCTCTGATGGAGAGTGTGGGTCGCAGATTGAACGTAGACCGAGTGTTGTGGCCCAGGCTCCCGTTAAGCAGGACTCTTGCAAAATATTTCTTCTTTGCTCCAAGGTGTGGGTGATGCTGACGAAGCCCAGTTTCTTGCTCAGCCCTAGTTACCCTGAGAGGGTTGTGGTGGGCCTTCTCCCTGAACCTCTGCAGTCCTTGCAGTAATGGTGCTCTCACAGTGGTGTTGGGCAAGGAATTCCAGGATATATGGAGATATGTGTTCAAGTCAGGACTTGGAGGTGATGGTGTTCCCACAACATTGCTAGTCTTGTCCTTCTAGGTGGTAGACATCACATTGCTGTCCAACTTTTAGCTACTCCTCGACCTCTACCCCCAACCTGTATTATTGCTATGCCTACCTTCTCACCGTCCCAGGCCTGTCTCCTCTTGGAGCAAGTCCATGGCTTCCCTCTGTGCCATCCATGCATCCCCCTTCCCTTTCCCTATAACCCAAATCCTAAGCAATCTCCTCGTTTAGCCCAAGCGCTGTCTATCTATCTCTCTCTCTCTCTCTCTCTCTCTCTCTCTCTCTCTCTCTCTCTCTCTCTCTCTTTCCCCCCACCCACTCTCCCTCCCTCCCTCACCAAGCTCACCTTGTCCATTAGTCCAACCTCCTGCTCTCTCACCCCATTCCCACTAAACTCCTGACCACCCAGCCCCTCTTCCTGACCCCCATGCTAGCTAATATTATCAGTGGTTCCCTCTAGTCAGGCAGTGTCCCCTGCATTTCAAAGCCATCGTCATCACGTCCTTCCTCAAAAAACTTTTAGTAATCGGTGAGTTGGTTGGTTTTCTTACCCCTTCTACAGTATTACTGGTTTCCTTCCCTCATCTTCATTTCTATAATTGGGGTTTAACAACAACTATAGCCAGTAAGGGAAGACCTTCTGGTCCCAATGCTGCTCTTGTTCTGCTAACTTTAACAAACACTTTAATTTCTTAACCACGTCCTTGAGTGTAAGATTAGACCATCTTGCATGTTGTGCCTCAGGGAGATGTCAGTGTTTACGTCCGATGTGAAATTGCCCAGACTGAGCAGCTACAGCACTGTCCATTTTTTTGTGATTAAAGCTGCAACAGGTTTACTACTATCACTACTCGTACTACAACTAAATTCCTTGTGCAGTTTCTAAGATCTTTGAATTCCGTCTGTTAATGGTAAGCTAATTGCTATAAAAGGCCAGATAATGTACGAGTTCTTTTTCCACCAATGTCATAGAATCAGAGAATCGTTACAGCACAGTAGGAGGCCATTCGGTGCGTCGAGCCCATGCCGGCTCTCTGCAAGAGCACCTCAGCTAGTCCCACTCCCCCGCCCTTTCCCCGTAGCCCTGCAAATTTTTTTCCTTCAGGTACTTATCTAATTCCCTTTTGAAAGCCACGATTGAATCTGCCTCCACCACCCTTTCAGGCAGTACATTCCAGATCATAACCACTCGCTGCGTAAAAAAGTTTTTCCTCATGTCGCCTTTGGATCTTCTGCCAATCACCTTCAACCTGTGTCCTCTGGTTCTCGACCCTACTGCCAATGGGAACAGTTTAGTGGAAAGGAAAAGTGGAAGGCAGAGAAATCAAGGGTGTAAATCAAACATGGCCACAGTAATTAATAATTCTAAAAGGACTAAGAGTGTTAAAAAAACAAGCCTGAAGGCTTTGTGTCTTAATGCGAGGAGCATTCGTAAAAAGGTGGATAAATTAGCTGCGCAAATAGATGTAAACGGATATGATATAATTGGGATTACGGAGACATGGCTCCAGGGTGACCAAGGCTGGGAATTCAACATCCAGGGGTATTCAATATTCAGGAAGGACTGACAAAAAGGAAAAGGAGGTGGGGTAGCATTGCTGGTTAAAGAGGAGATTAACACAATAGTAAGGAAGGATATTAGCTCTGATGATGTGGAATCTGTATGGGTAGAGCTGAGAAATACCAAGGGGCAGAAAACGTTAGTGGGAGTTGTATACAGACCCCCAAACAGTAATGCTGAGGTTGGGGATGGCATTAAACGGGACATTAGAGACGCGTGCAATAAGGGCACAGCAGTTATCATGGGTGACTTTAATTTACATATAGATTGGGTTAACCGAATTAGTAACAATACTGTGGAGGAGGAATTCCTAGAGTGTATACGGGATGGTTTCCTGGACCAATATGTCGAGGAACCAACTAGAGATCAGGCCATCTTAGACTGGGTATTATGTAATGAGAAAGGATTAATTAGCAATCTTGTTGTGCGAGGCCCCTTGGGGAGGAGCGATCATAATATGATAGAATTCTTCATTAAGATAGAGAGTGAAGTAGTTGACTCAGAGACTAGGGTCCTGAATTTAAATAAAGGAAACTACGATGGTATGAGGCACGAGTTGGCTAGGATGGATTGGAGAGCGTTACTTAAAGGGTTGACGGTGGATAGGCAATGGCAAACATTTAAAGATCGCATGGATGAACGACAGAATTTGTTCATCCCTGTTTGCCATAAAAATAAAACAAAAAAGGTGACTCAACCGTGGCTAACAAGGGAAATTAGGGATAGCAAAAGAGCCAAGGAGAGGACATATAAATTGGCCAGAAAAAGCAGCAAACCTGAGGATTGGGAGCAGTTTAGAATTCAGCAAAGGAGGACAAAGGGATTAATTAAGAGGGGGAAAATAGAATATGAGAGTAAGCTTGCAGGGAACATAAAAACTGACTGTAAAAGCTTCTACAGATATGTGAAGAGAAAAAGATTGGTGAAGTCATGCGTAGGTCCCTTGCAGTCAGAATCAGGGGAATTTATAATGGGGAACAAAGAAATGGCTGACGAATTAAATACATACTTTGGTTCTGTCTTCACAAAGGAGGACACAAATAAACTCCCAGAGATGTCGGGGAACATAGGGTCTAATGAGAGGGAGGAATTGAATGAAATCAGTATTTGTAGGGAAATGGTTTTAGGGAAATTGATGGGATTGAAGGCCGATAAATCCCCAGGGCCTGATAATCTACATCCTAGGGTACTTAAGGAAGTGGCCCTAGAAATAGTAGATGCATTGCTGGTCATCTTTCAAAATTCTATAGACTCTGGAACAGTTCCCATGGATTGGAGGCTTGCTAATGTAACCCCACTATTTAAAAAAGGTGGTAGAGAAAAAACGGGGAATTATAGACCTGTAAGCCTGACATCGGTAGTGGGGAAAATGCGAGAGTCCATTATAAAAGATGTAATAGCAGAGCACTTGGAAAACAGTGACAGGATCGGACAAAGTCAACATGGATTTACAAAAGATAAATCATGCCTGACTAATCTACTGGAATTTTTTGAGTATGTAACTGGTAGAATAGATAAGGGAGAAACAGTGGTTGTGGTGTATTTGGACTTTCAGAAGGCTTTTGATAAGGTCCCGCATAAGAGATTAGCGTGCAAAGTTAAAGCACATTGGATTGGGGGTAAGGTACTGATTTGGATAGAGAACTGGTTGGCAGACAGGAAGCAAAGAGTTGGAATAACGGGTCTTTTTCCAAGTGGCAGGCAGTGATTAGTGGGGTACCACAGGGATCGGTGCTAGGACCCCAGCTATTCACTATATATATTAATGATCTAGACGAGGGAACTAGATGTAATATCTCTAAGTTTGCAGACGACACAAAGCTGGGTGGGTGGGCGTGTGTGCTGTGAGGAGGATGCAGAGAAACTCCAGTATGATTTGGACAGGTTGGGTGATTGGGCAGATGCATGGCAGATGCAGTATAATGTGGATAAATGCGAGGTTATCCACTTTGGTTGCAAAAACAGGAAGACAGATTATTATCTGAACGGCAATAGATCAGGAAAAGGGGAAGTGCAACGAGATCTGGGAGTCCTTGTGCACCAGTCGCTAAAGGTAAGCATGCAGGTGCAGCAGGCGGTTAAGAAGGCAAATGGTATGTTGGCTTTCATAGCGAGAGGATTCGAGTACAGGAGCAAGGATGTCTTGCTGCAGTTGTACAGGGCCTTGGTGAGATCACACCTTGAGTATTGTGTGCAGTTTTGGTCGCCTTATCTGAGGAAGGATGTTCTTGCCATGGAGGGAGTGCAGCGAAGATTCACCAGGCTGATACCTGGGATGGCAGGAATGACGTATGAAGAGAGATTGGGTCGATTAGGCTTATATTCGCTAGAGTTTCGAAGATTGAGAGGGGATCTTATTGAAACTTATAAAATTCTAACAGGACTAGACAGACTAGATGCAGGAAGGATGTTCCCGATGGCGGGGGAGTTCAGAACCAGAGGTCACAGTCTATAGATAAGGGGTAAGCCATTTAGGATTGAGATGAGGAGGAATTTCTTCACCCAGAGAGTGGTGAACCTGTGGAATTCTCTACCACAGAAGGCAGTTGAGGCCAATTCATTAAATATATTCAAGAAGGAGATAGATATATTTCTTAAGGCTAAAGGGATCAAGGGATATGGGGAGAAAGCAGGGACAGGGTACTGAATTTGGATGATCAGCCATGATCTCATTAAATGGCGGAGCAGGCTCAAGGGGCCGAATGGCCTACTCCTACTCCTATCTTCTATGCTTCTATCTCTATCTACTCTGTCGAGACCCCTCATGATTTTGAACACCTCTATCAAATCTCCTCTCAATCTTCTCTGCTCTAAGGAGAACAACCCCAGCTTCTCCAGTCTATCCACGTAACTGAAGTCCCTCATCCCTGGAACCATTCTTGTAAATCTTTTCTGCACCCTCTCTAAGGCCTAAGGGATTTGAGCACATAAAGCTAGGCTGACACTCCAGTGCAGTGCTGAGGGAGTGCTGCACCGTCGGAGGTGCCATCTTTCAGATGAGACGTTAAAACGAGGCCCCGTCTGCTCTCTCAGGTGGACATAAAAGATCCCATGGCACTATTTCGAAGAAGAGCTGGGGTGTTATCCCCGGTGTCCTCGCCAATATTTATCCCTCAATCAACATAACAAAAACAGATTATCTGGTCATTAACACATTGCTGTTTGTGGGACTTTGCTGTGTGCAAATTGGCTGCCGCATTTCCCACATTACAACAGTGACTCCACTTCAAAAGTACTTCATTGGCTGTAAAGCGCTTTGAGACATCCGGTAGTTGTGAAAGGCATGATATAAATGCAAGTCTTTCTTTTTTCTTCACATCCTTCCTAAAGTGCGGTGCCCAAAATTGGACACAACACTCCAGTTGTGGCCGAACCAGTGTTTTATAAAGGTTCATCATAACTTCCTTGTACTCTATGCCTCTATTTATAAAGCCCAGGATCCCTTAACCTGTACTTTCACCTTCAACGATTTGTGCACATATACCCCCAGGTGTCTCTGTTCCTTCATCCCCCCTTTAGAATTGTACCCTTTAGTTTATATTGCCTCTCCTTGTTCTTCCTACCAAAATGTATCACTTCGTATTTTCTGCATTAAACTTCATCTGCCACGTGTCTGCCCATTCCCTACCCTCCTCACTGTTCACTATACTTCCAAATTTTGTGTCATCTGCAAATTTTGAAATACTGCCCTGTACACCCAAGTCCAAATCATTAATATATATATCAAGAAAAGCAGTGGTCCTCGTACCGACCCCTGGGAAACACCACTGTGTACCTTCCTCCAGTCCGAAAAACAACCGTACACCAATACTTTCTGTTTCCTGTCACTTAGCCAATTTCGTATCTATGCTGCCACTGTCCTTTTTATTCCATGGGCTTCAACTTTGCTGACAAGCCTATTATGTGGCACTTTATCAAACGCCTTTTGGAAGTCCATGTACACCACATCAACCGCATTGCCCTCATCAACCCTCTCTGTTACCTCATCAAAAAATTCAATCAAGTTAGTTAAACATGAAATAACAACAGAAAACGCTGGAAAAACTCAGCAGGCCAGACAACATCCGTGGAGAGAGAAAGAGAGTTAACGTTTCAGGTCGAAGACCTTTCGTCAGAACTGGAAAGAGCCGGAAATCAAATAGATTTAAGGCCAGGATAAAGCTGGGAAAAGGGGGAGGGGATAAAGGAACAAAAGGGGAGATTAAGAGACATTAAGAGATATGCAAGGCAAGAGGTGGTGTTAATGTGACAGGTTAAGGCTGAAAGAAGTGTGAAATCCACTGGCAGAATGAAGGACAGCTGCCAGCTTCTAGGAGGAAAAAAAAAGGTGGGGGGGGTGCCAAATAAAAGGGTGGATGAAAAAATAAAATATAAATGTGATTGGAGCTGAGGTTATGATCTAAAATTGTTGAACTCGATATTGAGTCCAGAGGGCTGTAGCGTGCCTAAACGAAAGATGAGGTGCTGTTCCTCGAGCTTACGCTACGCTTCCGTGGAACAGTGTAATAGGCCGAGGACGGTGAGGTCAGAGTGGGAGTGAAGCGGTGAATTAAAGTGACAGGCGACCGGGAGCTCGGGGTCCCCCTTACGGACTGAACGGAGGTGTTCCGCAAAGCGGTCACCCAATCTGCGTTTGGTCTCCCCAATGTAGAGGAGACCACATCGTGAGCAGCGAATACAGTATACTAAATTGCAGGAAGTACAAGTAAATCGCTGTTTCACCTGGAAGGGGTGTTTGGGGCCCTGGACAGTGGGAAGAGGGGAGCTTTAAGGGCATGTGTTGCATCTCCTGCGCGTGCACGGGAAGGTGCCGGGCGAAGGGGAAGGGGTGCTGGGGGTGGTAGAGGAGTGGACTAGGGTGTCGCGGAGGGAGCGGTCCCTGCGGAATGCTGAAAGGGGAGGTGAGGGGAAGATGCGTTTGGTGGTGGGATCACGCTGGAGGTGGCGGAAATGGCGGAGGATGATCCGTTGAATGTGGAGGCTGGTGGGGTGAAAGGTGAGGACAAGGGGAACCCGATCGTGGTTCCGGGAGGGAGGGGCAGGGGTGAGGGCAGAAGTGCGGGAGATAGAACGGACACGGTCGAGGGCCGTGTCGACCACGTTAGTTAAACATGATTTGGCTTTAACAAATCCGAGCTGGCTTCCCTTAATTAATCCAAACTTGTCCAAGTGACTGTTAATTTTGTCCCGGATTATCGTTTCTAAAAGCTTCCCCACCACCGAGTTTAAGATGACTGGCCTGTAGTTGCTGACTGGCCTGTAGTTATCCTTACACCCTCTTAGAAACATAGAAAAATAGGAGCAGGAGTAGGCCATTCGGCCCTTTGAGCCTGCTCCGCCATTCAATATGATCATGGCTGATCCTCTATCTCAATACCATATTCCCGCTCTCTCCCCATACCCCTTTGATGCCTTTTGTGTCTAGAAATCTATCTATCTCCTTCTTAAATATATTCAGTGACTTGGCCTCCACAGCTGTCTGTGGTAGAAAATTCTCCAGGTTCACCACTCTCTGAGTGAAGAAATTTCTCCTCATCTCAGTCCTAAATGTCCTACCCCGTATCCTGAGACTGTGACCCCTCGTTCTAGAACCCCCTCCCCCCCCCCCCCCCCCCACCACCCTGCCCCAGCCAGGGGAAACATTCTCCCTGCATCCAGTCTGTCTAGCCCTGTCAGAATTTTATACGTTTCCACGAGACCCCTCTCATTCTTCTAAACTCTAGTGAATACAGGCCTAGTCGACCCAATCTCTCCTCATACAACAGTCCTGCCATCCCAGGTGAACCTTCGCTGCACTCCCTCTATGGCAAGTATATCCTTTCTTAGGTAATGGGACCAAAACTGCACACAGTACTCCAGGTGTGGTCTCACCAAGGCCCTTTATAACTGTTAAAAGAAATCCTTGCTCCTGCACTCAAATTCTCTTGCAATGAAGGCCAACATATCATGTGCCTTCCTAACTGCTTGCTGCACCTGCATGTTTGCTTTCAGTGACTGGTGTACAAGGACACCCAGGTCCCTTTGTACATCAACATTTCCCAATCTATCACCATTTAAATAAAACTCTGCCTTTCTGTTTTTCCTACCGAAGTAGATAACTTCACATTTATCCATGTTATACTGCATCTACCATGTATTTGCCCACTCACTCAACTCTTTTGAACAAGGGTGTAACATTTGCACTTTTCCAGTCCTCTGGCTCCAGTCCTCTGGCACCACCCCCAGTATCCAAGGATTGGAAGATTATGGCCAGTACCTCCGCTATTTCCACCTTTACTTCCCTCAGCATCCTAGGATGCATCCCATCTGGTCCTGGTGACTTATCTACTTTAAGTAGAGCCAGCCTTTCTCGTACCTCCTCTTTATCAATTTTTATCCCATCCAATATCTCAACTACCTCCTCTATCACTATGACTTTGGCAGCACCTTCTTCCTTGGTAAAGACAGATGCAAAGTACTCATTTAGTACCTGAGCCATACACTCTGTCTCCATGCGTAGGTCTCCTTTTTGGTCCCTAATCGGCCCCACCCCTCCTCTTACTGCCCATTTACTATTTATATGCCTATAGAAGACTTTTGGATTCCTTTTTTACGTGAGCTGCCAGTCTATTCTCATACTCTCTCTTTGCCCCTCTTATTTCCTTTTTCACTTCCCCTCTGAACTTTCTGTATTCAGCCTGGTTCTCACTCGTATTCTCAACCTGACATCTGTCATATGCCCTTTTTTCTGCTTTATCTTACTCTCCCTCTCTTTCGTCATCCAGTGAGCTCTGGCTTTGGTTGCCCTACCTTTCCCCCTCGTGGGAATGTACCTAGATTGTACCCAAACCATCTCCTCTTTGAAGGCAGCCCATTGTTCAATTACACTTTTGCCTGCCAATCTTTGATTCCGATTAACCTGGACCAGGTTTGTTCTCAGCCCACTGAAATTGGCCCTCTTCCAATTAAGTATTTTCACTCTAGATTGCTCTTTGTCCTTTTCCATAGCTAACCTAAACCTTATGATACTATGATAATTGTTTCCTAAATGTTCCCTTACTGAAAATTGATCCACTTGACCCACCTCATTCCCCAGAACCAGATCCAGCAATGCCTCCTTCCTCGTTGGGCTGGAAACGTACTGATCAAGAAAGTTCTCCTGGACACACTTCAGAAATTCCTCCCCCTCTCTACCCTTTACACTATTACTATCCCAGATTTCCAAAAGGCCTTCAATAAGGTGCCACATAATGGACTGATGAACAAGATCAGGGAATGCTGAGTCAGGGGGACAGGTAGCAGAATGGATAGCTAGCTGGCTTCAAGACAGACAGCAGAGAGTAGGGGTAAAGGGTAGTTGCAGAAGGTGGGTAGTGGTGTCCCACAAGGATCAGTGCTGGGACCACTGTTGTTCACAATTTATATTAACGATTTAGACTCTGGACTCAAAAACACAATTTCTAAATTTGTGTACGACACCATTTTGTGGGGGGGGGGGGGGATAGTCAGTACTGAGGTGGACTGCAACAAATTACAAGAAGACATGAATAAACTTGCAGAATGGGCATATAATTGGCAAATGAATTTCAACACATTTTGGTAAGAAAAATAAGGATGTCACATGTTACTTAGAAAACAATCTAAATGGGGTAGAGGAGCAAAGGGATCTGGGAGTACAAATACACAAATCATTAAAAGTAGTGACACTGGTTAATTAGGCCATAAAAAAAAAACAAGCACTAGGGTTTATTTCTAGAGGGATAGAATTGAAAAGTAGAGAAGTTATGCTAAACTTGTATTGAACCTTCGTTCGACCACACTTCGAGTACTATGTACAGTTCTGGTCACCATAATATAAAAAGGATATAGAGGCACTGGAGAGAGTGCAAAAAAGATTCACAAGGATGATACCAGAAATGCGAGGGTATACCGATCAGGAAAGGATGAACAGGCTGGGATAAGGCTGAGAGGTGACCTGATGGAGGTCTTTAAAATTATGGAAGTTTTTGATAGAGTGGATACAGAGTGTTTCCACTTTTTGTGGGGAAAAGCAAAACTAGAAGCCATCAATATAAGATAGTCACCAAGAAGTCAAATAGGGAATTCAGAAGAAACTTCTTTACCCAGAGAGTGGTGAGAACATGGAACTCGCTACCACAGGGAGTAGTTGAGGCGAATAATATAGATGCATTTAAGGGGGAGGCTAGATAAGCACATGAGGGAGAAGGGAATAAAGGGTTATGCTGATAGAGTTAGATGAGCAAGGATGGGAGGAGGCTCGAGTGGATCATATTACTGGCATGGACTGGTTGGGCTGAATGGCCTGTTTCTGTGCTGTATATGCTGTGTAATTCTATGTAACTGTATGTTTTGGCTGAGTAGGCTTTCAGGTCTACTATCAAGGACCAGTTTGTTGGCCTGTAGACGGTGGGGCTCACAAACAAATTCCCAGCACATTCTCTGAATAGGCAGTCTTAATTGTTGAGCTGAAAAGAAATCCTGAAGTTCTATCCTTCCTCTTCCTTCCCTCCACAAAATGTGGCGTGCAGACAGAAGCCCCAACACATGCACAAAGCATTTGTTCAAAACCTCATCCAGAAACGGCGTTTATGCTGTCTGCTCTTCACTGATCAATCCAGTCTTGAATCAAATTGGTGGGCCTCACAAGTACCAGACAGTAACATTTTCTAAAATCAATATCATGTTATTTTAATAATCGAACTCTCTCGTTCTCGACAAGCACCAAACTGAGAGGCAAGTCTGTTGCTTGAGAATTATTGTAAAACCCAAATAGACTGTTTTTTTCCATTTTGTTGTTTTATATCAGAGTGGCTGGGGGAAGTGCGCAGTTATCTAGCTTTTAGTGTTTTGTTTTGCGGAGTGTCAGATGATCATCGTTGCAAAATCCTTGCCCAACGCCAGCCTGCTCATTTAGACTTAAAAGGTAGTGTTCATTCAGAATAACAACATGTAAATGTGAGCAGCAGAATCTCAGCCCCTATCCCATGGTCCACCTTTGAATCTGCAGCCTAGAATTCTGTTTGTCTGGAGGAGGGAAGGGCGGGGGGACCTCAGAAAAACAGTGGAGCGCTGAAAAACCACTAAACTGTCCACCTGGCTCCATCACTCTGGTCAGTGGAGGATGGGGTCCCGAAAGGCCCAAGGGGGGAAAAGTGTTTGCTGCAATTTATATCTCAAAGGGCTTGACGCATGGGCCATTTTGGTTGATCCTGAGTCGTCTGATGATGCTTGTAACCTCAGTAAGTTTCTATTAACTGCCAACTTTGCTTTTCTTCTTCCTCCCAGAACCTTGTCCTTCTACTCTGCTGCAGCAACACATGGCGGACCTGCTGCGCTCTGACTGTGAAATGGCAGCAAGTTTCCTGAATAGCGTACTCAACCAGCTGAACTGGGCCTTCTCCGAGTTCATTGGCATGATCCAGGAGGTAAGGACCTGGGCACCTCCACAGTAAACTCCAATCCTCTTGCCCATTCTACCCAACATTACAAAATGTTTTGTGCACTTCTCTGCTCTGAAGCGCCCTATAACCCCGTGAACAATGAGCAGCTCTGACTGTGAGGTAACGGTGCCTTACCTAATGTGTCACGTCCATCCTCATTTGTTTAACCTGCTCTTTTGAACCTCCATGGTTTCTACATGATGCGCTTCGGCCCTTCACCTAAGTTTCTCAGTTTCTTTAGAAGATGTTTTTTTCTGGAGTAAAGCACTTTTTAAATTCATTCACGGGTTGTGGGCGTCGCTGGTAAGACCAGCATTTATTGCCCATCCCTAATTCCCTTGAGAAGGTGGTGGTGAGGCGTCTTGAACCGCTGCAGTCCGTGTGGTGAAGGTACTCCTGCAGTGCTGTTAGGGAGGGAGTTCCAGGATTTTGACCCAGCGACGATGAAGGAATGGTGATATACTTCTCAGTCAGGATGGTGTGTGACTTGGAGGGGAACTTGGAGATGGTGGTGTTCCCATGCGCCTGCTGCCCTTGTCCTTCTAGGTGGTAGAGGTTGCGGGTTTGGGAGGTGCTGTTGAAGAAGCCTTGGCGAGTTGCTGCAGTGCATTTTGTAGATGGTACAAACTGCAGCCATGGTACGCCGGTGGTGGAGGGAGTGAATGTTTAAGGTGGTGGATGGGGTGCCAATCACTTCTAATCAAATCACAATCAAAAATACTTCTCTTTCCCCTCCTCCCCCCCTCCCCCCCCCCCCAACCACCCAAGGATTGTTCCCGTTTAAATAAAATCACCACATTTGCCTTCTATGATGTGGAAATCGGCAGTCCCTGGCGTTTGTCTTCTTTAATGTGGAAATCAGCAGACCGTGGTGTTTGCCTCCTTTGAGGTGGGAATTGGCAGACCCTGGTGTTTGCCGGATGCAATTTTGATGCAGTGAATGATCCTTCCTGAAGCCGATGGGATAAAAAACCAATCAAGTTGTTTTGAGTTCAGCATATTTCAAGGTTATTAGTAATCCAATATTGATGAAGGCTTGGGAAGCAGCCACTCCAGCGACTAATTGTCTGGCTTTCTTGCTAAATCGCATCATCTGTTTCTTATTTACAGATCTGCTTTTAGTAAACAATCGCCTTCCTCACTCTAATCCCATTCTGTGCATTCCGACTGAATATAAATAAAATATGAGATGGGAAAATCAGATAAGCGCAGGACACCTACTGTCGTTCCTTCTAAAAGCACATATTACTCAGCATAAATACACTCTATTGAATTCCCTAGCCCCGAGTGCTGCGTGCTTTTAAGTGGGTTTCTAGTATAGTTCTGAGATCTATGATATTCACTCTGATCAATTGCTTTTTCCCCTCCCCATTGGGTAAACGCACCACTTGGTTTGGCACTGAGCCGTACAAGGAAATTTGAGCCTCACTCACTGGTCTGTGCTGAATGAGCCGATCGGGTGACATTAGGGGTGCAACAATTCGGTTTGGCATCGCTGCCCTGAGAGGAGGAAACATAGGGGGAAAAATTTGGTTGCTTTGCGCCTCCCGTTAGCGCCCCCGGGCACAAAGCAACTAGCGACCGGGCGGGGCGCCGCTAATGCCTCCCGCGAAATTCAACGGGAGGTTAGCGGTGGCCGGTAGCAGCACCGCGCCTTCAGTGATGACGTCATCGCCGTGCGCAGCGCCGCGCTCGCACTCCGGCCACAAACTTGGCTTGCGCCCCCTGACCTACCACCGGACGCTATGTCCGACAGGGTCGGGGGGGCGTTTTTGTGGCCAGGGCGGCAATAATTAAAGCGGAGGTGCCAGGTGGCCATTTTTCTTGGGCCACCTGCCAGCACCTGCCCCCTCTGGCCCCCTCCTGCGGGGTGCCGGCCGCGATCCGTCTTTTGCCGGCACCCTGCTCCCTGGTGGGTCAGCAGGGCCCTGGTGGGTCAGCAGGGCCCTGGTGCGTGCTGCGCTAGGTCCCTCCCCTTTAATCAGGGGAGGGAGGCCTGCAGTACCGCGGCGCTATGTGCCGCTGCTGCACGTAACGCCGCAATATTCAATGGGAGCGCCCCAAGAGGGAGGGCGAGCGTTTCTAGTCCATTGAATTGCAGGCGCGGGGATGCTAACTTTTTCGGGGCGCGAGCGAATTTTCCCCCCTCAGTCTCTGTCTCTGCTCCTGATCACAATCCAGCAATCTCTCCACGTGTGTGGCGACTTCGTGAGGACGGGATCAGGCTTAACTGTTATGTTTCTGATGTTGGAAATGTGCCCAACAATCACTGTCCAGGCTCTTGCATAAAGAATGGTCACATGGGTGAAGCAGGGGCTCCCTCTGCTCAGAGTAACTGGAGGGGTAAACGGAGAAAATTGGAGGGGAGAACATTACTTACCCCATATCCACTCTTCCTGTGCGAGGCACTATTCACCCTGTACACTTCTCTGTGTAACATAGTTTAGTCCATGTAGTTCCCTCGTGTCCTCTCTTCTTCGGCAGTCCCTCGGAACCGAGGATGACCTGCTTCCACATTAAAAATGAGTTCGCAGGTGACTGATGAGTCCAATGTGGGACCTACAGTCTCTGTCACAGGTGGGGCAGACGGTGGTTGAAGGGGCGGGTGGGTGGGGTGCTTGGGTTGACGTGCGCTCCTTCCGCTGCCTGCGCTTGGCTTCCGCTTGCTCCCGGCGAAGAGACTCGAGGTGTTCGGCGCCTTCCCGGATGCTTCTCCTCCACTTTGTGCGGTCTTGGGCCAGGGATTCCCAGGTGTCAGTGGGGATGTTGCACTTTTTCATGGAGACTTTGAGGGTGTCCTTGAAGCGTTTCCTCTGCCCACCTGGGGCTCCCTTGCGGTGTTGGAGCTCCGAGTAGAGCGCTAGTTTTGGGAGTCTTGTATTGGGCATGCGGACGATGTGACCCGTCCCTCGTGTAGCCTACTGCTCAGTCCATGCATCACCCCCGTGCAGCCTACTGCTCAGTCCATGCATCACCCCCGTGCAGCCTACTGCTCAGTCCATGCATCACCCCCGTGCAGCCTACTGCTCAGTCCATGCATCACCCCCGTGCAGCCTACTGCTCAGTCCATGCATCACCCCCGTGCAGCCTACTGCTCAGTCCATGCATCACCCCCGTGCATCCTACTGCTCAGTCCGTGCATTTCCCTCGTGCAGCCTACTGCTCAGTCCATTGACCCCTGTGTATCATGTTATTTAGTCCATACAGCTCCCATGTGTAACACACTGTCCTGTGCAGCTCAAGAACAAAAGGGCAACTTGCATTATATGGCACCTTTAACAAAAAAAGTTCCACGGTGCTTCAAAAAGGAGGAACACAGGCCAACCAGTAGCAGGAGACACGACCGAGAGCATGGTCTAAAATATACCTTTTACAGGTACAGAGTGCAAGGGATGAGGGAACATAGAAACATAGAAGATAGGAGCAGGAGTAGGCCATTCGGCCCCTCGAGCCTGCTCCGCCATTTAATGAGATCATGGCTGATCATCTAAATTCAGTAACCTGTCCCTGCTTTCTCCCCATATCCCTTGATCCCTTTAGCCTTAAGAAATATATCTAACTCCTTCTTGAATATATTTAATGAATTGGCCTCAACTGCCTTGTGTGGTAGAGAATTCCACAGGTTCACCACTCTCTGGGTGAAGAAATTCCTCCTCATCTCAGTCCTAGATGGCTTACCCCTTATCCTTAGACTGTGACCCCTGGTTCTGGACTCCCCCGCCATCGGGAACATCCTTCCTGCACCTAGTCTGTCTAGTTCTGTTAGAATTTTATAAGTTTCAATGAGATCCCCTCTCATTCTTCTAAACTCTAGCAAATATAAGCCTAATTGACCCAATCTCTCCTCATACGTCATTCCTGCCATTCCAGGTATCAGTCTGGTGAATCTTCGCTGCACTCTCTCCATGGCAAGAACATCCTTCCTCAGATAAGGCAACCAAAACTGCACACAATACTCAAGGTGTGATCTCACCAAGGCCCTGTACAACTGCAGCAAGACATCCTTGCTCCTGTACTCGAATCCTCTCGCTATGAAGGCCAACATACCATTTGCCTTCTTAACCGCCTGCTGCACCTGCATGCTTACCTTCAACGACTGGTGCACAAGGAATCCCAGGTCTCATTGCACTTCCCCTTTTCCCAATCTATTGCTGTTCAGATAATAATCTGTCTTCCTGTTTTTGCCACCAAAGTGGATAACCTCACATTTATCCACATTATACTGCATCTGCCATGTATCTGCCCAATCACCCAACCTGTCCAAATCATACTGGAGTTTCTCTGCATCCTCCTCACAGCACACACGCCCACCCAGCTTTGTGTCGTCTGCAAACTTGGAGATATTACATCTAGTTCCCTCGTCTAGATCATATATATATATATATATATATATTGTGAATAACTGGGGTCCTAACACCGATCCCTGCGGTACCCCACTAGTCACTGCCTGCCACTCGGAAAAAGACCCGTTTATTCCAACTCTTTGCTTCCTGTCTGCCAACCAGTTCTCTATCCAAGTCAGTACCTTACCCCCAATCCCGTGTGCTTTAACTTTGCACGCTAATCTCTTATGCGGGACCTTATCGAAAGCCTTCTGAAAATCCAAATATACCACATCCACTGTTTCTCCCTTATCTATTCTACCAGTTACATCCTCAAAAAATTCCAGTAGATTAGTCAAGCATGATTTATCTTTTGTAAATCCATGTTGACTTTGTCCGATCCTGTCACTGTTTTCCAAGTGCTCTGCTATTACATCTTTTATAATGGACTCTAGCATTTTCCCCACTACCAATGTCAGGCTTACCGGTCTATAATTCCCCGTTTTCTCTCTCCCACCTTTTTTAAATAGTGGGGTTACATTAGCTATCCTCCAATCCATGGGAACTGTTCCAGAGTCTATAGAATTTTGGAAGATGACCAGCAATGCATCTACTATTTCTAGGGCCACTTCCTTAAGCACCCTAGGATGTAGATTATCAGGCCCTGGGGATTTATCGGCCTTCAATCCCGTTAATTTCCCTAAGACCATTTCCCTACAAATACTGATTTCATTCAATTCCTCCCTCTCGTTAGACCCTCTGTTCCCCGACATCTCTGGGAGGTTATTTGTGTCCTCCTTTGTGAAGACAGAACCAAAGTATGTATTTAATTGGTCTGCCATTTCTTTGTTCCCCATTATAAATTTCCCATTTTTTGACTGCAAAGGACCTACGCTTGACTTCACCAATCTTTTTCTCTTCACATATCTATAGAAGCTTTTACAGTCAGTTTTTATGTTCCCTGCAAGCTTGCTCTCATATTCTATTTCCCCCCTCTTAATTAATCCCTTTGTCCTCCTTTGCTGAATCCTAAACTGCTCCCAATCCTCAGGTTTGCTGCTTTTTCTGGCCAAATTATAAAGTCTCTCCTTGGATCTTATGCTATCCCTAATTTCCCTTGTTAGCCATGGTTGAGTCACCTTTTTTGTTTTATTTTTATGCCAAACAGGGATGAACAAATTCTGTAGTTCATCCATGCGATCTTTAAATGTTTGCCATTGCCTATCCACCGTTAACCCTTTAAGTAACGTTCCCCAATCCATCCTAGCCAACTCGTGCCTCATACCATCGTTGTTTCCTTTATTTAAATTCAGGACCCTCGTCTCTGAATCAACTACTTCACTCTCCATTTTAATGAAGAATTCTATCATATTATGATCGCTCCTCCCCAAGGGGCCTCGCACAACAAGATTGCTAATTAGTCCTTTCTCATTATATAATACCCAGTCTAAGATGGCCTGATCTCTAGTTGGTTCCTCGACATATTGGTCCAGGAAACCATCCCGTATACACTCTAGGAATTCCTCCTTCACAGTATTGTTACTAATTTGGTTAGCCCAATCTATATGTAGATTAAAGTCACCCATGATAACTGCTGTGCCCTTATTGCACGCGTCTCTAATGTCCCGTTTAATGTCATCCCCAACCTCAGCATTACTGTTTGAGGGTCTGTATACAACTCCCACTAACGTTTTCTGCCCCTTGGTATTTCTCAGCTCTACCCATACAGATTCCACATCATCAGAGCTAATATCCTTCCTTACTATTGTGTTAATCTCCTCTTTAACCAGCAATGCTACCCCACCTCCTTTTCCTTTTTTCCTGTCCTTCCTGAATATTGAATACCCCTGGATGTTGAATTCCCAGACTTGGTCATCCTGGAGCCATGTCTCCGTAATCCCAATTATATCATATCCGTTTACATCTATTTGCGCAGCTAATTCATCCACCTTATTACGAATGCTCCTCGCATTAAGACACAAAACCATGCAGGCTTGATTTTTTTAACACTCTTAGTCCTTTTAGAATTATTATTTACTGTGGTCCTGTTTGATTTACACCCTTGATTTCAAGTTCTAAAGAGTAGGGCCAAGATGACTGAAGGTTCTGCCTCTGATGGTGGAGTGGAGCGAGGGCCAGGGTGCACAGGGCCCCACAATTGGAGGACAAGGTGGGCACAAGCTGGGACATAGAGCTGCAGGAAGATGCAACAATAAAGTGTCAAGACCAAGAGGGATTTGCGAATGAGACCAGGATTTTGAGTCCCGTGTGTTGGGGGACAAAGGGCAGCAGAGATTGTATGGATGAGGGTGATGGAAGAGTCAGATGTTGTGCGAGGTGTTAATGGTATTCAGGTGGTGTATATCAATTGGATGTTAATTGTATTCAGGTGATGGGTATTAATTTGGAACTCTTGTTCATATATATGGGCATGATGCGGAGATGCCGGTGTTGGACTGGGGTGGACAAAAGTGAGAAGTCGCACAATACCAGGTTATAGTCCAACAGCTTTATTTGAAATCACAAGCTTTCGGAGCGCTGCTCCTTCGTCAGGTGACGAAGGAGCAGCGCTCCGAAAGCTTGTGATTTCAAATAAAGCTGTTGGACTATAACCTGGTGTTGTGCGACTTCTCACATATATATGGGAGCAGGCTCGGGAAGTGGGAAAAGTTTATCATGGGGGTGCACTGTATGTAATGTGTATCTCTGTAAATAAAGGCTTGTAAGGGACTGACGACTAGGGCTCTAGTATTTTATCCTTCACCACCTGGCAATCGACTTTTACACGAGGCAGGATGTGGAGTTTTGGATCAGCTGGGATTTATATAATAGTGGGGCTTAGAAGACTGGTGAGGACAATGTTAGAGAAGTCATGTCAGGAGATAACAAAAACATGGATGGGGGTTTACCCTGAATGAGCAGCTGGGGAAGAGGACAGAATCGGGCAAAGGTATGGCGTTTTTGCTGGGAGCACTTTTGAGCCCTTCCAGCTCCCTCATGTCGCACTCGTTAACGCTTTATACCGCCGCCTCTATTTTGGCTGTAGCTTTTGAAAGTCCTTCCTTACAAATAACAGCAGATGTATAGAAATATTGTGTGATTGATATTAACTCTAAAGCTTCTTTAAAGCAGCAGAGAGGGGAGGTGGAGATAGTGGACCTCCTCATAGTAAACACTCACAGGGAATCAGGCTGTCTCATGTTGGGCCCTGAGGTAAACACAAAATCACAAACAGCTGGAATTTAGGACTCCGATTTAAGTCTTGAGGCAGTGAGACATAAATCCAAACATTGGTCCTTGTCACATGATCTGTTGTTTGATTGTAACCCTGTAGGTACATCTGTGATATAACTTGTTCTGAAGGCTGTAGATGTGGTGATGTTGGAGTCAGTGCACCGTGATCTATCTCAGCAAAGCCGTGTCTTTCAGTGTCAGAAATGTTTTTAAAAAGGCTGCGACTGCTGCCAACGAAGTTGAAGCAGTTGCGGATTCTGCGCAGCTTCCGGTTCATTGGCAGCTGTCACTCTGTTTTTAAAAAAAGTACACTGCTGTTGATTGAACAGTTTTCTTTTAAGTTAATTTTTTTCCCCATGATCTGGCTGCTGTGTTTCTAATGATTAATTAGCATCAGTATCAGCTCATTGATCCTTTGCAGCATATCAGTGCCTTCCTCACAGGAGTCCCAACAACACCTGGCCTCTAAACATATTTAAGCTCAGAGCAATTTGACTGCTCTGAATCGGTTCAAGGGTCAAGTTCTTAGGTGCTTAGTGAAGGCATGGACCAACAGCACAGTAGTAGTCCAGTGTATAAAGAAAAGTTTGACTCAGTCACTGCAGATGTGGCACTGGTGCAGACTGAACTCAATCGAACTGTTCGTTCAGGAGTGCAGAAAAGAAAAGAAAGACTTGCATTTATATAGCGCCTTTCACGGCCACCGGGCATCTCAAAGCGCTTTACAGCCAATGAATTACTTTTGAAGTGCAGTCACTGTTGTAATGTGGGAAACGCAGCAACCAATTTGTGCACAGCAAGCTCCCACAAACAGCAATGTGATAACGACCAGATAAACTGTTTTTGTTATGTTAATTGAGGGATAAATATTGGCCAGGACACCGGGGATAACTCCCCTGCTCTTCTTCGAAATAGTGCCATGAGAGAGCAGACGGGGCCTCAGTTTAACGTCTCATCCGAAAGACGGCACCTCCGACAGTGCAGCACTCCCCTCAGCACTGCAGTGGAGTGTCAGCCTAGATTTTTGTGCTCAAGTCCCTGGAGTGGGACTTGAACCACAACCTTCTGACTCAGAGGCAAGTGTGCTACCAACTGAGTCACAGCTGACACACAAGATAGATTGGTGTACGCGTTCAGCAGAGTGACTTCCAGCAGCACAAGTGGAATTTCCGTTTGGATACAATCAATGCCACTGACCATGTGATCACATTCCAGAATTAGGGATTACTGGAATTCTATTCCATGTTCCAAAATGTAAGAACTGTATCCCTGGATAGTCTGCTGATCTCTGAAAGGGAGGTTGCTGTGCACCTTTTCTGTTAAAGCTTGTAACTTGGATCATTGGAAGGAGGAGATGGTGTTGGTTCTCCTGACACCGTATGGAATTAAACATAAGAACATAAGAAATAGGAGCAGGAGTAGGCCATATGGCCCTTCGAGCCTGCTCCGCCATTCAGTAAGATCATGGCTGATCTTCAACCTCAACTCCACTTTCCCGCCTGATCCCCATATCCATGATTCCCCTAGAGTCCAAATATGTATCTATCTCAGCCTTGAATATACTCAACGACTCAGTATCCACTGCCCTTTCTGGTAGAGAATTCCAAAGATTCACAACCCTCTGAGTGAAGAAATTCCTCCCATCTCAGTCTTAAATGGCCGACACCTTATCCTGAGACTGTGGGCTGGATTTTGTCAATGGGGACGTGATGGAGGCGGGACTCCCACTTTTTGGGTTGTAGTCCCGCTTCTATCGACTTGTGGCCAACCCACTCGATTTTCCCTTGATTGATCTTGTTGAGCCCGCCCAGCGGGCTCAGCAGGCCAATTAAGGGCCACCCGGCAACAGGTGACGTCACAGATTGACATTTCATCTGTCAAGAGCTTTTGACAGATGAAATATCAGCGTCTGATAATCTGTCCTCTAAGTTAATTCAAGCCTCTCAGGCTGATTTAGAGATCTCTGCAGAACAAAAAGCAGAGGCTGCAGCTTTTGACAGCTCAACGGTCATTCTGCTTTCTGTGCCAGTGAGATTTCTGACTCCCGAGACCTGAAGGGCTGACACCTGCAGGAGGAAGTTAAGGTAAGTAAAACTTTTTTCCACACTTTACACTTACCTTACACACTTACCTCTGCACACATGCACCCATCACTCACCTGCCCACAGGACATATCGACCCCTCCAGACCCACGGTCCGCCTCGCTAAAACGGCGTGGTTCGGACCTGTCGGGAAGCCCACACTTCAGGGCTAAAAATAGGGATTAGGCAAAAAACTGCCTGTTAACTACCTGTTAACAGGCAGTTTATTGGCATTAATCCCCTTCCCGCCTCGGGGAGGCGGGTCCCAGCATAGGTCGGGTACCTGCCTCCTGTGAAACTGGCATGGGGGCGGGATAGGTTCGGGACCCCCGAATCTGCAATTTTAACCCCCCACACGCCTCCAAACCCGCCTCCATGGGTCAATGAAAATTCTGCCCTATGTCTCCTAGCTCTAGACTCTCTAGCCAGGGGAAACAACCTCTCAGCATCTACCCTGTCAGTCTCCCTCAGAATCTTATATGTTTCAATGAGATCACACCTCATTCTTCTAAACTCTAGAGAGCAAAGGCCCAATCTACTCAATCTCTCATCATAGGACAACCCTCTCCTTCCAGGGGTCAATCTAGTGACCCTTCGTTGCACCGCCTCTAAGGCATTTATGTTCTTTCTCAGATAAGGAGACCAAAACTGTGCACCGTACTCCAGGTGTGGTCTCACCAAAGCCCCGTACAATTGTAGTAATTCCGAACCTTAGGTTCCTCTGCATTTATCAAAATTCCATATAGGAGGGTCTCCTGATCCAGATGAATGATGGGATCTGACACACATGGTTCTCAAAAGGCCTGGCTCAGAGCACTGAGTTGCAGCAGTCAGTAATGACAAACGCTCCAGGAATGCCTGTGCAATGAGCGGCTACAACACAGACCAAAAGTATATGATCCACTGGTGACATGAGCATCATTTCAACTTAGAGGTGTGATGCACCATTGATTCTTTCTTACCTGCAAATGGTCTTGACAATCCATGCTTCCAAAAATTCTTTTACCCATTAGAGTGAAAGAGAAATATCCCAATGTCTCCCAGTTTACGAAGGGTGCCTGAAAGGTACCCCCTAGAGGCAACTTGAATTTGTTCCCAGTAAGCTGATGTCAGAGCCTTACGACCCTCTCATCTTAAATGACTCTCTTGTAAGATCACAGGCCATCCTGGTTATAATGCTACTGTTGGGTCGAAAGCCAACTGTGGATTGTATCAAGTTGTGTGGTTCAGCAGTTAGTGAGTGGTCATAACAATTGGAGCTGCTCACAGTTACGGGCTTGGGCTTTTTCCAGCACTAGTTATTATGTGAACATCTTGACAGCAGTTTTACATAGGATTACATAGGATATACAGCACAGAAACAGGCCATTCGGCCCAACCAGTCCATGTCTGCATTTATGCTCCACTCAAGCCTCCTCATCTAACTCTTATCAGCATAACCCTATATTCCCTTCTCCCTCATGCTTATCTAGCCTCCCCTTGAATGCATCTATACTATTCGCTTCAACCACTCCCTGTGGTAGCGAGTTTCACATTCTCACCACTCTCTGGGTAAAGAAGTTTCTTCTGAATTCCCTATTTGATTTCTTGGTGACTATCTTATATTGATGGCCTCTAGTTTTGCTCTTCCCCACACGTGTAAACACTCCCTGTATCTACTCTATCAAAACCTTTCATAATTTTAAAGACCTCTATTAGGTCACCCCTGAGCCTTCTCTTCAAGAGAAAAGTGACCCAGCCTGTTCATCCTTTCCTGATAGGTATACCCTCGCATTTCTGGTATCATCCTTGTCAATCTTTTTTGCAGCTCTCTCCAGTGCCTCTATATCCTTTTTATAATATGGCGACCAGAACTGTACGCAGTACTGCAAGTGTGGTCAAACCAAGGTTTGATACAAGTTTGCATAACTTCACTACTTCTCAATTCAATCCCTCTAGAAATAAACCCTAGTACTTGGTTTGCGTTTTTTATGGCCTTGTTAACCTGAGTCGCCACTTTCAGTGATTAGTGTACTTATACTCCAAGATCCCTTTGCTCCTCTACCTCAGTTAGATACGTATTTTCCAAGTAATATGTGACCTCCTTAGTTTTTTTTTCCAAAATGTAATACCTCACATTTATGTGTGTTGAATTTCACTTGCCAATTATATGCCTGTTCTTCAAGTTTATTAATGTCATATTGTAATTTGTTGCAATCCTCCTCAGTACTGACTACCACTCCCCCCCCCCCCCCCCCCTGCCCAATTTGGTGCCATCTGCAAATTTAGAAATTGTGTTTTTGATTCCAAAGTCTAAGTTGTTGGTATAAATTGTGAACAGCACTGGTCCCAGCACTGATCCTTGTGGAACACCACTACCCACCTTCTGCCACTCTGAATAGCTACCCTTTACCCCATCTCTCTGCTTTCTGTCTTGAAGCCAGCTAGTTATCCATTCTGCTACTTGTCCCCTGACTCCACATGCTCTGACCTTATTCATTAGTCTATTATGTGGTACTTTATCGAAGGCCTTTTGAAAATCTAGATAAATTACATCTACTGTATTTCCCTTGTCTATTCTCTCTCTTACCACTTCAAAAATTCAATGAGGTTGGTCAAGCAAGACTTTCCCATTTGAAATCCATGCAGACTATTCATTATTATATTTTTGGTTTCTAGATATTCTATTTTCTCCTTTAGTAGGGATTCCATTATTTTTCCTACCCCCGATGTTAAGCTGACTGGTCTATAGTTCCCTGGACATGTTCTATCTCCCTTCTTAAATATAGGTATTATTAAATATGTGTAGTAATGCCTCTGCTATCTCTTCCCTAGATTCTTTTAAAATGTACGGATGTAATCCGTCCAGACCAGGGGTTTTATCCTCTGAGTTTGATTAGTTTATTTAATATTTCTCCTTTTTATTTTAAAAGCAGTTGTCTCATTTCTAATGTCATGCCCACCTGTTCTATCTCTCTGGTAAATATTGAAGCAAAGTAATTATTTAATATTTCTGCCATCTCTATTGCTGCCTGTGATATTATCCTGTCCATCCCTTAGTGGCCCTATTCCCATCCTGACTATCCTTTTTTTGTTTATATGCTTGTAAAATATTTTACTATTTTGTTTTCTGTTCCTTGATAATTTAATTTCATAATTCCTTTTTGCCTTTCTAATTGTTTTTTTGACTTCTCTCGTAATCTCTTCGTTTTCTCTCTTGTCATGCTCTCCCCTGCTGTCAATGTACTTAGTGTATGCCTCTTTCCTTACCCTCAATTTTTTCCTGATGTCCTTATTCATCCATGGCGTCTCATTAGTGTTTAGCTTGTTCTTATTTTTTAGCGGAATATATTTTTCCCACTGTGTTGAACACCGTTTTAAATATTTCCCATTGCTGTTCTACATCATTGTTTGCCAATGTTGTTGTCCATTTTACTTTCGCAAGTTCTATTCTCAGCCCCCCAAAATCGGCTTTTCTCCAATCTATTACCCTGGTCTTCGTCATACTTATGCCCTTCTCAATTATTATCTTAAAGTGTATTATATGATAGTCACTATTGCCTAGATGTTCCCCTACTTTTACTACTTTTATCTGCTCTGGTTCATTCCCCATTATTCGATCCAATAACTAATCCTCCCTTTTTGGGCTTCTTACATATTGGGTTAGAAAGGAGCCCTATACACATTGTAGGAACTCTATTCCCTTATCGCCTTTACCTACCTCTTCTGACCAATTAATATCGGGGTAGTTGAAATCCCCCATGATTATTATTCTATGCTTTTTACTCATTTCCCTAATCTGTTTGCATATTTCTTCCTCCACCTCCCTTCCACTATTAAGTGGTCTGTAGGCAACCCCTATTAGTGTGATTGATCTTTTATTATCTTTTATCTCTCTCCACGTGGATTCTATTTTTGCCTTGTTGATAGTTGCGTCACTTTTTTCTACTGCCATTATGTTATCCCTAATAAGTACAGCTACTCCACCTCCCCTTTTTTCCTCTCTCTCTTTTCTAAATGTGTTATACCCTGCAATGTTTAATTCCCAGTCCTGATCTTTTTGTAGCCATGTCTCAGTAATCCCTACTATGTCTGGTTCCTCACAATGTATTATTGCCTCCAGTTCCCCTGTTTTATTACAGACACTGAGTGCACTGCTGTACAGACAGTTTAACTCATTTTTAATTTAGTAGTTACTCTCACTTTATTTTTAACCATCTTTTACACTCCTGTTCTATAACTCTATTTATTCCCTGGCCATCAATGTCCTGCCTTACTTTATTCTTTCCTATGCTCTCCTTTCCTGTGTTGTTTACATTTAGGCTGGTTTCATTTCTTGTAGATCCCTCCCCCTATCTTACTAGTTTAAAGCCTTTGCCACCTCCCTACTTACTCTTTCTGCTAGGATATGGGACCCATCCCAGTTCAGGTGGAGCCAGTCCCATCAGTACAGCTCCTTCCTGTCCGAGTACTGGTGCCAGTGTCCCATAAAAAGCAATCCCTCTTTTCCACACCAGCCTAGTTTCTGTGAGCAGTGTACTTCCTATTTGTTTGTGGAGGTTGAAGGAATGAGGAAGAAAGTCCAAAAAGTTATCGCAGGTCAAATCTCCCTCTTTATTTGACAGTGCAGTTTCTACCGACTGAGCTCTGTCATGGCCTGCCCTAATTCTCTTTCTGACAATATTCGATTGTTACTGCAATGTTTCGGGGCTCTTACCTGCACTTTGAGTCTCTACTGCCTTCATTGGGGAAAGAGCTGAAGTCCTTCCTCAGCTGGAGGCTATGAGAAAGCAGAGTAGGGTACTGTTGGAGAGGGTGCAAATGTTCTCAATTGGACAGTATCCCGTGGAATGCCATTAATTTCTGTTTGCCAGTGGTCCATCCTTGCACCCTCCTCTTGCTCATTTACATGCTGCCCCTTGGTGATATCATCCACAGACATGGGGTCAGCTTCCACATGTACACTGATAACACCCAGTTTAACCTTCCACCACCTCTCTCGACCCCTCCACTGTCCTCAGTGCTGTCTGACTGCTTGTCCAGCATGCAGTCCTGGATCGATCTCAACTTCCTCCAGCTAAACATTAGGAAGATTAAAATCAACATCTTTGGCCCCCCCCCGTCACAAACTCCGTTCCTCTCCACCGATTCCATCCATCCTCCTCCTGTCTCAGGCTGAACCAGACTATTCACATCCTTGCCATCCTACTCTACACGGAAACCTGTATCTGACACCATATCCTGTCACGAAAGCCTACTTCCACCTCCGTAACATCGCCCACCTCTGCCCCAACTCAGCCCATCTATGGCTGAAACCCTCATCCATGCATGTGTCCTCTCCAGACTTGATTACGCTAATGCTCTACTGGCCGGCCTCCCATCTTCCACCCTCCATAGACTTCAGCTCATCCAAACCTCTGCTGCCCATACCGTATGCTGCGCAAAGTCGCGCTAACCCATCACCCCTCTTGGCTGATCTTCATTAGCTCCTGATTCCCTCCCCAACAAATCAAATTTAAAATTCTTATCCTGTATATAAATCCCTCCATGGCCTTGTCCCTATCTCTGTAATCTCCAGCTCTATAATCCAGCCTCTTGGGTGCACCCCCCTCTCTCTGCTCCACCCCCCCCCATTAGTTGCTGTACCTTCAGCCATCTAGGTCCCACGTTATGGAGTTCCTTCCTTCTGCCTCACCACTTCTGTGCTCTTAAGACCCGCCTTAAAACCCACCTGTTGATCACCCCTGCTAATATCTCCTGATTTGGCTTGGCATCTATTTTCCTCACACCTGTGACGGATTTTGGGTCATTTTCGACATTAAAAGTGCTATATAAATGGAAGTCCTTGTTTGTAGAGGCTGAATTTCCTTTAAAAAGATGAAGGCTGGAATTTTCTGGAGTCCGAGCGGGCGCAATTGGAGGCGGGTCGGGTGGGAAATTTGAAATAAGTTGCAGTGGGTTGGAAACCCGTCGTCATCCCTCCCCCACGCGCCTTTCCCTTGGGCACATTTGCCGGTGCGGCAGTGACCCAACCGGCAGAGACGGGCGACCTAATTCAAATCATTAACGGGTAGTTATCAGACCCTTAAGAGCCTACCTTTCGAATTTCCCTGGCTGTCCACGGGATTCACGCAGCTCGGTAACCACGTCTGTCAGCCTGAGGCGGGAGTTCAGTGACCATTGCTCCAGCTGATTAGATGACAGCATGAAATGTACTATAAAACCTCCCACCTCACAGCTGATCACTTTCCTCAGGCAGAAGCTGTTGCTGATTGCATTCCCAGCACAGATTTAGCTTTCTACAGGCTGCAAGTGCTTCCAGCAAAGTCGCCATCCAGTCTCACTTCATTGTTACAACCAATCACACCATTGACAGATTGCTCCTCTGATCTCTACTTGAACTGCCATCTATTACATCAGCATGGGTGCCGTTTATACTGTCTCACCTTGTTCCTCAGAATCGGACCACGATGAGCCCCAACACCAGCAGCAGCAGGCACACCAGCAGCACAACAACACCACCAGCCTTCTCCTCAACCACCTGATGCTGCACAGGACAGAGGGCATCAGCGCAGGGCTGCACCGCGCAAGAGACGATACCCCCAACACAGGGTATACAGGCAGAGGATGAACTTCCTCAATATGACGGAGCAGCAGTGCCAAAGGAGGCTCCGGCTGCCGCGCCAGGTCGTAGCAGACATTTGCACATTGCTGGACCAAGACCTGCAGCCCAGAGGAGCGAGTGGACACGCCTTACCAGTGGCTGTCAGTCACCAGCGCCCTCAACTTCTTCGCCTCAGGCTCCTTCCAGGGATCTGCAGCAGACATTTGCGACATCTTTGTCGGCTGCCCACAGTTGCATCACCCAGGTGACCGATGCCCACTTTGACAAGTCAGCCAATTATATCAACTTTGCCACTGATGAAACCAGTGTTACTGAGCGGGCGCTCGGCTTTGCCACTCTGGCTGGCTTCCCACGGGTGCAGGGCGTCATTGACTGCACACATGTGGCCATCAGGGCACCCCATCATAGCCCAGGAGTCTTTGTCAACCGCAAGGGCTTCCACTCCCTCAATGTGCAGCTGTTCTGCAACCATAGGAGGAACATCATGCATGTGTGCGCCAAATTCCCTGACAGCTGCCATGACTCTTTCGTCCTTCACCAGTCCACCCTCCCTCAGCTCTTCTCTCCTTCAAACAAGACTTTCCGGCTGGCTGCTTGGAGACGAGGGCTATCCACTGAAGACGTGGCTCATGGCACCCTTGAAGAGGCCAAGTACTGATGTCCAGGAGAGATACAATGAAAGCCACATTTCCACCAGATGTGTCCTAGAGCAGACAATAGGCATGCTCAAAATGTGCTTCAGATGCCTTGACAAATCTGGAGGAGCCCATCAGTGCGCAGTCTCCAAAATCATCGTGGTCTGCTGCGCCCTGCACAACATAGCGCAGCAGTGAGGATTAGCGCTGCATGAGGAGCAAGGCACTGAGTGCACAGCCTCTTCAGAGGAGAGGAGCATCAACTGGAAGACGAGGAGGAGCAGGAGCTGGAGGAACCTGCGGGCCAGATCCCACCAGCACCCGAGCACACTGTTGCCCGGGAGGCCAGGGATGGCCTCATCATGTCCAGATTTACTTAACTTTACGCAGTACACCCATATGGCTGCCACATGCTGCGCCAGGTTAGCACCACCCCACAGCAACACCATAAAGGATCCCTACAATAACCAAGCTATTCCTTTCACACCGACCACCATTGCTGGAGGTACCGTTATGTCTCACCATTCACTGCAACTCACTAAGCCACTTCCAAAGGTTCACACAAATGTGTCCAAGACAGGAAAGTGGTGAAAATAAAGATTTTTATGGTTGACAATGCTTAACGGAAGCTTGACATTAACATTGAACAAAACACCCAAGTGGTTACCCTTGTGAATCTACTTGTGTGTCATCTTTCTCTTCGCATGCTTCTATGAGGTGCTACTCCTGTGGCCTCAGCAGAGGTAGAGGCAGCCTGCTCACTTCCCTGCTGCGACTGCTTAGACACTCTTGGCGGATGGCCTCTAGGTTTTGGAGCCTGTGATGGCCCCGCCAAAGTCTGCTCCTCCTGCGACTCTGCAGGGGCAGACTCGGCCATCGCTGTCTGAGGAGGCATCTGGTGCTCTGACTGAGGAGGTAGCAACGGGGGAGAAGTGTAAGCGCTTTGAGAGGAGCCTACACTTCCCTCTCCCCTCTCACCGTCATCCCTCTCCTCTTTCACCATCATCCCTCTCATGGGCCACCCGCACTTCCCTGCTAGCAAGGAGCTGGAGAGCACCTTGCTGCACATCAGTGGGGCCATGAGAGCCCACGTTTATGCTGATATCCTCCTAGACAGGAGGTCTGTGAGTCTCTGCCATCTATGCTCCACAGATAGCTATCTATTCTCCATAGAGACCATGTGCTCCTGTGAGTGGCGCATTAGCTGCTCCATGCAGTTGGCCATCCTATCCATGGAAGAGCTTACAGTCACCATCGCCTGCGACACGGTGGTGCTCATGTTGGAGATGGACTCCTCCATTCTCTGCACATTTGCAGACATTGCAGTTGCAAAACCTGTCAGAGTCTCCTGCACCTCCAGCATCGTCCTCTTTCTGGATGACCCCCGAGGCTCAGCATCTGCATGTAGCTGAGCAGAGCTGGGAGCGTCCTGTGCCCTCCGACGAGGAGTCTCCAATGCTGTCTCTGTCTCCACCATCTACTCTTGCTCACTTGTGACTCTGCACTGGTGCTGGGTACGCTCATGTCTGGTGACGCTGCGCCCTCAGAGGCTGGAGGCTCCTCTGAGGAGTCATCTTGCTCTTCCTCCTGGACATTGGGGGGGGGGGGGGGTGGTGGTGGTGGTTCTTGATGGACCTGTTGGAGAGTAAAGAGATGAGTTAGATGTGCCATATGAAGAATGGGTACAGATACCGTTATGCACATGATGACCATTCAGTGGCTGATGACATCAGTCCCCATATGAGTAACTGATGTATGCCATTTAGCTGTATGATATGTAATTCTGTCACCAGGTTGCTGAGATGTCCCCCTCTCTCTGTCTCCCACTTCCAGATGCTCGGCCACTCCCGATACTTCCAACGCAGCCTCTTCTGCTGTTGAGGGTGGCAAATGATGGAGGCCCACCTCCAGTTCTCTCCCTCTCCCTCTTATTGTGGGCTCTCTTCTCCTGCATGGAGGGAAAGAAGAGAAGGTTGAGTGAGAGTGATGAAATAAGTGTAAGGAATTGATGGGTTACATCTTTAGAGGGAGACTATGATGGAGTGGGGTGCCAAAGCCAAGTGCCCTCTTTACGTGTTGTTAGTTGGTATGATTGCATTAGGATGAGGGTGAGTGTGAGGGGTGGCTAGTAAGATGGGGATGTGATAATATAGATAGAGAGAGAGGGATGGGTGGACGTGCAAAGTATGTTGGTGTGAGTAAAGATGTGCAGGAGTAGGGTTGGGAAAGCAGAGTGATGGGGATGTGATGAGAGGCACAGCAGGATGACGTTGAGTGTGGCTTTGTACTCACCTTTCTAGATCTAATGAGATCATTGAAACGTTTCCGGCACTGCACCCAGGTCCTCCTGAACACATCCCTGCTGTTGACCTCCTCTGCAATTTGGAGCCATGCTCTTTTTGTCTCCTGGGGAGGTCTCTTCCGCCCATTGGAAGGGAAGAAAACCTTCCTGTGTGCTGTGACTCCCTCCACGAGTCATCAGAGAAACTGGGTGCAGCCCTCTGCCTCTGTGCAGTCATCTCTCCAACTATTTGGAGCAATCAAAGCCTCCAGTGTGCTGCCTGCACACTCCTAGATGAACCTTCAAATGCAATGTGGCCATGGCTCCTTTAAATATCCCGGCTGAAAATGCGTCATCGATGACGTCATCAGACCCGCACCATTTAATAGGGCCGGGTAATGCGCAGGGTGGACTTAATAGGCCCCATTCGTGCAAAGTTGAGTTCTGCAGCGGGATGGAAGCAACAACAGGGTCGCGACCCACCACGCCGTCCGCCCGCACCTGACCCGCCCAGGTACAGAAAATTCCAGCCAAGGACTTTAATCAATAAGTCACTTCTCCCAAGTCAAGTCAATATTTCTGACCTTGTTTCCATTTAAACATATGCACTTTATTGTATTAGTCAGTATACGTCCCACAAACTGGCATCACCAAGTTTTAAACGGTTCATCCTGTGCTGTGGGGAGGTAAACCTCACGTGTTTGTATAAAGGCATTGCTTTGTACCAAAATCAGGTGACTGAAAATGTACGGCGGAAAGAACAAAAGGGGATATTTTTCAGTTTCATAATTTTAAACTGGTTCGAAGGCTGACTGTTGCAGTTTGGTGAGAGAAATGAAATCATCTTCATAATACCATCTTGATCCAACATTCTACCTAACAAAAGTACAGGGAGACAGTGTCCTTCACAGAATCGACAACAGCAGAAAATAAAGATTATTGAAGTTAATCAAAGCTGCCTTGGACTGATTTTGAAGAAGGGATTGTGATGGAAAGTGTGTTAAGAACTTCCTGATATCAGTCCAAAATTTGCTTTTCACCATTTAGATTCTGTGCCCCATTGTCATACAACAACAACAACTTGCATTTATATACCGCCTTTAACGTAGTAAAACGTCCCAAGGTGCTTCACAGGAATGTTATTAAACAAAGTTTGACACCAAGCCACAAAAGGAGATATTAGGACAAGTGACCAAAAGCTTGGTCAAAGAGGTAGTTTTTAAGGAGTATCTTAAAAGAGGAGAGAGAGACGGAGAGGTTTATGGAAGGATCTTACGGCCTAGGCAGCTGAAGGTACGACCACTAATGGTGGAGCGATTAAAATCGGGGATATGCAAGAGGCCAGAATTGGAGGAGCACAGAGATCTCGGAGGGTTGTAGGGCTGGAGGAGGTTAAAGAGATAGGGACGGGTGAGGCCATTGATGGATTTGAAAACAAGGATGAGATTTTAAAATCGAGGCGTTGCCAGACCAACAGCCAATGTAGGTCAGCGAGCACTGGACTGGTCGGTGAACGGGACTCGGTGTGAGTTAGGATACAGGCAGCAGAGTTCTGGATGAGCTCAAGTTTATGTAGGGTGGAAGATGGGAGGCCGGCCAGGAGAGCATTGGAATAGTCGAGTCTAGAGGCAACAAAGGCATGGATGAGGGTTTCAGCAGCAGATGAGCTGAGGCAGGGACGGAGTCGGACAATGTTACGGAGGTGGAAGTAGGCGGTCTTGGTGATGGACCGGATATGTGGTCGGAAGCTCATCTCAGGGTCACATATGACACCAAGGTTATGAATGGTCTGGTTCAGCCTCAGACAGTTGCCAGGGAGAGGAATGGAGTTGGTGGTTAGGGAACAGAGTTTGAGAGTTAATAAAGCAGGAAGAGAAGCCATTGCAGGTGATTCTCTGGTTACGACTGGATAGATAAGGATGGAACCAGGTGAGGGCAGCCCCAGCAAGCTGGACGCGGAGGAGAGGCGTTAGAGGAGGATGGTGTAGTCAACCGTGCCAAAGGCTGCAGACAGGTCGAGAAGGATGAGGAGGGATAGTTTACCATGGTCACAGTCACATAGGATGTCATTTGTGACTTTGATAAGGGCCATTTCAGTACTGTGGCAGGAGTGGAAACGTAATTGGAAGAATTCAAACATGGAGTTGCGGGAAGACAGGCATGGCTTTGGGAGGCGACAACACGTTCAAGGACTTAGGAAAGGAAAGGCAGGATGGAGATGGGGCGGTAGTTTGCAAGGGCAAAGGGGCATGGGTGGTTTTTTTTGAGGATAGGGGTGATGATGGCAGATTTGATAGGGAGGGAGACAGTACCTGAGGAGAGGGAACCGTTAACAATATCAGCTAACACGGGGACCAGGAAGGGAAGTTGGGTGGTCAGCAGTTCAGTGGGAATTGGGTCAAGGGAGCAGGAAGTGGGTCTCATGGACAAGATGAGCTCCGAAGAGGGCATGAGGAGAGACAGCCGAGAAACTAGAGAAAGATACGCGTTCAGGGCTATGGCAGGGGGGAACCTTAGGGGATGTTGGGGTTGATGCATGTAAGGCAAGCCTCATTGGGCCCTTCAGAGGATGCCGAGAGAGAGTCTGAGGGAAGCTGTAGGATTATCCAAGAAGGAATCAAGTCTGGGACGGCGGAAGGTCGAGGAGTGCTGAAGGGTTGGGGTAGCGATTTGGGAGGGCAGAGTATCCAAGAGAAATGAAAGAATGCATGACGACAGGAGAGAGGGGTCTAAGAGGGGTAAAGAGAGAAGAAGAAAAAAAGTTAGAGAAAAAAGGCGAAATAGAAGTGATGGGCTCGGTTTAGTTTCAATCTGCACAGTTTCGTTTCAAGTAACGTTCCAGATCTACCTTTTTTATACCGTTTGCTCTGTATGGTCACCTCCCATGCCTCTCCTTTCATGGCCAGAACCCAAGTAGTTTTGAATCTTTCCTCATAACCTTGTCGTCCAACGCAGCCCCTTTCAGTGCATCTCTGTTCCCATTTAAGTTCAATGGCTGTGGGGGTTAGGAACGGTCTAGTCATGAAGCTCCAGCCATCATGAGTGTGGGGCAGGCTTGATGGACCAGCTGGTCTTTTCCTGGCTGTCATTTTCATATGTTTATATGTATGTGTCCCCCTTTAAATTATTTATGTTGATTAACATGGGCTCTCTGTATATAAAGCTTTTATATGTGTGAGGTGGCACAGTTAAGACCCTCGTTATATGCGGTCTCATTTTGATCCTTGTTGAAGTGGGGTCCTCTCTGTCGTTTCATGCTGCTCTTTCCTTGCCCTGGCAGATCCAGCAGGCAGCCGAGCGGCCGGAGCGGAACTTCGTCGATAGTCGCCAGCTGAAGGTGTGCGCCACCTGCTTTGACCTTTCTGTGAGCCTGCTGAGAGTTCTGGAGATGACCGTCACTCTTATCCCCGAGATCTTCCTGAACTGGTCCAGACCATCTGCAGAATTGCTGCTGAGACGCCTTGCACAGGTAAGCCTCGTACCCCAAAGGTACTTTCACCATTGCAAATTGAATTGCTCTTTTTCTTTGGGAGTGCACAGTGCTGTGTGTGTGCGTGCGTGTCTTTGTGTGCGTTTATTTAATTGTCACTTAAAATGCAACAATCGCCAGGCAATGAGCTTTTGGCTGAAGCCTTTCCATTTCACAAGTTGCATTCTCAATTCTATTGAAGAGACATTTCTGGAATTGACATGGTTTCTGTGAACAATTATCTCTGTTTACTCTTGAATCTGATTATAAATGGATCACAGAACTGAGTGTTGTGCTGTTATAAGGAGCAATCAGTTCTACCTGGCGATTAATATTTCTGGCCACCACTTACCTGACTGCCGGGGACTGATCTCGTGGGTCCCTGGTGGCAGCTTCCTACCACCCGACTTTTCACTCCCGCCCACCAGCCAGGCAGTGATTTCTGCTAGATTGGGACGAGTGTCGGGCCCTGGATATGGAAATGAGACCCGGGAGTTAAAATCTCCCCAGGCCTCGACATGCGAGCTCATTGCTCACCCAGCACAGAATGATCCCGCCTCTGCTAAAATCGTGCCATTAGACAGGCCCTGTGGTATATTGGGTGTTCAGTTCCAGTAGACAGGCCGTGTGGTATATTGGGTGTTTAGTCCCAGTAGAGAGGCCGTATGGTATATTGAGTGTTTAGTCCCAGTAGACAGGCCCTGTGGTATATTGGGTGTTTAGCCCCAGTAGACAGGCCGTGTGGTATATTGGGTGTTTAGTCTCAGTAGAGAGGCCGTGTGGTATATTGGGTGTTTAGTCCCAGTAGAGAGGCCGTGTGGTATGTTGGGTGTTTAGTCCCAGTAGAGAGGCCGTGTGGTATATTGGGTGTTTAGCCCCAGTAGACAGGCCGTGTGGTATATTGGGTGTTTAGCCCCAGTAGAGAGGCCGTATGGTATTTTGGGTGTTTAGTCCCAGTAGAGAGGCCGTGTGGTATATTGGGTGTTTAGCCCCAGTAGAGAGGCCGTATGGTATATTGGGTGTTTAGTCCCAGTAGAGAGGCCGTGTGGTATATTGGGTGTTTAGCCCCAGTAGAGAGGCCGTGTGGTATATTGGGTGTTTAGCCCCAGTAGAGAGGCCGTGTGGTATATTGGGTGTTTAGCCCCAGTAGAGAGGCCGTGTGGTATATTGGGTGTTTAGCCCCAGTAGAGAGGCCGTATGGTATATTGGGTGTTTAGTCCCAGTAGAGAGGCCGTGTGGTATATTGGGTGTTTAGTCCCAGTAGAGAGGCCGTATGGTATATTGGGTGTTTAGCCCCAGTAGAGAGGCCGTGTGGTATATTGGGTGTTTAGTCCCAGTAGACAGGCCCTGTGGTATATTGGGTGTTTAGTCCCAGTAGAGAGGCCTTGTGGTATCTTGGGTGTTTAGTCCCAGTAGAGAGGCCTTGTGGTATCTTGGATGTTTAGTCCCAGTAGAGAGGTCGTATGGTATATTGGTGTTTAGCCCCAGTAGAGAGGCCTTGTGGTATCTTGGGTGTTTAGTCCCAGTAGAGAGGCCTTGTGGTATCTTGGATGTTTAGTCCCAGTAGAGAGGTCGTATGGTATATTGGTGTTTAGCCCCAGTAGAGAGGCCGTGTGGTATATTGGGTGTTTAGTCCCAGTAGACAGGCCCTGTGGTAAATTGGGCGTGTAATTCCATTGTACAGACTCTGGTATATTAAACCAAGAAGTTGTCTCCATGCTATTTTGAATGTTTAATATCAGGAGCAGACTCTTGTGTGCTTATTATTTTTTTCCGATCAGGCAGGCTCTGATATATCAAGTATTTATTTCCATTGGACAGATTCTTTGGTATAAGTGTCAGCCTTGGCTCAGTGGTAGCACTGTCACCTCTGAGTCTGAAGGTTGTGGGTTTAAATCCCATTAATCTAGGCTGACACTTCAGTGCTGCACTGTCAGAGGTGCTGTCTTTCGGATGAGTTGTTAAACCGAGGCACCCTCTGCCCTCTCCGGTAGATGTAAAGATCCCATGGCACTGTTCGATGAAGAGCAATTGGTTTGTTGTGGTTTTTGCTGTGTTACAGTAGCCCCAGTGATTGTGATGTCAACCCCAGGTATTGTGATGTGAAATATCAGAGCATTTTATCCTAGGGGACACACCGTGTGATGTTTCAGGCTGTGTGGTATGTTGGTATGTTTAATCCTATAGGCAGACTGTGGTATACTGGAGGGTTTATTCCCACCAGAGAGATTGCTATAGTAGATCAGTGTTTAAGCAAAGGTGATGAGCTCTGTGATGTAGTAGCTGTTTAATCTCAGCAGACACCCTTGTCGTGTGCGGGAAATGAGGGAGAGATGTAACAGTCTTAGAACTGGGAGCCTTCTACTGATGCTCTATGACTGAGAGTATTGTAGTTCCTACTCTCAGCCTTTTCCAGGACCTCATAACTATGGAACTCCTCGCCTCCTTCACGTTTTCTACAGGCTTTGAAATCCCATCACCTAATCACTACTTCCTGATTTACCTCATCTCTTTTACTCTCTTTAATCTTGATAGTTTATCAATAATAATAAAAAAAAGTGTTGCCACTGGATTTACTCAGTGTATTGATCCTAGTGCACCTAGAAAAAAATCACACTTAGGCACCATGCAGTAATGTTGCTGCAGTAAGCTTTTTGTAAGCTGCCCTTAATTCATCACCTCAGATTACTCTCGCGACTGCCAGCAACAGACCTGTACCCACCAGTACTTCTCGCAAATGTATTACAGCTCAAAGTGCCGTCTCCAGATGCAACCCACGTTTGGAAGCACAAAATACATAATCCTCCTACCGGATGTGTCTTTTTAATCATTTGTTCTTAGCATGTGGGCAGCAATTGGCAAGACCCTGGTTGTGCTTTGGGCATTAAGGTGGATGTTGTGGGACTGGAGTCCCGTGTAGGCCAGACTGGGTAGGGGTAGTGGGCTCTCTTCTCTGAAGGACATTAGTGGACCAGTTGGGTTTTTACAACAAACCAGCAGCTTCGTGGTCACTTATTGAATTTAGTTTCACAATTTCGTGCAGGAGGCCATTCAAGTGGTCGGGGACAGTATAGTCAGAGGGATAGATACTGTTGTCTGCAGCCGCAACCGGGAGTTCCGAAGGTTCTGGTGCCTGCCCGGTGCCAGGGTTAAAGACATCTCCTTGCGGCTGGAAAAGAACTTGGAAAAGGAAGGATCCAGTTGTCGTGGAACGTAGGAACCAATGACAGAGGTAGATCTAGGAATGAGGTTCTGCTGAGAGAGTTTGAGGAGTTGGGGTCCAAATTAAAAAGCAGAACCTCAAAGGTAATAATCTCTGGATTGTTACCTGAGCCACATGCCAACTGGCATAGGGATAAGCAGATTAAAAGGTTAAATGTGTCGCTGAAAGCGTGGTGTGGGAGGCAGGGGTTTCGCTTCATGGGGCACTAGTACAGGAAACTCTCGTTTAAACGGCACCTAATTATCCGGAATTCTCTAATAACCGGCAAAATTCAGGAGTAGGTTTTGAGGCTTCCGTATTCTGTATATTTGTGGCTGTGGAACCGGGTCCCCTGTATCTGTGGCTGTGTGATCGGGGCTCCTGCACTTGTGGCTGTGTGATCGGGGCTCCAGCACTTGTGGCTGTGTGATCGGGGCTCCTGCACTTGTGGCTGTGTGATCGGGGCTCCTGCACTTGTGGCTGTGTGATCGGGGCTCTCGTACCTTGGGCCATTGTCACTCCATGTCCCCCCTTCGTTATCCGGAATTTTTAATCAACCAGCACCATCCCGGTCCCGTAGGTGCCGGATACGAAAGAGTTTCCAGTACTGGGGAAAGAGGGAGCTGTTCCGTTGGAACGGGCTCCACTTAAACTGGGCTGGAACCAGTGTCCTGGCGAATCGAATAACTAGGGCAGTAGACAGGGCTTTAAACTAATGAAGCGGGCGGGTGGGAGGATTCAGGAAAGAGTAAATTTAAAAGCAGCAAGAAAAATGTCAAGGCTCTAGAGCAAAGCAGAGTTTTGGGTAAAAATAAGCAGCGTGGGTCAGGAAGGGATAGAGAGTAACAAAGGTAATAGGACATCAGTGACTAAGGGGACATCAGGGAAAAGTAGAAAAAAGTCAAAGCTAAAGGCATTATATCTGAATGTGCGAAGCATTCGCAACAAAATAGATGAATTATTAGCGCAGATAGAAATTAATAGGTTTGATCTAATAGCCATTATGGAGACGTGGTTGCAAAGTGACCAAGGTTGGGAACTAAATATTCCAGGGTACTTAACTTTTAGAAAAGAAAGGCAAAATGGAAAAGGAGGAGGGGTAGCCCTGATAATAAGGATGGGATAAAAGACAGGAGAGAGAAAGGATCTTAACTCAGAAAATCAAGAAACAGAATCAGTATGGGTGGAGCTAAGAAACAGCAAGGGGCAGAAAACATTGGCGGGAGTTGTTTATAGGCCCCCAAACAGTAGTTGTAATGTAGGGCAGAGTATAAATCAGGAAATTAGAGGCGCATGTAACAAGGGTAATACAGTAATCATGGGGGACTTTAATCTACATATAGACTGGGCAAACCAAATTTGCAGTAATAGTGTGGAGGACGAGTTCATGGAATGTATACAAGGTAGTTTTCTAGATCAGTATGTTGAGGAACCAACTAGGGAACAGGCTATTTTAGATCTAGTATTGTGCAATGAGAAAGGGTTAATTAATAACCTTGTAGTAAAGAGGCCTTCAGGGAAGAGTGACCATAATATGATAGAATTTTATATTCAGTTTGAAAGTGATTTAGTTAAGTCCGAAACTAGGGTCTTAAATCTAAACAAAGCAAACTTTGTAGGTGTGAGGGGTGAGTTGGCTAAGGTAGATTGGGAAACTACATTAAAAGGTTTGACGGTAGACAATCAATGGCTAGCATTTAAAGAAAAACCCCACAGGAAAAGTGGTCCAACCGTGGCTAATAAGAGAAGTTAAAGATAGTATTAGATCAAAGGAAGAGGCTTATAATGTTGCCAAAAAGAGTAAGCCTGAGGATTGGGAGGATTTTAGAATTCAGCAAAAGAGGACCAAGAAATTGATCAGGAAAGAGAAATGTTGTAGATTCACTCACTGTACCTTTGCCTGACGAAGGGGCGACAGCTCCGAAAGCTTGTAATTTTAAATAAATCTGTTGGACTATAACCTAGTGTTGTGCGACTTCTCATTTTTGTCCACCCCAGTCCAACACCGGCATCTCCGCATCATGACCATTAGAGGCAGAGACAGGAGAAATTATAATGGGCAATAAGGAAATAGCAGAGACATTAAACAAATACTTTGTATCTGTCTTCACGGTAGAAGACACAAAAACCATTCCGGAAATAATGGGGAACCAAGGGTCCAGAGAGAATGAGGAACTTAAAGAAATCAGTATAAGTAAAGACATAGTACTGGAGAAATTAATGTGCCTAAGTGGCGACAATTCCCCTGGACCTGACGACCTGCATCCTAGGGTTTTAAAAGAAGTACCTGCAGAGATAGTGGATGCACTGGTATTAATTTTCCAGAATTTCCTAGATTCTAGAACAGTCCCCAAGGATTGGAAGGTAGCAAACATAATCCCGCTATTTAAGAAAGGAGGAAGAGAAAAAATGGGAAACTATAGGCCAGTTAGCCTGACATCAGTAGTAGGCAAAATGCTAGAATCTATTATTAGGGACATGGTAACAGGGCACTTAGAAAATCATAATATGATTAGGCAGAGTCAACATGGTTTTATGAAAGGAAAATCGTGTTTGACAAATCTGTTAGAGTTTTTTGAAGATGTAACGAGTAGGATGGATAAGGGGGAACCAGTGGATGTAGTGTATTTGGATTTTCAAAAAGCATTCGATGAGGTGCCACACAAGAGGTTATTACACAAAATTAGGACTCATGGGATTGGGGGTAATATATTAGCATGGATTGAGGATTGGTTAATGGACAGAAAAGAGAGTAGGAATAAACAGGACTTTTTCGGCTTGGCAGGCTGTAACTAGCAGGGTACCGCAAGGTTCAGTGCTTTGGCCTCAGCTATTTACACTCTATATTAATGACTTGGATGAAGAGACTGAGTGTAACGTATCTAAGTTTGCTGATGATACAAAGATAGGTGGGAAAGTAAGCTGTGCGGAGAACACAAAGAGGCTGCAGAGCGATATAGACAGGTTGACTGAGTGGGCAAGAACATGGCAAATGGAATACAATTTAGGGAAGTGTGAAGTTATCCACTTTGGTAGGAAAAACAAAAAAGCAGAATACTTTTTGAATGGTGAGAGACTGAGAAATGTTTGAGTCATAGAGTTGTACAGCACAGAAAGAGGCCCATCGTGTCCGCGCCGGCCATCAAGCCCTATCTATTCTAATCCCATTTTCCAGCACTTGGTTCGTAGCCTTGTATGCTATGGCGTTTCAAGTGCTCATCTAAATGCTTCTTGAATGTTGTGAGGGTTCCTGCCTCTACCACCCTTTCAGGCAGTGAGTTCCAGATTCCAACCACCCTCTGGGTGAAAAAGTTTTTCCTCAAATCCCCTCTAAACCTCCTGCCCCTTACCTTGAAACTATGCCCCCTGGTGATTGACCCCTCTACTAAGGGGAAAAGTTCCTTTCTATCTACCCTATCTATGCCCCTCATAATTTTGTACACCTCAATCAGGTCCCCCCTCAGCCTTCTCTGCTCTAAGGAAAACAACCCCAGCCTGTCCAGTCTCTCTTCATAGCTGAAGTGCTCCAGCCCAGGTAACATCCTGGTGAATCTCCTCTGCACCTCTCTAATGCAATCACATCCTTCCTATAGTGTGGCGACCAGAACTGCACACAGTATTCCAGCTGTGGCCTAACTAGCATTTTGTACAGCTCCATCATAACCTCCCTGCTCTTATATTCTATGCCTCGGCTAATGAAGGCAAGTATCCCATCTGCCTTCTTAACCACCTTATCTACCTGTCCTGCTGCCTTCAGGGATCTATGTACATGCACACCAAGGTCCCTCTGATCTTCTGTCCTTCCTAGGGACCTACCATTCATTGTGTATTCCCTTGCTTTGTTAGTCCTCCCAAAATGCATCACCTCACACTTTTCAGGGTTAAATTCCATTTGCCACTGTTCTGCCCATCTGACCAACCCGTCTATATCGTCCTGTAGCCTGAGGCTTCCCTCCTTGCTATTTACCACTCCACCAATTTTTGTGTCATCTGCGAACTTACTGATTATACCTCCTACATTCATATCTAAATCATTAATGTACACTACAAACAGCAAGGGACCCAGCACCGATCCCTGCGGTACACCACTGGACACAGGCTTCCAGTCACAAAAACAACCTTCGACCATCACCCTCTGCCTCCTGCCACTAAGCCAATTTTGGATCCAATGTGCCAAATTGCCCTGGATCCCATGGGCTCTTACCTTCTTGACCAGTCTCCCATGTGGGACTTTGTCAAAAGCCTTACTGAAGTCCATGTAGACTACATCAACTGCACTACCCTCATCCACACACCTAGTCACCCCCTCGAAAAATTCAATCAAATTGGTTAGACATGATCTCCCCCTGACAAAGCCATGCTGACTATCCTTGATTAATCCTTGCCCATCCAAGTGGAGACTAATTCTGTCCCTCAGAATTTTTTCCAATAATTTCCCTACCACTGATGTTAGGCTCAGTGACCTGTAATTCCCTGGTTTATCCCTACTACCCTTCTTGAATAATGGTATTATGTTAGCTGTCCTTCAGTCCTCTGGCACCTCCCCTGTGGCCAGAGAGGTTCTGAAAATTTGTGTCAGAGCCCCTGCAATCTCCTCCCTTGCCTCACACAGCAGCCTGGGATACATCTCGTCAGGGCCTGGGGATTTATCCACTTTTAAGCCCGCTAAAACCGCTAGTACCTCCTATTTCTCAATGCTAATTTGTTCAAGTATATCACAATCCCCCTGCCTGATTTCGATGCCTACATCACCCTTCTCCATAGTGAACACAGATGCAAAATATTCATTTAAAACCTCACCCACATCTTCCGGCTCTACACACAGATTGCCACTTTGGTCCCTAATGGGCCCTACTCTTTCCCTGGTTATCCTCTTGCCCTTAATATACTTATAAAACACCTTGGGATTTTCCTTTATTTTGCCCGTCAGTGTTTTTTCATGCCCCCTCTTCGCTCTCCTAATTTCTTTTTTAAGTACCCCCCTGCACTTTCTATACTTCTCTAGGGCTTCCACTGTTTTTAGTCCTTTGTATCTGCCAAAAGCCTCCCTTTTTTTCCTAATCCATTCTTGTATATCCCTTGACATCCAGGGTTCCCTGGACTTGTTGGTCCCACCCTTGACCTTTACGGGAACATGTTGGCGCTGTACTCTCTCTATTTCCTTTCTGAATGACTCCCACTGCTCTGATGTGGATTTTCCTACAGGTAGCTGATCCCAGTCCACTTTGACCAGATCCTGCCTTATCATATTAAAATTGGCCTTCCCCCAATTTAGAACCTTTATTTCCGGTCCATCTTTGTCCTTTTCCATGACTACCTTAAATGTCACCAAAATGTTCTCCTACTGACGCATCTACCACTTGCCCGGCTACATTCCCTAGAATTAGGTCCAGTACCGCCCCCTCTCTTGTAGGACTTTCTACATGCTGGCTCAAAAAGCTCTCCTGGATGCACTTTAAGAATTCCGCACCCTCTAAGCCTTTCACTCTCTGACTATCCCAGTTAATATTGGGGAAGTTGAAATCCCCTACTATTATTACCCTATTATTTCTACACTTCTCTGAGATTTGCCTACATATCTGTTCCTCTATCTCCCCCTGACTGTTTGGGGGCCCATAGTGCACTCCCAGCAAAGTGCTTGCCCCCTTTTTGTTTTTAAGTTCTACCCATATGGCCTCATTAGAGGAACCTGCTAAGATATCATCCCTCCTTACAGCAGTAATTGACTCCTTGATTAATATTGCGACACCCCCTCTTTTACACCCCCCTCTGTCTCGCCTGAAGATTCGCTACCCCGGAATATTGAGCTACCAGTCCTGCCCCTCCCTCAACCATGTCTCTGTGATAGCAACAATATCATACTCCCATGTGTTCATCAACATCTTCAATTCATCTGCCTTACTCGTAAGACTCCTTGCATTAAAATAAATGCCATCCAGCCTTGCCATACTCCCTTGTGCCGTTACATATTTGCTCTGCCTTCCAGACTGACTTGTTTTTTCCTCTATATTTGGCTGTGCATCACCCCCTACTATAGCTCCACTCCGTATCCCATCCCCCTGCCAAGTTAGTTTAACCCCCCCCCCAGCCCCAACAGCACTAGCATTCAGAGGGATCTGGGTGTCCTTGTACATGAATCACAGAAAGTTAACATATGCAGGTACAGCAAGCAATTAAGAAAGCAAATGGTATGTTAGCTTTTGTTACAAAGGGATTAGAGTATAAGAGTAAAGATGTCTTACTACAATTATACAGGGCATTGATGAGGCCACACCTGGAGTACGGTGTACAGTTCTGGTCTCCTTACCTAAGGAAAGACATACTTGCCTTAGAGGGAGTGCAGTGAAGGTTCACTAGACTGGTTCCTGGGATGAGGGGATTGCCCTATGAGGAGAGATTGAATAGACTAGGCCTATATTCCCTAGTGTTTAGAAGAATAAGAGGTGATCTCATTGAAACATATCAAATTCTTAAGGGGCTTGACAGGGTTAATGCTGGGAAAATGTTTCCTCCGGCTGGGGAATCTAGAACACGGGGTCACAGTCTCAGAATAAGGGGTCGGCCACTTAGGACTGAGATGAGGAGAAATTTCTTAATTGAAAGGGTTGTGAATCTTTGGAATTCTCTACCCCAGAGGGTTGTGGAGGCTCAGTCGTTGAGTATATTCAAGACAGAAGTCGATAAACTTTTGGCAACAAAGGGAATTAAGAGATAGAGGGATAGTGCGGGAAGGTGGAATTGAGGTAGAAGATCAGCCATGATCTTGTTGAATGGCGGAGCAGGCTCGGAGGGCCAAATGGCCGACTCCTGCTCCTATTTCTTGTGTTCTTTTTTGCCGTGGTGGGATTTGAACTCTCAACCTCTGGATTATCTATCCAGAAGCACAACCACTAGGCCACTGTACCCTTCACAGTTTGAATGAACACAGCTTGAACATGCCACCATTGCACTGACTGAAATGCCAGGACAAAGTAAGAGTCTTCAGTCAGTGTCCTTGCACTGACATCTGTCAGTCATTTGATTCCATTTTCTTGGTACATACAGATTAAAATAATTTCAGATGATATTGAATACGGATACAAGGCAGTGATTTAATCACAGGATTTGAATGACTCCCATAAACCACTGAAACTTCACACTTGTTTATGATGTAATCTGCAGCTGTTAATTAAATTCTGTATTAATTTAATTTGCAGCTGTACTTTATTGTCTTGTCCCTTTGCCTCCACACCCTTTGTATCAATTATTGAATTTGCACGGAGGGTTCGAGTTCACTGCTGATGTGACTTTTATAATTTGTGATGTTGCTGAACCACAGCCAGTTCAGACTGCGCGCCATTACTCCACGACACTTGGCCTGCCTTACTGCAGCAAGCAGATCGGGCTTATTAGTAAGACAGCAAGCGAGGAAACAAACTTACTGAGAAAACCATTGCAGTTCACTAAGAAAAGCATGTGTGAACAGGACAACAAAATACGGAAAATCAGTTTTATTCTCGGGCAGCCTGACACTTCCTGCTGCAGCCAGAGTCGTGTTTTAAATTGCCAATTTTCACTGTTTGTCCTCTACTCCTGAAGGGTTGATTCTTGCTGGGGTGCAACTGCACGGGTGCCAATCAGGAGCTCAGTACTTTGCTCAAGTAAGAATCTTGTCAGCGAGCGTTGGCAAGCAGTTCGACCCTGGGCATAATCACAGCCTAGCTTGATCCTGTCCCGTCCAGTGCCAACCCAAGCTTACTCCCAGCAGGAGTCACTGGACACTGATTACAAGCAAATGTTTGCTTAGCTCAGGCTAGTGAGTAGCCCTCGCCCTGCTACCCGGGTTTAGGTCAGCCAACTCGGCACAGTATGGGGATTGAACCCGGTCTGTGCAGCCTTGTCAACTGGACTCTCCGGGTTCTTGTGGATTTGTAACACTTTTTTAAAAATCGAGAAAGAAAGACTTGGGTTTATATAGTGCCTTTCACAACCTCAGGATGTCCCAAAGCACTTTACACTTCAAAAGTACATCATTGGTTGTAGTCACTGCTGTAATATAGGAAACACTGTAGCCAATTTGCACACAGCAAGGTCCCACAAACAGCAATGAGATATTGGGAAGACCAAAGCCATTGTTTTCGGTCCCTGCCACAAACTCCGTTCCCTAGCCATCGACGCCATCCCTCTCCCTGGCAACTGTCTGAGGCTGAACCAGACTGTTCGCAGCCTTGGTGTCATATTTGACCCTGAGATGAGCTTTCTATCACGTATCCGCGCCATCACTAAGACCGCCTATTTCCACCTCCGTAACATCGCCCGACTCCACCCCTGCCTCAGCTCATCTGCTGCTAAAACCCTCATCCATGCCTTTGTTACCTCTAGACTTGACTGTTCCAACGCACTCCTGGCCGGCCTGCCTAGTTCTACCCTCCATAAACTTGAGTTCATCTAAAGCTCTGCTGCTCATGTCCAAACTGGCACCAAGTCCCGCTCACCCACCTCCCCTGTGCTCACTGACTGACATTGGCTTGTGGTTAAGCAACAACTCGATTTTAAAATTTTCATCCCTGTTTTCAAATCCTTCCATGGCCTCGCCCTGTCCTATCTCTGTAATTTCCTGTAGCCCTCCAACCCCCCCGAGATCTCTGCGCTCCACCGATTCTGGCCTCCTGAGCATCCCCCGATTTTAATCGCTCCATCACTGACGGCCGTGCCTTCTGCTGCCTAGGTCCTAATCTCTAGAATTCCCTCCCTAATCCTCTCTGACTCTCTACCTGTCTTTCCTCCTTTAAGACGCTTCTTAAAACCTACCTCTCTTCTGCCCTAATATCTCCTTATGTATCGAACTTTGTCTGATAACACTTCTGTGAAGCGCCTTGGGACGTTTTACTATGTTAAAGGTGCTCTATAAATGCAAGTTGTTGTTGAGATAAATGACCACGTCATCCATTTTATGTGATGTTGTTTGAGGGATAAATATTAGCCAAGGCACTGGGAGAACTCCCCTGCTCCTCTTCTTCGAATAGTCCCATGGGATCTTTTATGTGCACCACAGAGGACAGATGGGGCCTCGGTTTAACATCTCATCCGAAAGAGTGCACCTCCGACCGTGCAGCTCTCCCTCAGTACTGCACTGGGAGTTCCAGGTTCAATTATGTGCTCGTCTCTGGGGTGGGACTTGAATACACGAGCTTCTGACTCAGCGTCACTCAGCCACGCTGACGCACGCTCCTCATTTAAATGCTAAATGCTGAAACAATATTCAAGCTCTTAGACAATCATTGCTTAATTTCCAGTGCAAGCGTTTCACAAGGAATCCATGGATTGAAGTGGTTTTGGTGTGCTTTAGTACAGTACGCCTCAAAGGGATGGAGTTTTCTCTGAAAGTTGGTTCACCGGTTTAATCATGAGAGAATCAGCTGTGCCAATCCTTGTCAAATTACTTCAGTCCCACGCATGCTCCTTTTGTGTTAGCATTGTTAAAAAGCTCCCTCTCTGTTACACATCCTGATCTCCTAACGCTCCTCATTTAATGCTGTGGACTGGGCCTTTACTGGAGCCTTGCTGTTAGGTGCAGCTCAGTGCAGCATAACAAATGCTCATCTCTCAAATAGCATGTGATAGTGACAGTTGATTGCAATAAGTGCCGGCTGGGTTTGATTAACTTAGTTATAGATTTTCTGATAACAGGTGATTAAAATGAATGTGCTAATCATCTCCACTTCCATTGAAACATTTAAGTAGTTTGATTTGTGATGCTTGCTTATCACTCAAGCAACCGTACTGAGGCTCCCCTCGATTCTGGTCGTGCAGATTCAGAGAATTTATGCCATGAAGTTTATATACAGAAAGAAAGAAGGAAATGCATTTCTACAGCGCCTTTCATGATGTCAGGACATACCAAAGCGCTTTACAGCCAATGAAGTACTTTTTGAAGTGTAGTCACTGTTGTAATTTTTTTATTCAGTCATGGGATGTGGTGTCGCTGGCAAGGTGAGCATTTATTGCCCATCCCTAGTTGTGCTTGAGAAGGTGGTGGTGAGCCACCGCCTTGAACTGCTGTAGTCCGTGAGGTGAAGGTACTCCCGCAGTGCTGTTAGAAGGGAGTTCCAGGATTTTGACCCAGTGACGATGAAAGAACGGCAATATATTGCCAAGTCAGGATGGTGTGTGACTAGGAGGGGAAATTGCAGGTGGTTGTGTTCCCATGCTTTGGGGAGTCAGGAGATGAATCACTTGCCGCAGAATATCTAGCCTCTGACCTGCTCTTGTGGCTGGTCCAGTTAAGTTTCTGGTCAATGGTGACCCCCAGGATGTTGATGGTGGGGGATTTGGCGATAGTAATCCCATTGAATGTCATGGGGAGGTGGTTAGCCTCTCTCTCGTTGGAGATGGTCATTGCCCGGCCCCTATGTGGCGCGAATGTTACTTGCCACTTATCAGCCCTAGCCTGGATGTCATCCAGGTCTTGCTGTATGCGGGCGCAGACTGCTTCATTATCTGAGGAGCTGCGAATGGAACTGAACACTGTGCAATCATCAGCGAACATCCCCACTTCCGACCTTATGATTGAGGGAAGGACATTGATGAAGCAGCTGAAGATGGTTGGGCCTAGGACACTGCCCTGAGGAACTCTTGCAGCGATGTCCTGGAGCGGAGATGATTGGCCTTCAACAACCACAACCATCTTCCTTTGTGCTAGGTATGACTCCAGCCAGTGGAGAGTTTTCCCCCTGATTCCCATTGACTTCAGTTTTACTAGGGCTTCTTGATGCCACACTCAGTCAAATGGTGCCTTGATGTCAAGGGCTGTCACTCTCACCTCACCTCTAGAATTCAGCTCTTTTGTCCATGTTTGGACCAAGGCTGTAATGAGCCCAGTGGTCCTGGCGGAACCCAAACTGAGCATCAGTGAGCAGGCTATTGGTGACTAAGTGCCACTTAATACCACTGTCGCCGACACCTTCCATCACTTTGCTGATGATTGAGAGTAGGCTGATGGGGCGGTAATTGGCTGGAATGGTTATGTCCTGCTTTTTGTGGACCGGACATACCTGGGCAATTTTCCACTTTGTCGGGTAGATGCTAGTGTAGTAGCTGCACTGGAACAGCTTGGCTAGAGACGCGGCTAGTTCTGGAGCAGAAGTCTTCAGCACAATAGCCGGGATGTTGTCGCGGCCCCTAGCCTTTTCTGTATCCAGTGCGTGCAGCTGTTTCTTGATATTACCTGGAGTGAATCGAATTGGCTGAAGACTGTCTTCTGTGATGGTGGGGACCTCAGGAGGAGGCCGAGATGGATTATCCACTCGGCACTTATGGCTGAAGATGGTTGTAAACACTTCTGCCTTGTCTTTTGTACTCACGTGCTGGGCTCCACCATCAATGAGGATGTTCATGGAGCCTCCTCCTTCCATTAGTTGTTTAATTGTCCACCACCATTCACGACTGGATGTGGTAAGACTGCAGAGCTTTGATCTGATCCGTTGGTTGTGGGATTGCTTAGCTTGCATGTAGTCCTGTGTTACAGCTTCACCAGGTTGGCACCTCATTTTTAGGTACCCCTGGTGCTGCTCCTGGCATGCTCTTCTACACTCCTCACTGAACCAGGGTTGGTCCCCTGGCTTGATGGAAATGGTAGAGTGAGGGATATGCCAGGCCATGAGGTTACAGATTGTGGTGGTATATAATTCTGCTGCTGCTGATGGCCCACAGCGCCTCATGGATGCCCAGTTTTGAGCTGCTAGATCTGTTCTGAATCTATCCCATTTAGCACGGTGGTAGTGCTACACAACAGGATGGAGGCAACGGTCCCTATAAGCTGTGCGGCCACGCAGCTGTTTGCCGGTCCCGTGCAGCCCAGGAGCGGCTTTTTCAATGTGAAGTTTCGCGCATGCGCGGAACTGTGAAGGGTCCGCGCAGCGATAGGTTAATTGGTGAGACGAGGTCAAGTAGGTTTTTCCTCGTGTTGGTTCTCTCACCACCTGTCGCAGGCCCAGACTGGCAGCTATGTCCTTCAGGACTTGGCCAGCTCGGTCAGTAGTGGTGCGACCGAGCCACTCTTGGTGATGGACATTGAAGTCCCCCACCCAGAGTACATTCTGTGCCCTTGCTACTCTCAGTGCCTCTTCCAAGTGGTGTTCAACATGGAGGAGTACTGATTCATCAGCTGAGGGAGGGCGGTAGGTGGTAATCAGCAGGAGGTTTCCTTGCCGATGTTTGACCTGATGCCATGAGACTTCATGGGGTCCGGAGTCAATGTCGAGAACTCCCAGGGCCACTCCTTCCCGACAGTATACCACTGTGCCGCCACCTCTGGCGGGTCTGTCCTGTCCCACCGACATACCCAGAGATAGTGATGGAAGACTCTGGGACGTTGACTGAAAGGTATGATTCTGTGAGTGTGACTATGGCAGGCTGTTGCTTGACTCGTCTGCGGGACAGCTCTCCCAATTTTGGCTCACGTCCCCAGATGTTAGTGAAGAGGACTTTGCAGGGTTGACTGGGCTGGGTGTGCCTTTGCCGTGTCCGAATCCTAGGTCGATGCCGGGTGGTCTGTCCAGTTTTATTCTTATTGTTTTTCCTAACGGTTTGATACAACTGAGTGGCTTGCTAGGCCATTTCAGAGGGCAGTTAAGGATCAACCGCATTGCTGTGGGTCTGGAGTCACATGTAATGTAGGGACTCCTGCAGTCCTCCCTTTCGTTCAGCTTTCTCTTCAAGGTGACTTGGGTATTAACATTTTTTCCCCCCAATTTTCACCCCTCCTCCTGACTCTTGCTGGAGTACAGTTTCACGTACAGATTACCCCCTCGCTCCAGTGCCAATGCTACACATGGTAGCGTAGACAGTGAGGGGCAGACTATTCAACTGGGAGTTTCACCACCAAACCCATCCGGTTCTCCGTTGAAAAATACACACGAGCACACATTGCAGTAAGTTTGGAACCCTGGCTGATTATTTTTTCCTCTCTTCCTTCACCCCCCCCCCACTCCAACCCGGGGGCACTGAGGCCAATTGTCATATAGCCTGCCTCCACCCTGGCTGAGATCAGCAAACTCCGCTCAACACAGGCAATGATGATTGGAACGTTCCTGGTCTATGTTTCTCAGCAGAACACTGGGCAGTCTGTTTCCCAGCTGATCCAGGGGGAGAGCCCATGGAGTCCGCTTCAGTAATCCTGTTAATTGTGTCAGACCTTCTCAAACCTCCTCCAATCTCATTAGGAAGAAATTGCATCTGTAATGTAAAGGTCAGATGTAATGGAATAGGCGAGTGGGCGAGCGAGGAGAATACGACCGGACGTCCCATCACTCCTCCTATGCTGCCAGTTACAGGATGAAAGAGAGGTTGAATGCTGTCTGCTCGATGTAGCCTGAAGGTCACCCAGCAATTACCAGATCACGTGTGATATAATACTGGATTTGACAAAAGACATATGAGGTGCCAACTGCTCATTGTCAACTACTCTTACAGACACTAGTCAGCCCACACAGATTCACGTACAGAAGCTAACTGTGTGTTCACAAGTAAATATATTAGACAATGGGATGAAATGGGTTACAACGGATGGACGATCCACTCTGCCATGTTACCGCCCAGGTGGCGAAGTTGGAAACTACCCCCATTGTGTGGTCACAAGCCCATTCACAGTGTGTCAGACCGCATTGCTGAATGCCTATAGGTTAATAGGTAGGAAAATTACACTGGGTACATTAGCATTGTGGATATAGTACCAAACTGTGAAGCCAGAGATTGTGAATTCAAATCCCACCATGGCAAGTTGAATTCAATGACAAATGACCATGAAACCTGCTGGATTGTCCTAAAAAACCCAACTCATCCTCCTGGGGCCTATCGGCATTGGCCTAGGCATCATATTAGACTTCCTCACTCCACAAGTTGGGAGAAATGTCCCACAGACTAGTCAAGGAATAGCCTTACATAGATGGTCATTCCCACAGAGTGATATCTGTCACCCAACATCTCTTACTCCTCCATCACCATCCTTGGGTATGGCCTATCCCACTGATGTTATACAGTCGGGCATTGAACACCTATCTCAATTCACAAATCAGTACTCCTTCATGTTGGAGGAAGCCCAGAGGAAGGCATGGGGGGGAGACTGCAATGTAGTCGTATCACTGCTGGCCAAGTCCACCGCATAGTGTTTTCACTAGGTCCACAAGACACTGCAGGTCTCTTCACAGTAAAGAACTAGCAGCCCAAAAATGGGCATCCATCAGGCATTGTGGGCCATCATCGGCAGCAGAATTGTATATTTTATTGCGCTGACATCCCTCACTCCTCCCTCATCATTGGTTTGGTTTAATGGGGAGTGTAGAAGGGCGTGCCAGAAACAGCACCAGTACTAGCTTAGAATGAGGGACCACACTAGTGAAGCTGCAATGCAGTGTGCTCTGAATTGCAGCAGCCAATAGGCAGAGGTAAGTGGTCCCACAACAATGGATCAGCAGACAGAGCTGTAGTCCGACCACATCCAGTCACAAATGGCAGTTGACAGTAAAGCAACTGATGGAGGAGGATCTATGAACATCCTCATCCTTAACCATGGTGGAGCCCAGCATGTGAGTGCAAGAAACGAGGCTGAAGTGTTTGCAAGCATCTTCAGCCAAAAGTGCTGAGTGTATGATCCCATTTAGCCTCTTCCTAAGGACCCACCATCACAGAAGCCACCAACCAATTGAGTTCACTACATGTGATATTAAGAAGCAGTTGTGTATACTAGGCACAGAGAAGGCAACATCGTGATTGTAGTGCTGAAGACTTGCACACCAGAACTAGGTAGTCCCCTAGCCAAGTTATTGCAGTGCAGCTATGACAGTGGCACCTACTTGACAATGTGGAAAATTGCCCAGGTATGTCTTTTCCACAGCGGCTTATCCACCATCTCCCAATCATCAGCAAAGTTATGAAAGGAGTCATCAGTAGTGCCATCAGGCAACATCTGCTCACGCAGTCCAAACCTCATCACAGCCTTGATCCAGGTATGGACACATGAATGTCAGAAGAGAGGTGAGAGTCGCTGACATTTATGCTAAGGCGCCATTAAACTATGGCACCAAGTGGCCTTCAAAAGACCTTCAATAAGGCCTTAGTAGTAGACTCATGATTAAGGTGAGAGCATGTTGAGTCAGAGGACAAGTAGCAGAATGGATAGCAAGCTGGCTACAAAACAGAGAGTAGTGGTTAAATGCTGTTCACGCCACGTGATATCAAGAAACGGCTAAGCGCACTAGATACAGCAAAGGCTATGGGCCCCGACAACATCCCGGCTATCGTGCTGAAGACTTGTGCTCCAGAACTAGCCACGCCTCTAGCCAAGCTGTTCTAGTACAGCTACAACAATGGCATCTATCCGACAATATGGAAAACTGCCCAGGTATGTCCTGTTCACAAAAAGCAGGACAAATCCAACCCGGCCAATTACTGCCCCATCAGTCTACTCTCAATCATCAGCAAAGTGATGGAAGTTGTCATCGACAGTGCAATCAAGCAGCACTTACTCACCAATAACCTGCTCACTGATTCCCAGTTTGGGTTCTGCCAAGACCACTCGGCTCCCGACCTCATTACAGCCTTGGTCCAAACATGGACAAAGGAGCTGAATTCCAGAGGTGAGGTGAGAGTGACTGCCCTTGACATCAAGGCAGCATTTGACCGAGTGTGGCATCAAGGAGCCCTAGTAAAACTGAAGTCAATGGGGATTGGGGGGAAAACTCTCCACTGGCTGGAGTCATACCTAGCACAAAGGAAGATGGTTGTGGTGGTTGAAGGTCAATCATCACAGCCCCAGGACATCGCTGCAGGAGTTCCTCAGGGCAGTGTCCTAGGCCCAGCCATCTTCAGCTGCTTCATCAATGTCCTTCCCTCCAACATAAGGTCAGAAATAGGGATGTTCACTGATGACTGCACAGTGTTCAGTGCCATTCACAACTCCTCAGATAATGAAGCAGTCCATGCCCGCATGCAGCAAGACCTAGATGATGTTCAGGCTTGGGCTGATAAGTGGCAGCTAACATTCGTGCCACAGAAGTGCCAGGCAATGACTATCTCCAGCAAGCGAGAGTCTAACCACCTCCCCTTGACATTCAACGGCATTACCATCGCCAAATCCCCCACCATCAACATCCTGGGGGTCACCATTGACCAGAAACTTAACTGGACCAACCACATAAATACTGTGGCAACAAGAGCAGGTCAGAGACTAGGTATTCTGCGGCGAGTGTCTCACCTTCTGACTCCCCAAAGCCTTTCCACCATCTACAAGGCACAAGTCAGGAGTGTGATGGAATACTCTCCACTTGCCTGGATGGGTGCAGCTCCAACAACACTCAAGAAACTCAACACCATCCAAGACAAAGCTGCCCACTTGATTGGCACTCCCTCCACCACCGGCGTACCGTGGCTGCAGTGTGTACCATCTGCAAGATGCACTACAGCAACTCGCCAAGGCTTCTTCGGCAACACCTCCCAAACCCACGACCTCTTCCACCTAGAACGACAAGGGCAGCAGGTGCATGGGAATACCACCCCTCCAAGTACCCCTCCACGTCAAACACCATCCTGACTTAGAAGTATATTGTCGATCCTTCATCGTTGCTGGGTCAAAATCCTGGAACTCCCTCTCTAACAGCACTGTGGGAGTACCTTCACCACACGGACTGCAGCGGTTCAAGAAGGCGGCTCACCACCACCTTCTCGAGGGCAATTAGGGATGGGCAATAAATGCTGGCCTTGCCAGCGACGCCCACATCCCATAAATGAATAAAAAAAAATGTAGTTTCTCAGACTGGCAAAAGGTGGGAAGTGGTGTTCCACAGGATTGGTGCTGGGACCACTGTTCATCATTTATATAAATGATTTAGGCTCAGGAATCAGAAGTACAATGTCAAAATTTGTGGATGACACCAAATTGGGGGGTATAGTTGATACTGAGGAAGACTGCGACAAAATACAAGAAGACATCAATAAACTTGCAGAATGGGCATGTAATTGTTAAATGAATTTCAATACAGGTAAGTGTGAGGTGATGCAATTTGGTAGGAAGAATAAGGAGGCACATATTCCTTGGAAAATAAAGAGTCTAAATGGGGAAGAAGTGCAAAGTGATCTGGGGTATAGATACACAAATCATTAAAGTAGCAACACAGGTTTACAAAGCCGTTTAAAGTGCAAACAAAGCACTGGGTTCATTTCTAGAACAATAGAATTCAAAAGCAGCGAAGTTGTGTTAAACTTAGATAGAACCGTGGTTAGACCACACTTAGAGTACTGTGCACAGTTCTGGCCTCCATATTACGAAAAGGATATAGAAGCACTAGAGGTAGTGCAAAAAATGTTTACAAGGATGATACCAGAACTAAGAGGGCACAACTATTAGTAAAGACTGAACAAGCTGGGTCTCGTTTCTCTAGAAAAGAGAGGATTGAGAAGTGATCTAATAGAGGTCTTTAAAATTATGAAGGGGTTCGATGGGGTAGACATAAAGAAGATGTTTCCACTTGCAGGGGAATCTAAAGGTTGGGGCCATAAATATAAGATAGTCACTAATAAATCCAATAAGGAATTCAGAAGAAACTTCTTTACCATGAGAAAGCCCATCCATCTCCCCCTGACCTTCAATAGCACCACTATTGCCAAGTCCACCACTATAACATCTTGGAGGTTACCATTGACGAGAAGCTGATAGGATCAGCCTTATTGACACAGTGACTACTAAGAGCAGGTGAGGGGCTGCGTTCTCTGGCTCACCTTCTGACCCTTAAAGTGTCATCACTGTCTAGAAAGCTCAAGTCAGGAGGTTGATGAAGTACTTACAACTTACCTGGCTGGTGCAGTTGCAACAACACTTAAGAAGCTCAACACTATCCAGGAAATAGCAGACTGTTTAATTAGTGCCCCTGCCACTGAACTGAATATCCAGCATCACTTCACTGTGACTGCAGAAGATGATATCCACAGGTATATACAGCACTAACACAGCAAGCTTATTTCAACGAGATGTGCCAGCTCCGCAACCTCTACCACCGTACAACAGCAGCAATATCATGGGGGCACCATCACCTCCTAGTTACTCTCCAAGTCACACAGCACCCTAACCTGGACATAGATTTCTGTTCCTTATCGTCACTGGGTCACTAACCTGGAAGTCCCTATCTAACTCCAACAGCTCATCAGGGCAACTTGGGATGGGTAATAAATGTAGCCTTGCACGCCACCCACATTCTGAGATCCCCCAAAAAAACTTAACTTGCATTTATATAGCACTTTTCACGGCTTCAGGATGTCCTAAAGCGCTTTACAGCCAATTAAGTACATTTTTGGTGTAGTCGCTGTTATGTAAACACGGCAGCCAAATTGCACCATTTACTAGTAATTACAAGGTCCTACAAGCAGCAATGAGGTAAATGACCATTTAATCTTTTTTAGTGATGTTGGTTGAGTGATATATGTTGGCCAGATACTGGGAGAACTCCCCTGCTCTTCTTCGAATAATTCCATGGGATCTTTTACATTCACCTGAGAGGGCAAACGGGGCTTCAGTTTAATTTCTCATCCGAAAGACGGCACCTCTGATGGTGCAGCACTCCCTCAGTACTGCACTGGGAATGTCAGCGTAGATTAGTGATCACGTCTCTGGAGTGGGACTTGAGCCCACAACCTTCTGACTCAGTCAAGAGTGTTACCAGTGAGCCAAGGCTGACAGCTGAAACTCCAGGTTCCCCCTTTTCACTCCGATAGTGTCCCCTACTTGTTCACCTTTCCACTCCCTGTTCCCTTTCCTACCACTTCCTCACTACCCTTTCAATCCCTGTAGCCTCGCCTCCCCCTTGCTGTGCCATCACTCGCTTTATCTTTAATGCTCTATCTACTCCTACATATAGGGGTTGATGTGAGAGGCCAGAAACCCTCCCTTCCTATCTTTTTCCTTCAAAAACGCTCTGTTTGCTTTCAAAATCGAATTTACTTTTTTTTTTAAAAAGCATGAGGCAAGACTTTCTGTATCCCCCCCTTCTCTGTCTGTGTATCTCTCTTCCCCTCCCTCTCCACATACTACACTTCCTGAAACAAATCTACAACAGGTGCAATCTTTTATCCCCTCACTTTTTCTCTCAAAGACACACACTGAGCCTCTCTGTTTTAAAAGCACTGTGAACTTTATCTAATTGAAGCTTTTGAAATCTGTCCTCCCATCTTTTGTTCAAATCAGTTGGGGGGATAAAAAAGCAGAAACTGCTTTGCAGATAAGAAAAGTATTCCATCACTACAACTGACTGGATCTGATGCATTCTGCAAAATTATATGCACAGTACGTACTGAAATTGCGCAATCCAAATTCAGCTCCCAATACTACAGCTCTAGGCAAAAGTATCAAGTCCATGCCCAGGCTTTGGAGGCTGAGACCTTCAACTAAAGAACTTGAATGAATGCATCAAAAGACAATTCAATAAATAAATGTAATCATGTTACTGTGGATTATGTGATTTTCTGGGTTTCTTTATTCTGTTTATAACCTTATTTTAGACATTAGAAATTTAAGTTAGAGAATAAAATGGTGTATTAAAATTTTTCGAAAAGCAATTTGAGTGGTATCAGTGGGGAGGCCATCTGGTGATCAGATTGTAGAATTACATGAGACCTGTGCAATTTCAATTAGAAATGCGGCCAAAGGAATTTAAAATGGGAAATAGTTGACATAAGTGTGAGGAAAAGAATGACAGCAGGAAATAAGGTTTCATAGACAGGAAATAGGCGCAGACATGAGATTTTTAATATGTAGCACTGGTCAGTAATTTTAGTTACAGGTTAGTGACGGAGCTGGTCAGTTATTTTAGTTACAGGTGGTGACTGACCTGGTGAGTAATTTTAGTTACAAATGTTGACTGAGCTGGTCAGTAATTTTAGTTCCAGGTTAGTGACTGAGCTGGTCAGTAATTTTAGTTACAGGTCAGTGACTGAGCTGGTCAGTAATTTTAGTTACAGGTCAGTGACTGAGCTGGTCAGTAATGTTAGTTACAGGTCAGTGACTGAGCTGGTCAGTAATTTTAGTTACAGGTCAGTGACTGAGCTGGTCGGTAATGTTAGTTACAGGTCAGTGACTGAGCTGGTCGGTAATTTTAGTTACAGGTCAGTGACTGAGCTGGTCAGTAATGTTAGTTACAGGCCAGTGACTGAGCTGGTCGGTAATGTTAGTTACAGGTCAGTGACTGAGCTGGTCAGTAATGTTAGTTACAGGTCAGTGACTGAGCTGGTCGGTAATGTTAGTTACAGGTCAGTGACTGAGCTGGTCAGTAATGTTAGTTACAGGTTAGTGACTGAGCTGGTCGGTAATTTTAGTTACAAATGGTGACTGAGCTGGTCAGTAATTTTAGTTACAAATGGTGACTGTGAGCTGGTCAGTAATTTTAGTTACAGTTAATGACTGTGAGATGGTCAGTGAAGTTAATTACTGGTATCGAGAATTTCAAGTCATGAATTTGTTCAGTGTTTTCTTTGTTTGATGTTTCTGTCTTGTTGGTTGATTTCTGACCATATTGAGCATATTCTAATTACACATTGGAGAGATTTGGGGATGCATTGAGGGACATCATTAAGATTTCTAAGGCTAATGTCATTATTGATCTGTGACCTGCCTTGAAAAGTAGAGTCGATTGTGCTGATAACCTACAATCAGGAGCTGAAGCTCATCGGAACAGACTAACTTCTCCTTGAATTCTTTCAGCAGTTTAGATCATTTGTTGTTACAGATCTGTTGGATAGTGAAGGTGAATAAATCTATGTGAAAGTCAATTACTGAAGACTGGGTAATATGACATACGCTGCAATAGACCTGTATCTCCCAATGGGCAAGAGAGAGGACAAGTAGCGTTCACATCCTTACTTACCTTTCCCCCTGGCCCTGTGCTTCCTCCATCAGCCTGGAGCGTGATGCTGGCCCACTTGTACCCATCTGTATGAACCTGGCAAAAGGCATGCTTTCACCAGCCCACAGGCCCCAGCCTACTGGTAGGGTGAGAGCCAGCAAACGAGATGAGTATTGAATGAGAAGTAAGAGTTGGAGTCAGATTCTCAACTGTTGAAATCAGGAGTTCCAAGCTGTTCCTTTAGATATTCCAGGCTGCTCTGAAAGGATATCTTGGGAGGGTGGCACTAAATATTCAATCGTGCAGGTCAGTGTTGATTCTGCTGCAATGAATGGGGAAGCAAAAGCTGCAAGCAAACATCAGCTGTCTTCATTCGATAAGTAATTGGGTTCCTATCTAATTGATACCCACTTGCTTCTTCCACAGCTGATAAACCAAGTATTAAACCGAGTGACGGCTGAAAAGAACCTCTTTGACCGTGTTGTCAATCTGCGCTTACCTGGTGAGTAGAGTCCTCTTTCATGCTTTTTCAAAAATGCATTTTCTGATGTTTATGTAGGGTATATACCCTTGGTTTGGCCGGTGAGCTACTAGCAAAGCTATTAGACTCACCTCCACACATTAACTACTGCAATACATTTACCCACTCGAAGCACATTCTGTCTCCACTTAAAGTTGTGGGTACAGAACACTCTAGCTCAGTTTAGGATTGTGTGTGTATAGAGCACTGTCCCTTGTTTAGGATTGTGTGTGTATAGAGCACTGTCCCTGTTTAGGATTGTGTGTATCGAGCACTGTCCTTGTTTAAGGCGGCTCGGGGGGTGGGGGTGGTGGGTGGGACTCGGGGAGAGGGGAGGAGGGTCCTCAGTGCAGGAGGGGCCTCGAGGAGGAGGAGGAAGAAGGGGTCTCGGGGTTGGGGGGGTGGGGGCAAGGGAAGCAGGAGCTCTGCGACAAATAATGAATGGGCTTGGTCAGAACAACACAGAGACACACATGGAAATGGAAGTAATAATGGTTTTGAATATTTAAATCTAATTTTCTTTATTATTTTCTGTTCAAATTTGCATGTAATGTGTGGTATTTCAGGTGAAACAATATGCATTGTATATCAATTGCCTGCAGTGTGAGTTATTCCAGTAAGGGTATGATAAGTAGTGTGAAAATATAATAGTTTAGATGCAGTCCTGTTTGAGTAGATTTGGATGGGAATGTGAAGATCCCTTAAGCTGTTCTAGTTTGGCCATATTTCAGGATGATCAGACTATCTGCTAAATGTCGAATCTAAATATACAGGTTGTTACTGGCCCCTCACTTCATTAAAATACCTCCTCCAGCCAATAGCCTGTCTCCAACTCTCCATGCGGTCCTTTCCTGTGTCTCTTATATTGATGAGCCTCAGTAATGTTTCACTGAATATCTCTCCTGCCTATTCTCCTGAGTCGTACTGATCAGGAAGGTGTCCAGTTTGATCCCCAGTCTGTGCTGGCTTAGTTGATGGTGGTACGGCTGCTGCAGGTGTCTTCAATACCCCTGGGCTGTGAAGGGAATAATGAGCTGGCGTTTACTGCCTCTGATTGCTCTCTGCTGCTGATTAAATGTAAAGATTTGGGGTGAATACAGATTCAGCGCTGGCTGTGATGCACCATTCAATCAAATAGTGGTTGCCTGCTCCCTGTTGAGAATCACATATCAAAAGACTACCTTGGTGAGGTCAGTGAACCCATACCCAGCAATGTGCATTGCTGGAACAATTGTTTTCAAGACTGAGATGGATAGATTTTTGTTAGGTAAGGATATCGAGGGATTTGGAACAAATGCAAGTAAATGGAGTTGGGGTACAGATCAGCCATCATCTCACTGAATGGCAGAACAGGCTCGAGTGGCTGAATAGCCGACTCCTGTTCCGATGAGTCCATGCCTTCAAAAGGACAGTTGGTGCAAGTGGTAAAAAGAGACTTCTCATCCACTTCTGGTATTCTTTCCGGAGCATAGATTTGTAAATGGTCTCTTCTTGAATCACTCATTTTCCACCTCAGTAATAATTAGAAACCTTTCCCCTCCTGCTTAAGAATTATATTTTTGTCTTAGGAGACGGGTCAAGTGATCACACGTCTTTTCTAGCAGGAGTGATACTAAGTGCCCAACTTAACCTCCCACCTTGTCATGTAGCAGGGTACCCTTGCTGAGCCCAGATTGTCTGAGAGCCCCACCCCGTCTTCTCCCCCCCCCATCCCATTCCACTGTAAGACTCTACAAGGTGTTTATCATTTACAATCTTTTACAAGATTTTGATGACCTTTGTTAAAGATTTGTCCAGTTGCCCCCAACCCACCCCAACCCTTGTTGCCATTGCTCACCCTCATCCATGCTTTTGTTACCTCCAGATTCGACTCTATTCCAATGCTCTCCTGAAAGGCCCCCCATCTTCCATTCTCCGTAAGCTTGAGCTCATCCAAAACTCTGCTGCCCGTATGCTAATTCGCACCAAGTCCCATTCACTCAGCGCCCCGTGCTCGTCGACCTACACTGGCTCCAACGCTTCAAATTAAAAATTCTTCAATCCTTCAATTCTTCAATTCAATTCTTCAAATCCTTGTGAAAAAGAAAGACTTTCATTTATATAGTGCCTTTCGCGACCTCAGGACGTCGCACCATTGACGGCCGTGTCTTCAGCTGTCTAGCCCCTAAGCTCTGGAATTCCTTCTCTCAACCTCTCCACCTCTCTCTCCTTTTAAGATGCTCCTTAAAACCTACCTCTTTGAGCAAGCTTTTGGTCACATGTCCTAATATCTCCTTATATGGCTCGGTGTTATAGATTTTGTCTGATTATAGAAACATAGAAGATAGGAGCAGGAGTAGGCCATTCGAGCCTGTTCCGCCATTTAATGAGATCATGGCTGATCATCCAAATTCAGTACCCTGTCCCTGCTTTCTCCCCATATCCCTTGATCCCTTTAGCCTTAAGAAATATATCTAACTCCTTCTTGAATATATTTAATGAATTGGCCTCAACTGCCTTCTGTGGTAGAGAATTCCACAGGTTCACCACTCTCTGGAAGAATTATACTTCTGTGAAGTGCCTTGGGACGTTTTACTACGTTAAAAGCACTATTTAAATGCAAGTGGTGGTGTTACTGGCAAAACACTCCAATCCTGACGTGTATAACACCAGTGTGTTAATATATTAAAACATGCCATCAGACCTACTGTATTCACGTATGCTTATGCAAAGACAGTGGAAGCAACGATTAAACTGAGATGTAACCCGGTGTAAAATTCTGGAAGAAGCAGTGTATCTGAACAGCGGAGTAACTTAAAATCACACTGCGGCTTAAAGAGCGGCTAGAGGCTGCCTTTGCAGGCCCAGTCTCGATTCGCGTTAGACCCTGATCTTGCACTGTTTCCGTTGATGTAGATATGTGTAGTATATTAAAGGCTGGGGTCTCGGTAAAAGGGAGAAATTAATGTACTGTTTGATTTTTTCCCCCCTCTCTATCTGCAGGTTTGGAGAGCGTAGATCATTATCCAATCCTCGTAGCCGTGACGGGAATTCTTGTCCGAATCCTGGTTGACTCTGATTTTCAGGGGTAAGAAACAGTGGGGCAAGGGTTGAACGAGAGAATTGTTGGGTCTTGATGTGACACTTTAAATGGTCAAGTTCATGGGTTAGTTAGAGAAAGTATTCTATATACTGTATTGCTCAATGTTATCTTCAACAAGTTAAAAAATCAGCCTTTTTAGGGGCATATTTTACTCTGTGGTTTAATGGATAGGTAGACGTGAGTGAACGTAGCTGATAGAAAGTGTTGACTATCCTTTCTTGTGTTTTACTCCTCTATTTAAACATGTTCACAAAAGTCAGCCTGTAAAAACAGTTGCTCATTAAGTCCTGGTTAAAGAGCAATCAGGACAAACTCTGGGTGAGATAAACCTGAGATTTGGGTTCATTACACACAGTGTATCCTGCGAGTTAGTTTTATGAAGACAGGTCAAAATGTCAATGCTTGAACAGAGCTCCGACAGAAACAATGGCAGATTTACAGAAGGTTCAGTCACATCCTCCTTATTAACTCTCTTTAAAACCCCCTCCTGAAAAATCTCCATTGGGCTTTTTTAACTAAGCTTTGCACACTTCACAGCTAGATCAGTGAAATGCTCACTGTTGATTGTCTTCATACCGCCAGTCACTACACTTCAAAGTAATTCACTGTATATGAAGTGCTCTGAGATTGTCCCAACCACTTTGAATGATCAGTGCTTAGCAGAAATTAACATCTTGTCCAGCCAACTATTGGGGACATTACTGGACCGGAGTGATTAGTTGCAATGCATTTTTGACACTCTCTGCGCATGCATGCCCGTTTCGTGTCGCGCGTGCACACTCAATCCGGTCGCGCGTGCACAGTAACAAACGGTGTAGCGGCTGTGGCCTGCACTGCAATGCTTCCGTTGGCTTCGTGCGGAGAAGGTCAGGGGATCCATTGGTGGCTGGGGTGGGGACAGAGGAGAGGGGATCGAAGGGGAGAGAGACACAGGATCGGGTGGGGGAGAGAGGATCGGGTGGGGGAGAGAGGATCGAAGGTGGGGGAGAGGGAGGATCGAAGGTGGGGGAGAGGGAGGATCGAAGGTGGGGAGAGAGGGGAATCGAAGGTGAGGAGGAGAGGGAGGATCGAAGGTGGGGAGAGAGAGAGGGAAGGTGGGGAGAGAGAGAGGATCGAAGGTGGGGGAGAGGGAGGATCGAAGGTGGGGAGAGAGGGAGGATCGATGTGGGGAGAGGGAGGATCGAAGGTGGGGAGAGAGGGAGGATCGAAGGTGGGGAGAGGGGAGGATCGAAGGTGGGGAGAGGGGAGGATCGAAGGTGGGGAGAGGGGAGGATCGAAGGTGGGGAGAGGGGAGGATCGAAGGTAGGGAGAGAGGGGGAATCGAAGGTGGGGAGAGAGGGAGGATCGAAGGTGGGGAGAGAGGGAGGATCGAAGGTGGGGAGAGAGGGAGGATCGAAGGTGGGGAGAGGGGAGGATCGAAGGTGGGGAGAGGGGAGGATCGAAGGTGGGGAGAGGGGAGGATCGAAGGTGGGGAGAGGAGGATCGAAGGTGGGGAGAGAGGGAGGATCGAAGGTGGGGAGAGAGGGAGGATCGAAGGTGGGGAGAGAGGGAGGATCGAAGGTGGGGAGAGGGAGGATCGAAGGTGGGGAGAGAGGGAGGATCGAAGGTGGGGAGAGAGGGAGGATCGAAGGTGGGGAGAGAGGGAGGATCGAAGGTGGGGAGAGAGGGAGGATCGAAGGTGGGGAGAGAGGGAGGATCGAAGGTGGGAGAGAGGGAGGATCGAAGGTGGGGAGAGAGGGAGGATCGAAGGTGGGGAGAGAGGGAGGATCGAAGGTGGGGAGAGAGGGAGGATCGAAGGTGGGGAGAGAGGGAGGATCGAAGGTGGGGAGAGAGGGAGGATCGAAGGTGGGGAGAGAGGGAGGATCGAAGGTGGGGAGAGAGGGAGGATCGAAGGTGGGGAGAGAGGGAGGATCGAAGGTGGGGAGAGAGGGAGGATCGAAGGTGGGGAGAGAGGGAGGATCGAAGGTGGGGAGAGAGGGAGGATCGAAGGTGGGGAGAGAGGGAGGATCGAAGGTGGGGAGAGAGGGAGGATCGAAGGTGGGGAGAGAGGGAGGATCGAAGGTGGGGAGAGAGGGAGGATCGAAGGTGGGGAGAGAGGGAGGGTCGAAGGTGGGGAGAGAGGGAGGATCGAAGGTGGGGAGAGAGGGAGGATCGAAGGTGGGGAGAGAGGGAGGATCGAAGGTGGGGAGAGAGGGGGAATCGAAGGTGGGGAGAGGGGGAATCGAAGGTGGGGAGAGGGGGAATCGAAGGTGGGGAGAGGGGGGGAATGGAAGGTGGGGAGAGGGGGGGAATGGAAGGTGGGGAGAGGGGGGGAATGGAAGGTGGGGAGAGGAGGGGAATCGAAGGTGGAGAGAGGGAGGATCGAAGGTGGGAGAGAGGGAGGATCGAAGGTGGGGAGAGGATCGAAGGTGGGGAGAGAGGGGGAATCGAAGGTGGGGAGAGAGGGGGAATGGAAGGTGGGGAGAGGAGGGGAATCGAAGGTGGAGAGAGGGGGGAATCGAAGGTGGGGGAGAGGGAGGATCGAAGGTGGGGAGAGAGGGGGAATCGAAGGTGGGGAGAGAGGATCGAAGGTGGGGAGAGAGGGAGGATCGAAGGTGGGGAGAGAGGGGGAATCGAAGGTGGGGAGAGAGGGGGAATCGAAGGTGGGGAGAGAGGGGGAATCGAAGGTGGGGAGAGGGGGAATCGAAGGTGGGGAGAGAGGGGAATCGAAGATGGGGAGAGAGGGGAATCGAAGATGGGGAGAGAGGGGGAATCGAAGGTGGGGAGAGAGGATCGAAGTTGGGGAGAGGATCGAAGGTGGGGAGAGAGGATCGAAGGTGGGGAGAGAGGATCGAAGGTGGGGGAAGAGGATCGAAGGTGGGGGAGAGGGAGGATCGAAGTTGGGGAGCGGGGGGAAATCGAAGGTGGGGAGAGGGGGAGAATCGAAGGTGGGGAGAGGGGGGGAATCGAAGGTGGGGGAGAGGGGGTCAATCGAAGGTGGGGAGAGGGGGGGAATCGAAGGTGGGGAGAGGGGGGGAATCGAAGGTGGGGAGAGGGGGGGGATCGAAGGTGGGGAGAGAGAGGATCGAAGGTGGGGAGAGAGAGGATCGAAGGTGGGGAGAGAGAGGATCGAAGGTGGGGAGAGAGGATCGAAGGTGGGGAGAGAGAGGATCGAAGGTGGGGAGAGAGAGGATCGAAGGTGGGGAGAGAGAGGATCGAAGGTGGGGAGAGAGAGGATCGAAGGTGGGGAGAGAGAGGATCGAAGGTGGGGAGAGAGAGGATCGAAGGTGGGGAGAGAGGAGGATCGAAGGTGGGGAGAGAGAGGATCGAAGGTGGGGAGAGAGAGGATCGAAGGTGGGGAGAGAGAGGATCGAAGGTGGGGAGAGAGAGGATCGAAGGTGGGGAGAGAGAGGATCGAAGGTGGGGAGAGAGAGGATCGAAGGTGGGGAGAGAGGAGGATCGAAGGTGGGGAGAGAGAGGATCGAAGGTGGGGAGAGAGAGGATCGAAGGTGGGGAGAGAGAGGATCGAAGGTGGGGAGAGAGAGGATCGAAGGTGGGGAGAGAGAGGATCGAAGGTGGGGAGAGAGAGGATCGAAGGTGGGGAGAGAGGAGGATCGAAGGTGGGGAGAGAGAGGATCGAAGGTGGGGAGAGAGAGGATCGAAGGTGGGGAGAGAGAGGATCGAAGGTGGGGAGAGAGAGGATCGAAGGTGGGGAGAGAGAGGATCGAAGGTGGGGAGAGAGAGGATCGAAGGTGGGGAGAGAGAGGATCGAAGGTGGGGAGAGAGAGGATCGAAGGTGGGGAGAGAGAGGATCGAAGGTGGGGAGAGAGAGGATCGAAGGTGGGGAGAGAGAGGATCGAAGGTGGGGAGAGAGAGGATCGAAGGTGGGGAGAGAGAGGATCGAAGGTGGGGAGAGAGAGGATCGAAGGTGGGGAGAGAGAGGATCGAAGGTGGGGAGAGAGAGGATCGAAGGTGGGGAGAGAGAGGATCGAAGGTGGGGAGAGAGAGGATCGAAGGTGGGGAGAGAGAGGATCGAAGGTGGGGAGAGAGAGGATCGAAGGTGGGGAGAGAGAGGATCGAAGGTGGGGAGAGAGAGGATCGAAGGTGGGGAGAGAGAGGATCGAAGGTGGGGAGAGAGAGGATCGAAGGTGGGGAGAGAGAGGATCGAAGGTGGGGAGAGAGAGGATCGAAGGTGGGAGAGAGAGGATCGAAGGTGGGGAGAGAGAGGATCGAAGGTGGGGAGAGAGAGGATCGAAGGTGGGGAGAGAGAGGATCGAAGGTGGGGAGAGAGAGGATCGAAGGTGGGGGAGAGAGAGGGAAGGTGGGGAGAGAGAGGATCGAAGGTGGGGAGAGAGAGGATCGAAGGTGGGGAGAGAGAGGATCGAAGGTGGGGAGAGAGAGGATCGAAGGTGGGGAGAGAGAGGATCGAAGGTGGGGAGAGAGAGGATCGAAGGTGGGGAGAGAGAGGATCGAAGGTGGGGAGAGAGAGGATCGAAGGTGGGGAGAGAGAGGATCGAAGGTGGGGAGAGAGGAGGATCGAAGGTGGGGAGAGAGAGGATCGAAGGTGGGGAGAGAGAGGATCGAAGGTGGGGAGAGAGAGGATCGAAGGTGGGGAGAGAGAGGATCGAAGGTGGGGAGAGAGAGGATCGAAGGTGGGGAGAGAGAGGATCGAAGGTGGGGAGAGAGAGGATCGAAGGTGGGGAGAGAGAGGATCGAAGGTGGGGAGAGAGAGGGAAGGTGGGGGAGAGAGAGGATCGAAGGTGGGGAGAGAGAGGATCGAAGGTGGGGGAGAGAGGAGGATCGAAGGTGGGGAGAGAGAGGATCGAAGGTGGGGAGAGAGAGGATCGAAGGTGGGGAGAGAGGAGGATCGAAGGTGGGGAGAGAGGAGGATCGAAGGTGGGGAGAGAGGAGGATCGAAGGTGGGGAGAGAGGAGGATCGAAGGTGGGGAGAGAGGAGGATCGAAGGTGGGGAGAGAGGAGGATCGAAGGTGGGGAGAGAGGAGGATCGAAGGTGGGGAGAGAGGAGGATCGAAGGTGGGGAGAGAGGAGGATCGAAGGTGGGGAGAGAGGATCGAAGGTGGGGAGAGGGTGGGAATCGAAGGTGGGGAGAGAGGGGGAATCGAAGGTGGGGAGAGAGGGAGGATCGAAGGTGGGGAGAGAGGGGGAATCGAAGGTGGGGAAGAGAGAGGATCGGCTGGGAGAGGGAGAGTATCGAAGGGTGGAGAGAGTATCGAAGGGTGGAGAGGGGATTGAAGGAGGGAGGGAAGGTCAGGAACTTGCGGGTGGGGGGCGGGGAGCACGGAATGAACAGTGGGGATGGGGGAAGAACATGATCCAAGTCTAAAGGAGGGGGGATGAGAGTGAGAACGTGATCCAGATGGCAAGACGGATCACGTTCTTCCCCCCTCTGTTGGACGTGGATCACGTTCTCCCAACTCCACCCCCACCCCCTTTACACCCGCACCACCATCTCCCTCTCCTCCCCCTAGACCTGGTTGATTTCTCGGAAAGCCCTGCACATGTGCAGCAAGTGACATCTTGGACTGAACGAAATCCGGAAGTCATGACACTGTCACTATTCACTTCATACCCAATAAGCCTGTTAACAATCCATGACCCACACACAATGCCCCATCTATGGGGGTGGGGGGGGCTGCAGAGAAGGTCAGGAACTTGTTGTGGGGGGAGAAGGTCACAAACTTGTTGGGGGGGTGGAGAAGGACAGGAACTTGTGGGGGGGAGAAGGTCAGGAACTTGTTGTGGGGGGGTGGGGGAGAAGGTCAGGAACTTGTTGTGGGGGGTGGGGGAGAAGGTCAGGAACTTGTGGTGGGGGTGGGGAGAAGGTCAGGAACTTGTTGTGGGGGTGGGGAGAAGGTCAGGAACTTGTGGTGGGGGGGTGGGGGAGAAGGTCCGGAACTTGTGGTGGGGGGGTGGGGGAGAAGGTCCGGAACTTGTGGGGGGGGGGGTGGGGGAGAAGGTCCGGAACTTGTGGTGGGGGGGTGGGGGAGAAGGTCCGGAACTTGTGGGGGGGGGGTGGGGGAGAAGGTCCGGAACTTGTGGGGGGGGGGGGTGGGGGAGAAGGTCAGGAACTTGTTGTGGAGGGGGGGAGAAGGTCAGGAACTTGTTGTGGGGGGGTGGGGGAGAAGGTCAGGAACTTGTTGTGGGGGGGGGGGAGAAGGTCAGGAACTTGTCGTGGGGGGGAGAAGGTCAGGAACTTGTGGTGGGGGGGGTGGGGGAGAAGGTCCGGAACTTGTGGGGGGGGGGGTGGGGGAGAAGGTCCGGAACTTGTGGGGGGGTGGGGGAGAAGGTCAGGAACTTGTTGTGGGGGGGGTGGGGGAGAAGGTCAGGAACTTGTGGTGGGGGGGTGGGGAGAAGGTCAGGAACTTGTGGTGGGGGGGGTGGGGGAGAAGGTCAGGAACTTGTGGTGGGGGGGTGGGGGAGAAGGTCAGGAACTTGTGGTGGGGGGGTGGGGGAGAAGGTCCGGAACTTGTGGGGGGGTGGGGAGAAGGTCAGGAACTTGTGGGGGGTGGGGGGAGAAGGTCAGGAACTTGTGGTGGGGGGTGGGGGAGAAGGTCAGGAACTTGTTGTGGGGAGGGTGGGGGAGAAGGTCAGGAACTTGTCGTGGGGGGGTGGGGAGAAGGTCAGGAACTTGTTGTGGGGGGGGTGGGGGAGAAGGTCAGGAACTTGTTGTGGGGGGGGAGAAGGTCAGGAACTTGTTGTGGGGGGGGGTGGGGGAGAAGGTCAGGAACTTGTCGTGGGGGGGTGGGGGAGAAGGTCAGGAACTTGTCGTGGGGGGGTGGGGGAGAAGGTCAGGAACTTGTTGTGGGGGGGGGGAAGGTCAGGAACTTGTCGTGGGGGGGGTGGGGGAGAAGGTCAGGAACTTGTCGTGGGGGGGTGGGGGAGAAGGTCCGGAACTTGTCGTGGGGGGGAGAAGGTCAGGAACTTGTGGTGGGGGGGAGAAGGTCAGGAACTTGTTGTGGGGGGTGGGGAGAAGATCAGGAACTTGTCGTGGGGTAGAGATGGTCAGGAACTTGTTGTGGGGGGTGGGGAGAAGATCAGGAACTTGTCGTGGGGGTAGAGATGGTCAGGAACTTGTCGTGGGGCAGAGAAGGTCAGGAACTTGTCGTGGGGCAGAGAAGGTCAGGAACTTGTCGTGGGGGGGGTGGGGGAGAAGGTCAGGAACTTGTTGTGGGAGGGGTGGGGAGAAGGTCCGGAACTTGTCGTGGGGGGGAGAAGGTCAGGAACTTGTGGTGGGGGGGAGAAGGTCAGGAACTTGTTGTGGGGGGTGGGGAGAAGATCAGGAACTTGTCGTGGGGGTAGAGATGGTCAGGAACTTGTTGTGGGGGGTGGGGAGAAGATCAGGAACTTGTCGTGGGGGTAGAGATGGTCAGGAACTTGTCGTGGGGCAGAGAAGGTCAGGAACTTGTCGTGGGGCAGAGAAGGTCAGGAACTTGTCGTGGGGGGGGTGGGGGAGAAGGTCAGGAACTTGTTGTGGGAGGGGTGGGGAGAAGGTCAGGAACTTGTCGTGGGGGTAGAGATGGTCAGGAACTTGTTGTGGGGGTAGAGATGGTCAGGAACTTGTCGTGGGGGTAGAGATGGTCAGGAACTTGTCGTGGGGCAGAGAAGGTCAGGAACTTGTCGTGGGGGTAGAGATGGTCAGGAACTTGTCGTGGGGCAGAGAAGGTCAGGAACTTGTCGTGGGGCAGAGAAGGTCAGGAACTTGTCGTGGGGGGGGGTGGGGGAGAAGGTCAGGAACTTGTGGGGGGGAGAAGGTCAGGAACTTGTCGTGGGTGGGTGGGGGAGGTGGTCAGGAACTTGTTGTGGGGGCGGTGGGGAGAAGGTCAGGAACTTGTCATGGGGGCGGTGGGGAGAAGGTCAGGAACTTGTCGTGGGGGTAGAGGTGGTCAGGAACTTGTCGTGGGGGGGTGGGGGAGGTGGTCAGGAACTTCTTGTGGGGGGGAGAAGGTCAGGAACTTGTGGGGGAGAAGGTCAGGAACTTGTTGTGGGGGGGGTGGGGGAGAAGGTCAGGAACTTGTGGGGGGGTGGGGGAGAAGGTCAGGAACTTGTGGGGGGGTGGGGGAGAAGGTCAGGAACTTGTTGTGGGGGGGGTGGGGGAGAAGGTCAGGAACTTGTTGTGGGGGGGGGGTGGGGGAGAAGGTCAGGAACTTGTTGTGGGGGGGTGGGGGAGAAGGTCAAGAACTTGTGGGGGGCAAGGTCAGGAACTTGTGGGGGGTGGAGAAGGTCAGGCACTTGTGGCGGGGTGGAGAAGGTCAGGCACTTGTTGGTGGGGGGGTGGGCGGGGAGAAGGTCAGGAACTTGTTGGAGGGGTGGGGGGGGGTGGGGAGAAGGTCAGAAACTCCGGGGGTGGAGAAGGTCAGGCACTTGTTGGGGAGGGAAAAGGTCAGGAACTTGTTGGGGGGAGAAGGTCAGGGACTCGGGGGGGGGGGGGGGGAGAAGTTCAGAAACAGGGAGGGGTGGGGGAGAAGGTCAGAAACTCGGGGGGTGTGGTGGAGAAGGTCAGGAACTTGTTGAGTAGGGGAAAGGTCAGGAACGTTGGGGAGTGAAAAGGTCAGGAACTTATTGGGGGTTAAGGTCAGGAACTCGGGGTGGGGGAGAAGGTCAGGAACTCTGGGTGGGGGAAGGTCAGGAACGTGTTTGGCGGGGAGGTGGTAAAGTCCTAACCCGCGAGGGTGAGCCCTGTCTGTTCTCTGAAAGCAGTACTGTGAGCTGTGTCTGGAGCCTGGCAGTCAGAATGAATGGCTCAAACTACACGTTGCAAAGTACTTGATTACTCAGGCAGGCAGGATCTAATTACACATTCCAGACAAACTGCTGGGTGTGTCTTGTCCTCCAAAGGGACCAATCAGAAATCTGGTCTTGTCATCCAAGGGGACCAATCAGATCTTTGGAGTTGCAAATACACACAACCTTACTGGACAGAATGACATGAATGGCTCTTAAACCCTCTTTTGTTTGACAGGCACAAAACACAGATGCATATTAATGCCTTTGGCATACCAGACTGTAATGTATATTCTCGTCAGCTTGTGTAAAAAAAAACTAACAAGAACCAAGAAAAAATCCAATAAGTAATCCACCACTGACTAAATCCCTTCATGGTTTGTTTATGTCTGACAGCTGCGCACAATACCATAATCAGCATTTTTTTTAATGTTAATCGTTTATGGGATGTAGGTGTCGCTGGCAAGGCCAGCATTTATTGCCCATCCCTAATTGCCCTTGAGAAGGTGGTGGTGAGCCTTCTTGAACCGCTGCAGTCTGTGTGGTGAAGGTACTCCCACAGTGCTGTTAGGGAGGGAGTTCCAGGATTTTGACCCAGCGGCAATGAAGGAACGACGATATATTTCCAAGCCAGGATGGTGTGTGACTTGGAGGTGGTGGTGTTCCCATGTGCCTGCTGCCCTTGTCCTTCTAGATGGAAGAGGTTGCGGGTTTGGGAGGTGCTGTCGAAGAAGCCTTGGTGAGTTGCTGCAGTGCATCTTGTTGATGGTACACACTGCAGCCATGGTGCGCCGGTGGTGGAGGGAGCGAATGTTTAAGGTGGTGGATGGGGTGCCAGTGTTAATAGATGCAATGTCTGTACTGTGTCTGGAATGGAATGCCTGTCCTATACTGGACATTGGCCTCATGCCATTACCCATGGACACTTGTATTGGGCAGACAAGCATACATTGGGAGGTGTTGTCAAAGAAGCCTTGGCTGCAGTGCATCTTGTAGATGGTACACACAGCAGCCATGGTGCACCGGTGGTGGAGGGAGTGAATGTTTAAGGTGGTGGATGGAGTGTCAAGCAAGCGGGCTGCTTTGTCCTGGATGGTGTCGAGCTTCTTGAGTGTTGTTGGAGCTGCACTCATCCAGGCAAGTGGAGAGTATTCCATCACACTCCTGACTTGTGCCTTGTAGATGGTGGAAAGGCTTTGGGGAGTCAAAAGGTGAGAATATCCAGCCTCTGACCTGCTCTTGTAGCTACAGTATTTATGTGGCTTGTCCAGTTAAGTTTCTGGTCAATGGTGACCTCCAGGATGTTGATGTTTGGGGATTTGATGATGGTAATGCCATTGAATGTCAAGGGGAGGTGGTTAAACTCTCTCTTGTTGGAGATGGTCATTGCCTGGCACTTGCGTGGCACGAATGTTACTTGCCACTTATCAGCTCAAGCCTGAATGTTGTCCAGGTCTTGCTACATAAGGGCACGGACTGCTTCATTATCTGAGGAGTTGCGAATGGAACTGAACACAGCGCAATCATCAGCGAACATCCCCACTTCTGACCTTATGATGGAGGGAAGGTCATTGATGAAGCAGCTGAAGATGGTTGGGCCTAGGACACTGCCCTGAGGAACTCCTGCAGCGATGCCCTGGGGATGAGCTGATTTGCCTCCAACTACCACAACCATCTTCCTTTGTGCTAGGTATGATTGCAGTCAGTGGATAGTTTTCCCCCTTGATCCCCATTGATTTCAATTTTACTCGAGCTCCTTGGCGCCATACTTGGTCAAATGCTGCCTTAATGTCAAGGGTTGTCACTCTCGCCTCACCTCTGGAATTCAGCTCTTTTGTCCCTGCTTGGACCAAGGCTGTAATGAGGTCTGGAGTCAAGTGGTCCTGGTGGAACCCAAACTGAGCATTGATGAGCAGGTTATTGGTGAGTAAGTGCCGCTTGATAGCTCTGTCGACGACACCTTCCATCACTTTGCTGATGATTGAGAGTAGACTGATGAGGCGGTAATTAACTGGATTGGATTTGTCCTGCTTTTTGTGGACTGGACATACCTCGGCAATTTTCCACTTTATCGGGTAGATGCTAGTGTTGTAGCTATGCTGGAACAGCTTGGCTAGAGGCGCGACTGGTTCTGGAGAACAAGTCTTTACCACAGCCGGGATGTTGTCAGGGCCATAGCCTTTGCTGTATCCAGTGCGCTCAGCCGTTTCTTGATATCATGTGGAGTGAATCAAATTGGCTGAAGACTGGCTTCTGTGATGGTGGGGACTTCAGGAGGAGGCTGATATGGCTCATCCACTTGGCACTTCTGGCTGAAGATGGTTGCAAATGCTTCAGCCTTGTCTTTTGCACTCGCGTGCTGGGCTCTGCCATCATTGAGGATGGTAATGTTCACGGAGCCTCCTCCTCCCATTAATTGTATATCTTTCCCAGTGTATATCTTTCCCACTGCTCACTTACTCTGTCCATGATGATGAACTCTAGCACTTTTCTTACTGTAACGTTAAACCCACTGTTGTTTGCAAGAGAGGAATTGATAAATGAAAGTGTAACGTTTGCTACATTCCCATCCTCTGGTACTGTGTCCAATTCCCGTGCCCTGTGGAAGATTAGAACTGATGTATCCCCTGTTTCCTTTTCTGTTTCTTTTAGTACCCTTGGGTGGGAGCTGTCTGATCCCAGGAAATTTGTCTGGCTTCAATCACGTTACTTTATCTATTTTGTTTGAATTAATCTCCAGGATTTTTCCCTTCATTAATCTCCTTTTGTAAACGCTAATGGATCCATATTGAATAGGCACTTCAGATCCTAATCGGTGCAAACCAAGCACTTTGACTTGGGTTAATTATTTTCTGCAAGTAACCTTTACTTGTGAAAAGAGCAAAGATACCCCTTAAAGATCACAAGGTGCTGTCAAGCCTGACTGCTCTGTGTAGTCTCTCAGCAGGTCCCAGTTTACAGACCTTTCCTTTCAGCTGAGACTGAGCATCACTCAGGAAAATGTTGCTAGATTACAGGACCGAGAGTTCTGGCAGCATTCAACTGCAAATGGACAGCCGCCAGTACACTGGTACTGCGGCCACTAAGTGAGTGCTTCTTCTTGCATGAGTAACCATGATGGAGTAATGCTGTGTATAAAGTTTGCAGTGAGGGCGCTGCCTGGTTTGAAAATAAAAGCTAGATACCGGGTCCTGGCAGAGCCCTCCATTTACTGCTACATCTGTGCAGCCCATCGGGAGTGTTGTGGAGGAGTTGAAATGCAGTCCGTGCTGCGCGTGTGAGGGATATTGTAGCAACTTCAAACTGGCCTCTCCTACACTGCACCGTGCGGAATGCACAAATGATGTCATTCTTTATTCCAGCAGCAACGCTGCGTCTGTTTGCAATATAATTGGAGAGCTGGTGAAGGTTTTGCCTGTTCTTGTCTAATGGCACAAGGAATAGACTTGGCCTCGGAACAGAATAGTGTCTGTCATCCTCCAGGCTTCCTGTAATAGTGGGTATGGTCACTGTCAGTGATTTAATAGCGAGAAGGAACTCACTGTCGACAAAGTAAGCTGAATGAGAGTTATCAACTGATCAACACAAGTTGTAAAACAGGCTCCTGTGGTGAATGAGATAAAGACAGAAAATGCTGGAAACACTCAGCAGGTCAGGCAGCCCCTGTGGAGAGAGAAACCGGTCTGAAAGTGTTAACTCTGTTTCTCTCTCCACAGATGCTGCCTGAGTTGCTGAGTGTTTCCAGCATTTTCTGTTGTTATTTCAGATTTCCAGCATCCGCAGTATTTTGCTTTTTGTTTTCCTTTGATGAATGGATCTTTCCAGGTGTATTCACCACATCCCCATGCCATTCATAAATCATCTGACTTTCTCGATGTTCTTTGGCTCTCCTCTGTTACCCACCATTCTCTGGCCAAGTGACACGCTTGCAGGCTGCTGCCGGTGCTGTTTAGAGATGCAGGAGCTGAGTGCGTGTGCCTTATTGGTCACTGCCTCACTCCCCGTGGGAATGCCTGCGTTCTGCTCAGAAACTCACTGCTGGTGGGGCTGAGTATATAGATACGGCCGTTTAGTATTCCAGCATTCTGTATCACTCAAACCACAGCGACAGACGGGGAATTTATCCGCTTCAATTTCTCCTTACTGCTAGTGATTCCTTTACGTAATGGGTGTCTCTGTATCTGCTGTTATATCTGGATTTAGTTAAAGTCTTTGTGGCACCTGTAACGTCCATACCGGCACTGTAGCTTTTCTCGTTTCCTTCACGCAATGCATTGAAACCCCCCATCACACATTGTGCATTAGTGCTCTGCGGCACTTCTGTGTGATTACTGCTAATGGGGCATCGTGGTTAGGAATGGCATGATACTGACAACCGGTCTCCTCCTTTCCCTCCTCTCTGACGGCATTGACTCCTTGCTGGGGTTCAGTTCCACAAGTGCCTGGTGTCCCCTGGTACTTCAACCAGGAGGCTGTTATTCATGTGTGAGTCTTGGCAGTGAGCGTCATCAGGCTGTTCTGGTATCACAAATAAGCTTGATCCTGACCACACTGGGGAGGGCGGACATCACGAATATGCTCAATCCTGACCACACTGGAGAGGACGGGCATCATGAATAAGCTCGATCCTGACCACACTGGGGAGGACGGGCATCATGAATAAGCTCGATCCTGACCACACTGGGAGGGCGGGCATCAGGAATATGCTCAATCCTGACCACACTGGGAGGGCGGACATCACGAATAAGCTCGATCCTGACCACACTGGGGAGGACGGGCATCATGAATAAGCTCGATCCTGACCACACTGGGAGGGCGGACATCACGAATAAGCTCGATCCTGACCACACTGGGGAGGGAGGGCATCACAAGTAAGCTCGATCCTGTCCTCACCCGACATCTATGCACTTTGTTAGCAGCCATGTATAGAGAATTGTAGAGAAAAACACCCATTCTGCCATTTTGTTTTGACCAGGAATTCGGGTCTCTGGTTCCTTCTCTTCCCAGCTGGTGGGAACCTAACTATCCCAATCAATCAGCACTGCCAACATAATTAATCTTCTTTCCTGTTGCTAATTCTTCGTAAATTTTTATATCCATCAAGATGAAGGATGAAGCACTGGGAAATACAACAGTTCCTTTTTCAGCTGCCAGTCTCAGCATCAAATGCTCCCAGTCCATGGTTAGATAAAGAATAAAGGTCTGTCTACACTACCCCAACAATGTACCTGAGCTCCAACATCAGACTACTGCACCAGTGTGACATTTTTCCACACCTGCTATCCTGCGGCCTCTGAGGGAGACTTCCCATTACAGTAAACTCCGCTCCACCAGCAAAGCCCAGTTAATGGAATGGGAGACGTGGTCCCCAGTCATTCAATAAACAGCACAGTGACCAAGTCCTGTGTGGCAATTACAGACTGAAACAAGTTTCTTCCCCCCCCAACCCCCTCTCCGTAGATAGTCATTATTAGTTTTCTGATTGGACAGTGTAGCTGAAATTGGAAATTGTGAAATTTGTGAGAATTACAAGTACAGTAACCTGTGTGGGTTATTAAACTGTGGGTCTTTAATTGCCTGCTACTGACCACCTACAGGAGCTGACAAAGGATCAATGAGTCTACTCAACAGGTAATTTAAGACTGGAGTTTAATAACCTATACAAATGCTCCTGTACAGTTTCCATTCCTGCAAATTCTACAAATGGCAAAGCTGATTGCAGCCACTCTGTACTTTTCGTATCAGATTGAAAGTTAGTTTTGGGCTGTCACTCGATTGTAATTGGGACTACTGTGGAGCCCAAAAGAGTTAAATTTGGAATTGCAACCGACCATAAAATCCCCCTTCACTCTTCTACCAGTAGGATTAGCTTGTGTACAACTGCTGATCCATGAGTTGGTCTGCAGGCTGACAGGTGGTCTCTGTGTCCTGTGTCATTGATCCCTCACCCAACCCCACCAAAATAGATTAACTAGACATTTATCTCATTGCTGTTTGGAAGACCTTGCTGTGCACAAATTGGCCACCACCTTTGCCTTCATAACAACAGCGACGACACTTCAAAAATTCTTCATTGGCTGTGAAGTGCTTTTGGATGAGAACGTGAAAGGTGCTATATAAATGCAAGTTCATTGTTTTCTTTCTATGCACTTTCCCCAATACTCAGCTAACTTGTTCTGTAATCTTGCTTTTCCTTGTCCGCCATGCAGCAGCAGGTTAGGCAGTAGGAGAAGCAGACCTTGGGTCACTGAGGGGAGACGTGGTGGGAGGTAGTCAAAGCACATTGCTCAGTAAATATCACCTGATAAATGTTAAGCTTTTTATTTCTCTGTAGTAGACAGTTTGTGTTGGGGATGGCCATGTTATGGTTACAGCTGATGGTTGGATGGTGTAAGATAGCAGTTAAATTACAGTAGGTAAAAATGTACATTGTTTCTCTGAGCATTGTGACGTTTTGTTTGTTTGGGGTAACTGCAGTGGATGTTGTGTACATGGACTTTAGGAAAGCCTTTGACAAGTTACCACATAGGAGATTACTTGTGAAGATTAAGGGGTATCGAATTCGGGGGAGGATAACAAACTGGATTAAAAGTTTTTTTAGAAGAGAGAAAAGAGAGAGTAGGAATTAAGGGTAGTTTTTCAAGAGTGGTTGAAAGTGGGTAGTGGCGTCCCACAGGGTTCAGTTCTGGTCTACTTCTGTTCACTGTGTAGATCAATGACTAGAGGGAGTGGTGTGGAAATTTGCAGATGATACCAAAATAGGAGGTATAGCTAATTTCTATTCAAGGCCAAAGGAAACTGCAAATGGATATTGATAAGATGAGGGAATGGGTAAAAAGTGGCAGATGGAATTCAATGACAGTAAATGTGAGGTGATGCATTTTGGTAGAAAAAAGCAGTGAACGGAAGTAGGCCCGGTGCTGTGGAGGAGCAAAGGGATTTGGGGATACAGTTTTACAGGACATTAAAGACAACACCTCATTGATGAGGCTGTAAAAAAAAAAAATTAATAGAATTCTAGGTTTCATCTCGAGATATAGAATACAAAAGCCACTATATAAAAGATCTCAGTTAGAGTACGGTGTGTAGTATTGAGCTCCACACTATAGGAAGGATATTGAGGCTTTAGTGGGTACAATGCAGATTCACTAGGATGCTGCCTGGTATCCAGAAATACAAATATGAAGGAAGGCTTGAAAAATTGGGATTTTCTTTTTTGTTAGAACAGCGCAGATTACAGGGTAATGTCATGTTTAAAATTATGAAAGGAGGGGACAGGGCAAATGGAAGCAGACTGTTTATAGTAGTCGAGGGGCCATAGATAGAAGATTAAATGCAAGAGATTTAGAACAGAGAGCAAGAGAAATATACACGGAGCTGTGAGGCTGTGCAATTCATTTCCAAAGTTAGTGGTTGAGGCAAAAACTATATCAACATTCAAGATTAGATTGGATTGGCGGACGAAAGGCAAAAGGTTTAAGGGATATAGGATCAGGGTGGGCAAAGTGGCTTCCCAGGCAGCACGATTGCCCTTACCTTTAATACTGAGCTTCTGCCTCGCCAGATGCGTCGCTCCTCCCCTCCCCACCAGCTAGTTACACTGCTGCTGTGCCAGAATTGATGCACGTTGGAGCTCGTTTGGCAATGCAGGAAGGGTGTAACAGGCCTAGAAATGGCACAACTAGAGGATAGCTAAATGCAAGGGCTGAACAATTCACTCAGTCAGAAAATGAAGAGAATATTGGCTACATAAAGCTAAGTACCCCCACAACCATAGGCCAGCGAGAGGCAGATTAAGGGCATTTTCTCAGCTGTTTGTCCAAGTTACAGCAGAATGTTAAATCAGTACGAGCTTCTACTTGTGGACTTGCACACTAATTAACTTTCATATGACCAGTTAAAAAGTGCCACGTATCTGTATACCTTAGAGCAGATATTGCTGGGCAGAGAGAGAGTAATCTCCACAGCAACTGTAAGAAAAATAATAAGTGTGAGCCCATTAGTTCTGAAAAACAGTCACTTGACGCACAATTATTGAGATACCAGGATGTTTTTAATGGTTGTGACTCGTAGATGTTTTCCTCCTGCTCATTGCAGGTACAGAGCTTGAAAGTTATTTATACAGTGTTAATTATGGTGAGTGCAGTGTTCGGGTAGCAGGAGAGCAGCGCCAGCAGGCCCCTGTCAGCACGCTTGGCCGTACAGGGGTATGGAGTTGGAAACTGAGACCAGTTTCTACCTCTGGCCTTTGTGAGCTTTTTTCAAAACTACAGATGCTTTTAATGAATTTACACCCAATCCAAGAAGGTGAGAAATGAGTATGTGATTGTATTTTGCATAAGAACTAGCTGGTTAACGCTACTGACTAACATGCTGCTCAAGTTCACTTATTTGAAACTGCTCAAAAGTCTGCGTTTCTTATCATTTCCATCACTCCCCTTTGTGAGGTTTTTTTCTCCACCTCTTTCGATCTCTGTGTGTTATGCTTTGTTTCCTAACAGAGAGTGGGCAGGTGGCTTGTTCCAAGTTTCTGCTGCTTGTGGAATAGCCATAGGCTGCTATACACGTTGGGCTTTGGTTGGCTCTCCCTTCCCCAGGGATCGCGGCGAGCTGACGTTCAGTGGTGTAAGAAAAAATTTAAGCAAGACTTTGCATTTATAGAGGACCTTTCCTGAACCCAATTAACTACCTTTGAAGTGCAGTTGCTGCTGCAGTGTAGGAAACATGGCAGCCAATTTGCGCACAACAAGCTCCCACAAACAGCAATTATTGCGGCGGATCTTCTGATCTTCTGCTGTAACTTCGGCATCCATGCAATTTCTCCGGGGTTTTGGCTGAAATTATGGCGGGAGATTAGGGAACTCGCGCAGAAGATCTACGCCCGATCCACCAGACACAGCCGCTCTCTTCTTTAAATGGATGCAGATTTACACTATAAGCAGGCAATCACTTCACTGTAAAAGCAGAGTCATCTCTTGGGCTCTATGACAAATGAACAGAGATGTTGGGATTTTTTTCCACTGCGAGTGAGTTTCAATGTACTTGTGTATTCTGTATTGCCCTTATCTCAGTCTCATTACCAGACAAGGCCTTTCCTCTCCCAGCAGTGCTGCTGCCTGTGATATTCATCAGGGTACCCAGCCATCAGTGGGATGTCAAATTATCTTCAAACTGCCCAGGTTTGGGCAATGTGTACTAGCCTGTGAATGGTCAAATCGATGTCCTTATTACACACAGGCATTCAAAATCTTATGGGTTTGTAATATGTTATCTTCAACAATGAGGGAAGTTCCATTTTAAAAAAGGTTAACCTTCAAATTGTTTTGTAATTAAAGCAGAGCAAAGGATTGAGTTACTTATAAAAACAACATTCGAGGCAATTCTCTCCCCCGACACCAATTCCTATGCTTCTCTCTTTTTGGGATCATCTTCTCTCACCTGTACTGACACTTTACCCTGTTATACTCTCCCCTTCTCTCCCCTGTACACTAGTCCTATACCCTGTTATACTCTCCCCTGTACACTAGTCCTACACCCTGTTATACTCTCCCCTTCTCTCCCCTGTACACTAGACCTACACTGTGTTATACTCTCCCCTTCTCTCCCCTGTACACTAGTTCTACACTCTGTTCTACTCTCACCTTCTCCCCTGTACACTAGTCCTACACCCTGTTATACCCTCTCTTCTCTCCCCTGTACACTCGTCCTACACCCTGTTCTACTCTCCCCTTCTCTCCCCTGTACGCTCGTCCTACACCCTGTTATACTCTCCACTTCTCTCCCCTATACACTAGTCCTACACCCTGTTCTACTCTCCCCTGTACACTAGTCCTACACCCTGTTCTACTCTCCCCTGTACACTAGTCCTACAACCTGTTATACTTTCCCCTGTACGCTCGTCCTACAGCCTGTTATACTCTCCACTTCTCTCCCCTGTACACTAGTTCTACACCCTGTTCTACTCTCCCCTTCTTTCCCCTGTACGCTCGTCCTACACCCTGTTCTACTCTCCCCTTCTCTCCCCTATACTCTAGTCCTACACCCTGTTCTACTCTCCCCTTCTCTCCCCTGTACACTAATCCTACACCCTGTTATACTCTCACCTTCTCTCCCCTGTACACTCGTCTTACACCCTGTTATACCCTCTCTTCTCTCCCCTGTACACTAGTCCTACACCCTGTTATACTCTCCCCTTCTCTCCCCTATACTCTAGTCCTACACCCTGTTCTACTCTCCCCTTCTCTCCCCTGTACACTTTATTATACCCTGTTATACTCTCCCTGTACACTAGTCCTACACCCTGTTATACCCTCTCTTCTCTCCCCTATACACTAGTCCTACACCCTGTTATACTCTCCCCTTCTCTCCCCTACACACTAGTCCTACACCCTGTTATACTCTCCCCTTCTTTCCCCTGTACGCTCGTCCTACAGCCTGTTATACTCTCCCCTTCTCTCCCCTACACACTAGTCCTACACCCTGTTATACTCTCCCCTTCTTTCCCCTGTACGCTCGTCCTACAGCCTGTTATACTCTCCCCTTCTCTCCCCTGTACACTAGTCCTACAACCTGTTCTACTCTCCCCTATACACTAGTCCTACACCCTGTTATACTCTCCCCTATACACTAGTCCTACACCCTGTTCTACTCTCCCCTATACACTAGTCCTACACCCTGTTATACTCTCCCCTTCTCTCCCCTACACACTAGTCCTACACCCTGTCATTGTGGAACAACCTAAGCCAGGGGAGCTGCTGAGGGTTTGCTCTTTGGTATGATGCATGTGGAAATGAGTTTAATTACTCCGACATGACATGCCTGGTGTCTTGAAGTTCCATTGCAGCTGCAACATGATGGATACAATTATTAATTAGCTGAAGCTGTGACAAATGTTTGAATGATTGAGAATCATTAAAAGTCCATTTCACTATATCATTGAGAAGTGTAATGTGTAAGAGCAGGGTACTAAATTAAATTTATTAATGGATCAAGCGAAATCTAATATCCCAATAAGCACAGGGCACCTTGTGTTAGCCCCATGCTTTGTCATTTTCCGTGTCCTGCTGATCGTCATCTGATGGTTTCTAACTTGATAAAGAGCTGGAGAAGTTGTACGACAGAAAAGATGGACCCCCACACCCCACCTCCCCATGCCTGCTGGACTCTCGTTCCATAAAGTGATGCTCTTTGTGTGGCAAGTCTCTCCTCTTCCTACTTGGTCCAGGAGCTAATTCTAAAAGCTGCGATAAAGAGATTGTTTTCCATTTTAATGATGTGATGGGGGTAATCAGTAAATTAAGACTTTTTTGACAAAGAAGATAAAACTCTCCTGGAAATGGCTGCATCTATAGCATTTTACACTCTTAAGATTCATTGAGATGCCTGAAAATGAGGGACATGATTCACAAAACACACTTCTGCATTGGCATTTTAAAATGTTCAGAGTAACTCTCACACTTGGCTGGTCCTACAGTGTCTCTTGTGTTTTCTGTGGTCAGGTACAGTGAGATGTGACATTGATTTTAAAAATCTTGCGCCTGTGCACACTTGCCATCTACAACACATGACTTCCTGTTGTAAAATTTTTGTCACACTTTTGTGTCCACTTTTTACCATTGTGAATTCCTATCTTTACATTTATAATGGGATTTCTCTGTGTAAGTTCGTCACTCTATAATTGCACAATCTAAGCCACTGGGTACTTACCTCCACAAATCACTAAACGCTTTCTGAAAATTTTTCACCTGTGGTTTTCTTTTTCTCGGCTGAAATTTCTAATGTCCAAAATAAGAATTTGGAGAATTTTTTTTTTTAAATTACATATTTCACATAACAATTAAATTTATCAATTGAATTTACTTTTGTGTCTCTTAATGCCTTCATTACAGTTTTTACTCAGCTTCTCTAAAATTCTGAGCTTGGATTTGGTACTTTTGCCCAGAGCTGTCATTACATAGGATATATGGCACAGAAACAGGCCATTCGGCCCAACCAGTCTATGCTGGTGTTTATGCTCCACTCGAGCCTCCTCCGTCTTTCCTCATCTAACCTTATCAGCATAACCCAATTCGCTTCTCCCTCATATGCTTATCTAACCGCCTCTTAAATGCATCTATACCATTTGCCTCAACCACTCCCTGTGGTAGCGAGTTCCACATTCTCACCACTCTCTGGGTAAAGAAATTTCTTCTGAATTCCCTATTTGATTTCTTGGTGACTATCTTGTATTGATGGCCTCTAGTTTTGCTCTTCCCCACAAGTGGAAACACTCTCTCTGTATCTGCTCTATCAAAACCTTTCATGATTTTAAAGACCTCTATTAGGTCATCCCTCAGACTTCTCTCTAACCAAGGTTCGATACAAGTTTAACATAACTTCTCTACTCTTCAATTCTATCCCTCCAGAAATGCGACAAGCTGAATTTGGATTGTTCAGTCTGAGCATGTGTCGTGTATCTAATGCCCCAGAATGCATCACCACTGTTCAGTCAGCTGTACTGATGCAATATTTTCCCGCAGCTTCTAGCAATTTCTACTCGGTTGTTTTTCCAAAGTTATTTGAAGAAATGCTAAAAGAAAAATTTCAGAATCTTTATTCAGGTAAAATTGATATTACATGTTTTTTTTAAATAGAGTGATTGTGTGTGAGAGAGAGAGAGAGAGGGAGTAGCAAATGACAGCTTACTGATTACATACCTGCTGTAGGTTTTGTTTACCGTACTGTGAAGCGCCTTGGGACGTTTTCCTACGTAAAAGGCGCAAATAAATGCAAGTTGTTTTGTATTCTATAAACTTCAGAAAGACTATTGAGTGGAGGGAGCGAGGCTGAGGTCAGAGAAAGGGGGCGGGAGAGAGAGACAGAATCTTTATTCATGCTAATAGTAACGTTGTTTAAAAAAAAAGACCAGTTGAATTTTGAAGCAAACTAATTACCTCAGCAGTGTTTCATTGATAGAAACGGTAAATGCTAATTGCTTACATCTGTGAGATAGAAAGAGAGAGTCACATACACACATACCCCGAGACACACAGTGTCCGTCCTTATTCTAATATGATTTCTTTTTTTTAAAGAAAAAGGCATGTAAGTTGTATTTTGAAAGCAAACAAAGTCTTTTTGAGGGAAACTTTTAGGAGGGGAGGAGGAAAACTGGTTGACGGTGAAATGGCTTCTGGCCTTCTCGCTTACCTGTCCTTTGGGGGAGGGGAGCGATTGACAGTGGATGGAAGGCTAATGGAAGCATGTCATTGGGGGAGGGGATGGAAAGTGAGCCACTGAGGGCCAGCTTAAGCTATGCAAGGCCATGGGAGATTGACTAGTAGAAACAAAAGATCTACGGCCAGATTCTCCTCCATTATCTCACCCCAAAATGGGTGGGATAGCAGCAAAATTGGCAGAAAAGTGGGACAGTGAGGCCTATCGCCACCTCCCCAGCCCCACTACCTCCTCCTCCCTGCCCGTGTGTGAATTCTGGCGGAGGAACAGGACCCAACTTCCTGACCCATTTCCTTCCCATTCCCATCGTTCCCAGAGACCATCTGGTAGGATGTGGCCGTCGGACTGGGGTAGTAGTGGTAATAGGTCTGAATTGAACAGCTGGCGGGAGAGGACCTAGAGGAGGCTTATTCTCCCTTCATTTCAATGCCTCCACTATTTGGCAAGATCAAAACAATGCCTGGGAGCCTGCTATAAATCACTGCTCACACCTCAAAAAACAGGAGCATGGAATGGCGAAAATCACACTAACTCATTCCGCTTTCCCTTCTGACATGCTTGCATGCACAAGTCCAATGCCGGGGGAAGGAAAAATGCTACACCCTGCTGATCACACAGCGATGTCCTTGTACACAAGGAGACACAATACACTGCGACTCCGCGTGTGCTATGAGCTCAAGAAAAAATGCTTACACGCATGTTTGAATTCATACCTAGAGTTTGCGCAGACGGCACTCCAGGCTGGTTAATCAGGCTCATCGGTTTCACACCAATGCGCTTTTCAACCTCGGCCACATGGGGCAGTGTTCCAGGTCACCCGCCAGCCAATCGGTGCCTCACACCGAAGAAAACCGCTGCAGATTTTCAGCTTTTCTACCATGAGCCACTCAAAGGGGATACTGCAGATTTCAGGGATGGACGGCATTCTGTAAAGCAGGGCTCTGAGTACTTCATGATCTGGACTGGAACATACACTTCAAAAGACAAAAAATAAAAGATTGGGATCAATGGAACAAAATAACAATCTTAAAAGCTACACAGTAGAATTAGTTTGAAACTTGTTAAGTACTGCAAGTACTTGTAAGCAAAGATATATTCTGAACAAAAGGCATACTAGGAGCAACCTGCAGGACATTAGCAGATTATTTCTCATGGTTCCTATCCAGGGAGAGCCACTTCTGTGTGCCACTCATCTCCGTTACTTTTCAGTTGGGTGCCAGCTGGGCTGTGTAATGCAGAGGCCCAATCATTATATGCAGTGCAACTGCAGGAGACGAGCTCCCTGGGTTTGCTGAAATACGTTCTCTTAAGCCGATTGCACTTTTTGTAAGTTTGCGATGCCAGTGGTATAATGATGAACATAGTGTCAGTGAGACGGGCAAATGATGGTAAGTTGTTTAGAAGTGCATGGTTCTACACTCTGCCAAAGGCTTTAGAGGTATTCATGGTAATCAAATGAGTGTTCAAGAGCAGAGTGAAGTGCTTAATATAGGCAACAAGATCACCAAGAATGGCCTTGCAGAAAACCATTTTGGCAATTGTGGATCATGCCAGAATTTTCAAGCTGATGGGTAATTTGAGAGTTAACATCAGCTTCCGTAGCTTCAGAAAGTAATGATGTAAGGGCAATAGGATGGGAATTAAAGGCTAGCTGGATCAGTTCTCTGGGTAAATAATACATTTTCAGAGAGAAGGAAAGGTGGACTGAACACAAAAGAGATTAAGGAGACAGCATGGAGCAGCACAGGACACAGGCACATATCTTGAAGTTGATAGGAAAGACCTTGGGGACCAGAGAATTGATTGAGCCCACAGAGTGGAGACTCTGACAGACCTGGTGGGATTAATACTTGATGTTGATCAATGGTCGAACTTGAGGGAATTTTTTTACCAAGACCATTGAGGTTAGAGTTGGAGTAAAAAGTCAGCTTTCTCTTTGAGAGCTGGCGGCTGTATTACAAGGATGGAAGAAGGTAGAAAGAGGGATTCCTAACACTTACGAGTAATAACTTTGGCAGGTGGCCAGATGGAGCATTTAATGGAAGGGCAGGCAGACAGCAGTTGCTGCTATTTTTGAATGAAGTTATGATCCTTTCCAGAATTGGTACATTATTTATAGTAAATTCGCTCAACCACCAGAATCTATCTACTGGGATGTCAATGCAGGCCCCCACAGCTCTAAACAGGAGCTGTAGTCAGTAATAATGGGCCAGAAATTCGGCTCTCCGGCTTCCCGCGGGTGCAAGGATCGCGCGCGTACTTACCTACCGCGCCTGCCGTTGTGCTTCGGGCCCACGTGGGATTCGGCTCCTGGGCCTCCTGCAGCTGCCGGCACGCAGTGCTTGCATATCCCAGGGGCGCAGTTAGTTCGAAGCGTCCCCTGGGATCACGTGGGCCATGGAGATCCAATCGGAGCAGGGAAACTCCATTCATAGATTTTGACAGGAAGACCTGTCAAATCTATGAATAGAGATCACCCCCCAAAACCTAACTAAAACTTCAAATAAATTTTAAAAAAACATCACATTTTTAAAATAACTATAAATTACATAAATTAACTACTTTAAACAAAAATTTAAATTTTTGAAAAAATTAATTACACTTTTTAATGGTGCTAAAAATAAACTTACCTTTCTTTAAAGTATGTAAAAAAGATAAATCTCTTGAAAAAATGTTTAAATTGTATTTAATTCACCACTAACTTTGTTAAAAGCAGGACTTGCGCCTCCTTTTTTCCTGCGCAGCTTCTCTGTACTTACCCTCACGGAGAAACCTGAAAAAAAAACGAAGTTCACTGCGTGCACGCTGCCTCTCCGGCGCACGCGGTTGACCCTCGAACCCCTTCTTTCACGAGACCGGAAATTCCGGTTTCCCGTGCATGTGCGAAACCGGCACTTCCGGTGGCCCTACGGGTGAATACACAGCGCGTACTCACCCGTGGAGACCCGAATTTCTGCCCAGCTCCCTCATCATTCTGGGCTATGGATACTCGGATTGATCTTACACTGGTAGCAATGTGTTTACAAAGTAACGGGCATTTACTGTGCTGAGTTATCTGGGAAAATCCAATTCTGATGAACCTCATTTGTATGCAAATTCCAATTAACATAATCAATTAACATAACCAATTAACCATATTGTAATTACAGAAAATGGTCTCTCTCCTAATTAATCTGTGTTGCATACCTAAATTAAATTTAATCTGCGCCATTATTAATAGTATCTATCATAGTTCAGCAAAGTAATCCCTCTTTCATAAAGTAAGATGATTTTTTAAGTTATTTGGGAGAAATTCTCCTGGTAGCGATTTTGCAACATACTGTGGTCCCAACCACACAGCACCACAACAGCGGTAGGGCAAAGGGTCTATCCTCCCACTCTCATCTGCTTCACTGTAGGGATGCTGCTGGCTGGGCAAAACATTTCTGATCACAGAAAGAATGGAAAATCAGAGAGACAGTCATTCCTATCTAGTCTCATCACCTCCTAGTGACTTGGGAGTAGATTGTCCAGTCTGTCTCAGTTGGTACTTCACCCAGGGAGACCAAGGGATAAAAATAGATGGAATTTACCCTTTTAACACCAGTACAGTAAATGGAAAAGGAAGAATATCCAAATAGTGCGTTCTCCTGAGCTGTTAGCTGAGGGAGATTATTGGAGCAAAGTCAAAGGAGCTTTACTCGACATATAACCTGTGCTGTACTGGCCCTGGGAGTGTTTGATGGGCCAGTGTAGAGGGAGCTTAACTCTGTATCTAACCCGTGCTGTACCTGCCCTGGGAGTGTTTGATGGGACAGTGTGGAGGGAGCTTTACTCTGTATCTAACCTGTGCTGTACCTACCCTGGGAGTGTTTGATGGGACAGTGTGGAGGGAGCTTTACTCTGTATCTAACCTGTGCTGTAGCTGCACTGGGAGTGTTGGTGGGACAGTGGAGAGAGAGCTTTACTCTGTATCTAACAGTGCTGTAGCTGCTCTGGGAGTATATGATGGGACAGTGAAAAGGGAACTTTACTTCTAATGTAACAGTGCTGTACATGATCTGGGAGTGTTTGATGCGACAGTGTAGAGGGAGCTTTACCCTGTATCTAACCCGTGCTGTACCTGCCCTGGGAGTGTTTGATGGGGCAGTGTAGAGGGAGCTTTACCCTGTATCTAACCCGTGCTGTACCTGCCCTGGAAGTGTTTGATGCGACAGTGTAGAGGGAGCTTTACTCTGTATCTAACCCGTGCTGTACCTGTTGTGGGAGTGTTTGATGGGACAGTGTAGAGGGACCTTTACTCTGTATCTAACCCATGCTGTACCTGATCTGGGAGTTATCAGTGCTGACATTGGATACCCAATACAGAAAGTAATTCCATTCACCAGCACTGACATCCCTCATCCTGATCAGCATGAAAAGAAATGCAAAAGTTTTGCAGATGAGCACATTATCATAATATAGTATTGCTGAAATCTATTACGAGAAATGGGTGGGGAGGAATGCTAATTATCTTGGAGATTAGTGCCAAGAACCATCAGCTCACCTTGGAGCCGCCCTTCTGCGGCTGCAAACTAAGATCCTCTTTGAGAGATGTGTTCCCAAGTGCATTTGTGGTCTCTATTTCTAAGAAGGGGAATCCTAGAGAATCTGAAAATTACCAAGTAATCTTGCTGATTCTTAAGGTGTTTTATAAGATGGTTGTTAAATTCATGGTGCCACATATATCTAACGTGTTAGAGGCCTGCAGTGTAATCAAAGATGAGCAGGCTGGATTTCATTCTGTTGAAAAATGCATGGGACAAGTTGTGGCTTTAAACAAGATTATGAAGTGTATGGTTTTGATGAAGTCCCTTACTTGGCTTTTATTGATTATTTTTTGTAAGGCTTTCTACTAAGTGCTTTATGCAACATTTGGATTGTATCTGGGATGTGTACTCCAGGTCCAAGATCAGTACAAACATAGAAACATAGAAGATAGGAGCAGGCCATTCGGCCCCTCGAGCCTGCTCCGCCATTTAATGAGATCATGGCTGATCATCCAAATTCAGTAACCTGTCCCTGCTTTCTCCCCATATCCCTTGATCCCTTTAGCCTTAAGAAATATATCTAACTCCTTCTTGAATATATTTAATGAATTGGCCTCAACTGCCTTCTGTGGTAGAGAATTCCACAGGTTCACCACTCTCTGGGTGAAGAAATTCCTCCTCATCTCAGTCCTAAATGGCTTACCCCTTATCCTTAGACTGTGACCCCTGGTTCTGGACTCCCCTGCCATCGGGAACATCCTTCCTGCATCTAGTCTGTCTAGTCCTGTTAGAATTTTATAAGTTTCAATGAGATCCCCTCTCATTCTTCCAAACTTCTAAACTCCAGCGAATATAAGCCCAATCGACCCAATCTCTCCTCATATGTCATTCCTGCCATCCCAGGTATCAGTCTGGTGAATCTTCGCTGCACTCCCTCCATGGCAAGAACATCCTTCCTCAGATAAGGCGACCAAAACTGCACACAATACTCAAGGTGTGGTCTCACCAAGGCCCTGTACAACTGCAGCAAGACATTCTTGCTCCTGTACTCAAATCCTCTCGCTATGAAGGCCAAAGGGAAGAAGGGACACTCACTGGCGCTAGCTCACTTGAAAAGAGGGAGTCAGTAAAGGTTGCCTACAGTCATTTACTCTATTCTGTGTCTTCCATCAGTGATTTGTTGGATGGCATCCTAAGAGGTGTTTTCAGAGTGTCTGACCCAGGTATTTCTGAAAGAATTGGGCTGCTGCGTTTGCGGATGATGTGTTGGTAGACTCTCCCGGGGATCTGTTGCGCTCTGTTACACTTTGAGCATTTCCCCAACACCTTTATACATGTAAACAGCATTCGGCTGTTTCCGTAAACAGTATGAGCTGAAACCCATGTTTGTATTCTCTGCTGTATTTGGGTTAGTATAGCTCCGGTCTAGCAATTAACCCAGGGCATGGTAAATTGCAATTACTGGGGAATGCCTACTATGTCTCCCATCACCTTAGGCAGTGGAAAATACCACACTGCTCAACCACTTTATACAGAAGCAAAAAGACATTCACAAGACACTGTACAGAAAATCCGTCAAGTTTACACCACATGCAAAGCCGGTTGACTGTTCTAAAATAGTCTCCATTTTTTCCAGTTTCCCCTTGCAAACTCTCAGGAAGCCACAGTCTCTGGTACACGTGTGAATTCTGCTTATGTCTGTATCACTGTCCATCCCTGTCCTGTGCCGTGTTACGAGGAACTGAAAACTGAAGTGCACCCCGGGTAATCAGGATATTGTTCTTTGATGTTCAAACAGATTCCTGAAGGTGGACTAGCCCATTAAGCATCAAAGTGATTGGTGCCTTATCATGTGACACTGATACCAATCCTAAATTGCAATTCACAGTGGATCTCCATTTCCTTAGCAGTTATGGACGTATCACAGAATTGGCATTCAAAATGCCCATTCTCCTTCAAAGATGACTAATTATCAATAAAATATTTCTGGGTCTCTGATACTGGTATCTCCTAGCAGCTGTTAGTTTTTAATGAAGTGCTTGGAGTCCACCTTACCATCACAACCGCTTTTAAATGATGCGTGTACACAATATATGTGTCTCATAAGGCGCAAATTCTATTTTTGCCACACCCTCCACTTAGCAACTTGATCAATGGGCCTACCAGTGAGGTACTATGATTCAGAAGCGATCTCAAAGAAATTGATTGGAAGGTACAAGGAAAACTGACCTAATTGTTGATTCATATTGGTACCTGAGGGCTGGGGCATTGCACTGAACAAGTGCAAATGCCGCTTTGATTTTTCTCTTTCTCCAATGATAGTAAAGCCAATTAGGTTTTAAAAAGTGTGTGTCAAAACAGTTTTCCTTTATAATTCAGAGCTCCTCGACATGCAAAAGAAGGGCTTCCTTCCACCCATTTGCACACTCCAGGACCCTAGCTGCGAGCTGGATTTATGACAAACAAGGTAGATGGTTGCAGAGAGAAAGAGCAGGCTCTATCATAAACTGGCCTGATGATCAGCACCTGGAGGGAGAGTTAGTCTCCTGGTGGACGTGTCTCTTTGCAAAGACCTGATTAAACTGTTGGTAATAAGTAAGCCCGTTTTGTGGCATTGGATTTGAACAGCAAGGTGGCAGGCACATTACAAGCTGACCTGTATAAGTCCTTCCATCATGATGAGGCCAATGTCATATAGCTGGTAAGGAAACCCGAAAGGATTGACACAACAGCTGCTGGAAGGTTTAGCCATAGTTCAGTTGTAGCTGGTTCTACGATGACACACCTGGAACTAGATCCTCAATGGCAGAGTTAATAATCCAATACCCAAGCCAGGCAGGTCCACAGTACTCCTGGCACTACTGTTGATTGACCAACTAGCTTAGACCTCTTGTACATCTCCCACTTCCTTTGCCCCACCATTGCCACCGTGCCTTCAGCCGCCTAAGCTCTGGAATTCTCTTCCTAAACCTTTCCATCTCGCCACCTCTCTCTCCTATAAGACACTCTGCCTAGCTCTTTGACCAAACTGTTGGTCACCTATCCTAATTTCTTCATCTTTGGCTCGGTGTCAGTTTTTGTCTGATTACACTCCTATGAAGCGCCTTGGGACATTTTACTCCGTTAAAGGCGCTACATAAGTGCAAGTTGTTGTTGATGTTTATTGATAGAGTCTGGAGAGGTAGATCTGTCACTGGGTTGGAGGAAGGGAGTTGGGTTCCAGATAACCCTGTCGGTCAGTGCCCTAACAAAAAGAATATTCTTAGATAGACAAGTAGCACCAATCTCACCGGTGCTCTTGTGTTTTAACCAGTTGAACTCACAGCATTACCCCTGCACACACCTGGATGCCTGTGAGCCTTGGCACGTGCTGACCTGTGTCTCTGTTCTTGGCACAGGTAAGTGAGCTGTATCCCTCCAGAGACCGTGTGCGTAACACGTGAAGAAACCCATCCTCTGCTTAAAGGACTCCAAACTAAACTACTGAGTAACGCATAAGTGGAGCTTTGTTTTCCCAGAGGTCGCATGCTGATGCATGTGTGAGACATCCAGACCGAGCTGACAAAATTTTTTTATGAACGTCGTTAGTGTTGACATCTCAGATGTACCCTACAGGTCTTGTAAATGCAAGGAGTGCAGATGGAACTGTTCATACAGTCAACCCCACTGCAATTTCCAATTCCCCCCTCCTACTTCCAGAGTTTGCCCTTTTTCACAGAAAGGCAAAGCCTGTCAATTATCAAACTGGCATTTATTAAAACCTCTTGCAAATCAGATAGCTTTAACGTGGCGAAATGAGAGGGTGTTTTCCTCACAAAGACTATTTGGAAATATTCATCAGGAGGGTCCCAGGTTCAGTCGCTGCTCTGCACTGATCTCACACCTGATTCTGCAATTGGCCTTGGCCTGGGAATGGAATTCTTCTGCTTCCAATTGCTTTCCAATAACACCCAGATGTGTATGAATATCTGCTCGGGACAGAATTGGGCTTGGCTGTGGTCAAGATAGTCCGCTGATACTCACCGATCCAGGCTCACCAAGGTACCTAGAGGGCTACTAGGGCATGTGGAACTGTACCTCAGAATGAATTACTACCTTTAGTGGAGGAGAGGAGGGAATTGGTTGGGAGGGAGAAACTTTCACAACAGTTACTTAATATTTCTGACTGGTCCAATGTTTCTGTTGAATTGTGTGTCCTTGAACGGATAATCCATGTTTTTTTTTGTATCTATTTGAGGGGCCGAGAGGTGATTTGTAAGTATTGAAGTGTTTGGTGGGCCCCACTGGAAACCCCCAACAAACTGGTTTAAAAAATAGCATGAATTGCACCAAGGTTTGAATCATTGAGCACTCCTTCTAGTCTGCCACTGTAATTGTCAAACTAGCTGGTTGCTGCAGGTCAGTGGAGAGGGGGTTAAAAGCATCTTGCTCATGTCCTCCCTGTACTAAGGTTCCAGGAAAAATAAGCAGAGTAATTGTGATCCATGATGTGATAACTGATGTAATGTATTTAGGGTAATGACAAATGGGGCCCAAAGGAGATATAGCAAATTGATACTTCTTGCATCAATTTTGTGTTCAGCAACATGAAGGGTGTTAGTGCTGGAGAATGGGAACACTTTCCTTTTCAGGCATCTATTGTCCGCATCAATTAATTCCCAGGTCAATTTTAGGATGATTAGCTACAGAGGAAAGCTCCCTGTGCTCTGCCCCAATAATGAGCCTTAGCCTCAATCTCAGGCCATCATCCCTACTCCACCAGTGTGACAATTTTCCATTTCCCATATCAGCCATCCTGTGACCCTCCCACCACCTCTTTGTACAACTGCCACTTTTTGGGTTGAGTGGCGCAGTTTCACGCTGTGTGTGCCTGTGTCCAGTGCCAACACAAAACTCATTAAATGCTCTTACTAAGAAAGAAAATACCCGTTTTCTGCCTTCTCTCCAAGCATTCTCTGCTGCAGCAAGGTGCTTAAGTTGCAGGCCAGGTTGGGAGACTAGGCTTGTGCTGCTCTCAGATTGGGTTGACACTTTTGGCTGATTTCCCAATGGATGATTTGATGATTTGCAGAGTGTTCCTGAATTAAGTTTCCAGATGTAGGTATGGTCACGCAAGTATTTCTCACGTCGGTTATTTCTGCCATCAGATTCTTGTGCTCAAACTTGATTAAAAGGAATCGGCTAGTTCAGCAGCACTCAGAGATCCAGCTTTGTGAGGGGTGCAAAAAGTCTGAACAATTAATTTTTTGGGGATACTTTTATCCTGGGTGATACCCAATAAAACCAATTTGACTGGATCATCTGTCAATTTAGCAACTGTGAGACTTGTATATAAGTTAAATAAACGTTTCGTGCACAAAGTGAGGTGATGTGATGTGTTTACTAAATCCTGTGGAGCATGATTAACCAGGAAATCACAGTTACAAACCACCTCTGGCTCAGTGAGGTGGACAGTATGACTGATTGCTTTGGGTGGAAGCTGTCCCTTTAACACTGTACACACCTAGTCAGGAACATGATTTCAGAGACTCACACTGAACATAATCACAGTGCCTCCATTTCCTAATGTACCTCACAGCAACTAATTTTTTTATTTGTTCTTGAGATGGGCAGCGTATTTTGCCCACCCTACTTCCCCGAGGGCATTACTAGTCAACCACAGACTGTGGGACTGGAGTCACTGTCTGAGACTGAACCAGACTGTTTGCAACCTTGGCGTCGTATTTGAGCTTGAGAAGAGCTTGCGACCACATAGCTGCTCCATCACCGAGACCGCCATTTCCACCTCCATAACATCGCCCCTCTCTGCCCCTGCCTCAACTCATCTGCTGCTGAAACCCTCATCCATGCCTTTGTTACCTCTAAACTTGATTCTAAACTTGGCTATTCCAATGCTCTCCTGGCTGGCCTCCCATCTTCCACCCTCCTTAAGCTTGAACTCATCCAAAACTCTGCTGCCCGATTCCTAACTTGCCCCAAGTCCCATTCATCATAACCCCTGTGCTCACTGACCTACATATGAACATAAGAAATAGAAGCAGGAGTAAGATGTACGGCCCCTCTAGCCTGCTCCTCCATTCAAGAAGATCGTAGCTGATCTTTGACCTCAACTCCACTTTCCTGCCCGATCCACATATCCCTTGATTCCCTTAGAGTCCAAAGTTCTGTTGATCTCAGCCTTGAATATACTCAACAACTGAGCATCCATAGCCCTCTGGGGTAGAGAATTCCAAAGATTCACAACCCTTCGAGTGTAGAAATTTTTCCTCATCTCAGTCCTAAATGACGAACCCCTTATCCTGAGACTATGCCCCCTAGTTCTGGACACTCCAGCCAGGGGAAACAGCCTCTCAGCATCTACCCTGTCAAGCCCTCTCAGAATCTTGTATGTTTCAATGAGATCACCCCTCATTCTTCTAAACTCCAGAGAATATAGGCCCATACTACTCAATCTCTTTTCATAAGGCAACCCTCTCATCCCTGGAATCAATCTAGTGCAACTTTGCACCCCCTCTAAGGCAAGTATATCTTTCCTTAGGTACGGAGACCAAAACTGTACACAGTACTCCAGGTGTGGTCTCACCAAAGCCCTGTACAATTGCAGCAAGACTTCCTTACTCTTGTACTCCAACCCCCTTGCAATAAAGGCCAACATACCATTTGCATTCCCAATTGTTTGCTCTACCTGCATGTTAACTTTCCGTGTTTAGTGTACAAGGGCACCCATATCCATCTGAACACTAACATTTAATAGTTTCTCATCAGTTAAAAATATTTTTAAGAAATAAAAAAACATTAGCTCTCAGTCCACCAATGCCTCAATTTCAAAGTTTGCAGATGATACAAAGCTGGGTGGAGAATGTAAGTTGTGAGGAGGATGCAAGGAGGCTTCAAGTGGATATAGACAAGCTGAGTGAGTGGGCAAGAACATGGCAAATGGAATATAATGTGGAGAAATGTGAAGTTATCCACTTTGGTAGGAAAAATAGAAAAGCAGAGTATTTTTTAAATGGTGAGAGATTGGGAAATGTTGGTGTTCAGAGGGACCTGGGTGTCCTTGTACACGAATCACTGAAAGTTAACATGCAGGTACAGCAAGCAATTAGGAAAGCAAATGGTATGTTGGCCTTTAATACAAGAGGATTTGAGTATAAGAGTAAAGACATCTTACTGCAATTATATAGGGCCCTGGTGTGACCACACCTGGATTATTGTGTACAGTTTTGGTCTCCTTACCTAAGGAAGGATATACTTGCCATAGAGGGAGTGCGATGAAGGTGCACCAGACTGGTTCCTGGGATGTGGGGCATTGTCCTATGAGGACAGATTGAGTAGACTAGGCCTATATTCTCTGGAGTTTAGAAGAATGAGAGGTGATCTCATTGAAACATACAAAATTCTTACAGGGCTTGACAGGGTAGATGCAGGGAGGATGTTTCCCCTGGCTGGGGAGTCCAGAACCAGGAGTCACAGTCTCAGAATAAGGGGTCGGCCATTTAGGACTGAGATGAGGAGAAATTTCTTCACTCAGATGGTGGTGAATCTTTGGAATTCTCTATCCCAGAGGGCTGTGGAGGCTCAGTCGTTGAATATATTCAAGACAGAGATCGATAGATTTTTGAATATTAAGGGAATCAAGGGATATGGGGATAGTTCAGGAAAGTGGCGATGAGGTAGAAGATCAGCCATGATCTTATTGAATGGCAGAGCAGGCTCGAAGGGCCAAATGGTCTACTCCTGCTCCTATTTCTTATGTTCTTATACACAACTTGGCAATGCAGTATATAGCGAGCAGGATAGTAGCAGACTTCAGGAGGACATAGACAGGCTGGTGAAATGGGCAGACACATGGCAGATGCAATTTAATGCAAATAAGTTTGAAGTCATGCATTTTACATGGAGAGGCAGTATAATCTCAATGGTACTATATTGAGGGGGGTGCATATTCACAAATCCTTGAGGTAGCAGGGCAAAATGATAAGTCAGTTAAGAAAGCGTATGGGATACTTGGATTTGTAAATAGGGGAATTGAATACAAAAACTTGTATACAAAGTCATGCTAAACAACAACAACAAATTGTATTTATATAGCGCCCTTAACGTAGTAAAACGTCCCAAGGTGCTGCACATGAGTATTTTAAAACAAAAAATTTGGCGCCGAGCCACATAAGGATAAATTAGGGCAGGTGACCAAAAGCTTGGTCAAAGAGGTAGGTTTTAAGGAGAGTCTTAAAGGAGGAAAGAAAGGTAGTGAGGCGGAGAGGTTTAGGCAGCGAATTCCAGAGCTTAGGGCCCAGGCAACAGAAGGCACGGCCACCAAAGGTTGAGTGATTATAATCAGGGATGCTCAAGAGGGCAGAATTAGAGGAGCGCAGATATCTCGGGGGGTGGGGGGTTTGTGGGCTGAAGGAGATTAGAGATAGGAAGGGGCGAGGCCATGGAGGGATTTGAAAACAAGGATGAGAATTTTGAAATTGAGGCACTGCTTAACCGAGAGCCAATGTAGGTCAGCGAGCACAGGGGAGATGGGCGAACGGGACTTGGTGCGAGTTAAACCTTTACAAATCCCTGGTTAGGCCTCAGCTGGAGTATTGTGTACAATTCTGGGCACCGCACTTCAGGAAGGATGTCAAGGCACTGGAGAGTGTAAAGAGGGGGTTTGCCAGGATGATACCAGAGATGAGGGTGTTCAGTTATGTGGAGAGATTGGAGAAGCTGGAATTGTTCTCCTTGGAGCAAAGAATGTTAAGGGGAGACTTAATAGAGGTATTCAAAACTATGAGGGGTTTTGATAGAGCAAGTAGAGAGAAATTATTTCCTCTGGCAAGTGGGTCGGTACCCAGAGGTCATAGATTTAAAATAATTGGCAAAACAGCGAATGGGGACATTTCTTCACACAGAGGGTTGTTGTGATCTGGAACGCAGATACTTCTATTAGGTCTTCCCTTAACCTGAAAGTGTGGTGAATCAGATTCCATAGTAACTTTCAAAAGGCAATTGGACATGTACTTGAAGAGGACTAGTAAGAGGCAGGATGGGGCCTATTAGGGACAAAGAAGATGATATATGCTTAGAGGTGCAGGGCAAGGCTAGAATACTCGGAGTACTTTGTATCGGTGTTTACTAAGGAGGCGGATGCTGACAAAATATCGGTAGAAGTGGAAAAGGTAGAAGCAATGGAAGGGGTGAAAATTGATAGACAGGATGCACTAGAAAGGCTGGGTATGCTTAGAGTGGACAAGTTGCCTGGTCCAGATGGCTTGCATCCCAGGTTGCTAAGGGAATTGGGGGAGGAGATAGCGGAAGGGCTTGCCATAATTTTCAAATATTCCCCAGATGCGGGGGAGTTGCCTGAGCATTGGAAAGTGGCAAATGTGACACCATTGTTCATGAAAGGGTGTAAGGACAATCCTAGTAACTACATGCCGCTCAGTTTAACATCAGTGGTGGGTAAAGTTTTAGAAACAATAATCAAGGAAAAAATTAACAGGCACTTGGAGAGGTTTAAGCTAATTAAGGAGAGCCAACACGGATTTGTAAAAGGCAGATCGTGTTTGACTAATCTAATTGAATTTTTTGATGAAGTAACATCGATGAAGGGAATGCAATGGATGCTGTCTACATGGATTTTCGGAAGGCGTTTGACAAAGTACCACATAGAAGGCTGGTTAACAACATTGAGGCTCATGGAATAGGTGGGTCAGTGGCAGCTTGGATAAGGAATTGGCTTAAGGACAGAAAACAGCGAGTTGTGGTAAATGGCTGTTTTTCAGACTGGAGGATGGTAGACAGTGGTGTTCCCCAAGGGTCAGTGCTGGGGCCACTGCTTTTTTTGATATATATAAATGACCTGGATATAGGAATAGAGTAGAATTTCTAAATTTGCCAATGACACCAAACTTGGGGGGGTGGCAAACAGTGAGGATGATACCAATTGACTGCAACAGGACATAGAAAGTCTAGTAGAATGGGCAGACAAGTGGCAGATGGAATTTAATACATAGAAGTGTGAGGTTATGCATTTTGGCAGAAGGAACAGGGAGAGGCAATATACAGTTAATGTCACAGTTTTTAAGAGTGTGCAGCGACGGAGGGACCTGGGAGTTAATGTGCATAGGTCCCTGAAGGTGGCAGGACATATTGAGAGAGTGGTTAGCAAAGCATATCAGATCCTGGGCTTCATAAATAGAGGTATTGAGTACAAAAGTAGAGAAGTTATGCTGAACCTTTATAAAGAGCTGGTTAGGCCACAACTGGAGTATTGCGTCCAGTTCTGGTCACCACACTTTAGGAAGGATGTGAAGGCCCTTGAGAGGGTGCAGAGGAGATTTACCAGAATGGTTCCGGGGATGGGGGATCTTAGTTACAAGGACAGGTTGGAGAAGCTGGATTTGTTTTCATTAGAGCAAAGGAGGTTGAGGGGTGATTTGATAGAGGTGTACAAGATTATGACGGGTTTAGATAGGCTAGACGTGGAAAGGCTGTTCCCACTAGTTGATGGTACAAGGACTAGAGGACACAGATTTAAGGTTTTGGGCAAGAGATACGGGGGGATGTGAGGAAAAACTTTTTTACGCAGCGAGTGGTGAGGACCTGGAACTCGCTGCCGATGGAAGTGGTGGAAGCGGAGACATTCAATGTTTTCAAGGGGAGACTGGATAGGCACTTGAGGGAAATAAACTTGCAGGGGTACGGGGATAGAGCGGGGGAATGAGACTGACTGGATTGCTCTACAGAATGCGGGTGCGGACTCGATGGGCCGAATGGCTTCCTTCTGTGCCATTATGACTCTTCGGGCTGGATTTTATCAATGGAGACGTGCTGGAGGCGGGACTTCTGGTTTCCGGGTTTCAATCCCGCCCCCAGCGACGTCTGACCAACCCACGCTATTTTCCCTTGATTGGCATTGTTAAACCCGCCCTGCGAGCTCACCGGCCAATTAAGGGAAAGCCGGTGACAGATGACGTCAGCGTATGACGCTTCATCTGTCAAATTTTATGACCTGAATTGTCAGCGTTTGTGTGAAGCTGTCAAACACTGACGATCTCTGTTTGAAGGTGAGCCCTTGCACAGAAGGCCCACCAAGACACCTCTCCTCAGCAGAAAGCAGATGGCTGCTGCATCTGAGAATGCAGCAGCCATTCTGTCATCTCTGCCGTTGAGATGAGGCACCTCCGGATCCTCAAAGGTTGAAGCCTGCAGAAAGAAGCAAAGGTAAGGAAACTTTTTCCAACACTTTACACTCACCTCTCATACTTACCTGTCCACACTTGCACCCATCACTCACCTATACAGCTGACATTTCAACCCCTCTGACCCCCGCAGACCCACTGCTCGCCTCGCTAACCCCGGCGAGGTTCGCAGCCATCGGGAAGCCTGCAATTGCAGACGTAAAATGGGGAAAAGCTTCAAAACTGCCTGTTAACAGGCGGTTAATTGGCTCTAATCCCCTTCCCGCCTCGAGGAGTCGGGTCCCTGCGCGACTCTGGGACCCGCCTCCTGGGAAGATGACACGGAGGCGGGTTGGGAGTGGGGTCAGTACCCGCTCCCAGTTTCTGCTATTTTCCGGGCAGTCCCGCCTCCACACCCGCCTCCCCAAGGCTGGGAAAATTCCCCCCTTTGACTCTGACTAAACTGCAGGGTTATGGGGAAAAAGCTGGGGTGTGGGACTAAATTGGACAGCTCTTTTTCAAAGAGCCGGCACAGGCCCGACGGGCCGAACGGCGGCCTCCTGTGCTGTAAGATTCTATGATTCTATTAAGCTTCAATTCCTCATATTTTGCCAATAGTCTGTATTTAACTCAATCAGTGATCTGCACTGATTCAGATTTCTCTCTGTTATATTCCTGTTCTTCAAATAAAAGGCCACACTTGTTTCAGTTTATTCTTTCAACCTCTATATGGCCATATATACCTCTAAGTTCACCTCAATCGCAAGTGTTTAGCCAAGTCTCTGATGTACCCTCCTTTGCTAATATAGACCTCTGGATTTAGCAGTTTTAGTCTGAAGATTCCTAACGTTCATGCACAGAATTTTGAGGCATCTGTTGCAGCAGCTCCTCAGCCTGGCCTGTTTCTGATGTTATTTCTCTGTGTAATTGAATCCTTATAGCCTGCCCACTTCTGTTTCTACACTTGTGTGGTGTTCTACTATTCCCTCTGCTACTCTGGCCTTCCAGTTGCATCATTATTTTTCGCTCTGCTCTGTTTCCCCGCCTGCCCTTATTAGTAAATGTCTTGTTAAGGAGCGGGTTGAGTTTCCCATCTATTCGCTCACTGAGTACTGCACATAAAACTTTCATTACCGAAACCATATCTATAGAGCAGCCGATTTTGGCCGGCAGTCTCCTTGACTGTTTACCCTCAGCTCTCGAGTCCAGTCGCACATCACAGGTCTTTTATGCTAATTGCATTAAATATGCAGTTATCAAACTTTTATGGCTGAACCTTAATCACGGCAGCAATCTAAATTGGTAGATCAATTCCAATATTACGACTCCATCTCTCTCCCAGCTATTGAAAACTGCATTTGTAGATCCAGTTGGACCACTGTGTTTATTCCTGGAAAGCTATGAGACCATGTTGTGTGTTACTAAATCACAACTTAGCATGTCAGTGTCAGTCTTGGTGCAAGGTCACCCCTCATGCAAGCACTCTGCATTTTCTTCTTCAGGATTCTGGTTACAGACCACTAGAACTACCGATCTGTGCCAGCACTCATGTAGGTGGCGCCGGCACCAAAAGGAGTGTTGGAATCAGTACAGTGGTTGAGGTGAATACCTGAAACCGTGTGGCTGGTTCACACTAGGCTGTAGTTCCAGGGGTACCTGCAGCTCTCTGGCACCTCACCCAACTTGCTGTTCTTCAAATGGGAACCTGTACAAGGAATCACTTTGACTGTGAGGAGCAGGCAGAGGGTGCATGACAGCTATGCCCTGTCCAGTCTTTGCACACTGTTCACTTCCCAAAACTACGACCTCGACCACCTAGAAGGACAAGGTCAGCAGGTGCATGGGAACATCCAATTTCCCCTCCAAGTCACACACCATCCTGGCTTGGACAGATATCACTGTTCCTTATAAAACAGAAGGCAATCATGCGATGCGAGGAAGCAGACATAGTAGGGATTACTGAGACATGGCTACAGAAAAATCAGGACTGGGAATTAAACATTGCAGGGAATAACACATTTAGAAAAGATAAAGAGGGAAAAAGGGAAGGTGGAGTAGCTGTACTTATTAGGGATAACATAACGGCAGTAGAAAAAAGTGACGCAGCTATCAGCAAGACAAAAATAGAATCCATATGGATAGAGATAAAATATAATAAAGGATCAATCACACTAATGGGATAGTCTACAGACCACCTAATAGTAGAAGGGAGGTGGAGGAAGAAATATGTAAACAAATTAGGGAAATGAGTAAAATACATAGAATAATAATCATGGGGGATTTCAACTACCCTGATATTAATTGGACAGAAGAGGTAGGTAAAGGGGATAAGGGAATGAAGTTCCTACAATGTGTCCTTTCTAACCCAATATGTAAAAAGCCCAACAAGGGAGGATTCGCTATTGGATCTAGTGATGGGGAATGAACCAGAGCAGTTAAGAGAGGTAAAAGTAGGGGAATATCTAGGCAATAGTGACCATAATATAATATGCTTTAAGATAATAATTGAAAAGGACATAAGTATGACAAAGACCAGGGTAATAGATTGGAGAAAAGCTGATTTTACGGGGCTGAGAATAGAACTTGCGAAAATAAAATGGACAATAATATTGGCAAACAATGACATAGAACAGCAATGGGAAAAATATATTCTGCTTAAAAAAAAAAATAAACACTAATGGGACACCATGGATGAATAAAACCGTAAGTGGAAAAATTAGGGTAAGGAAATAGGCATACATTAAGTACATGGACAGCAGGGGAGAGCATGATAAGGGAGAATATGAAGAGATTAGGAGAGAAGTCAAAAAACAATTAGGAAGGCAAAGAGGAACTATGAGATTAAATTATCAAGGAACATAAAAGAAAATATTAAAATATTTTACAGGCACATAAATAAAAAAAGGAAGGTTGGGATGGGAATAGGCAGCGATAGAGAGATGGCAGAAATATTAAATAATTACTTTGCTTCAGTATTTACCAGGGAGATGGAACAGGTGGACATGACATTGGATCATGAAATTAGTAATGAAATAAATGCATTTAAAATAAAAAGAGGAGATATATTAAATAAACTAATCAAACTCAAAGAGGAAAAAACCCCTGGTCCGGACGGATTACATCCGTGCATTTTAAAATAATCTAGGGAAGAGAGAGCAGAGGCATTACTACCCATATTTAATTATTCGTTAAAAAAAGGTGTAGTGCCAGAGGACTGGCGGATAGCTAACATAATACCTATATTTAAGAAGGAAGATAGAACGTGTCCAGGGAACTATAATAGACCAGTCAGCTTAACATCGGGGGTAGGAAAAATAATGGAATCCCTACTAAAGGAGAAAATAGAAGAACATCTAGAAACCAAAAATATAATAATGAGTAATCAACATGGATTTCAAAAGGGAAAGTCTTGCTTGACCAACCTCATTAAATTTTTTGAAGCGGTAACAGAGAGACTAGACAATGGTAATGCAGTAGATGTAATTTATCCAGATTTTCAAAAGGCCTTCGATAAGGTACCACATAATAGACTAATGAACAAGGTCAGAGAATGCAGAGTCCGGGGACAAGTAGCAGAATGGATAGCTAGCTGGCTTCAAGACAGAAAGCAAAGAGATGGGGTAAAGGGTAGCTATTCACAGTGGCAGAAGGTGGGTAGTGGTGTTCCACAAGGATCAGTGCTGGGACCACTGCTGTTCACAATTTATATTAACGATTTAGCCTTTGGAATCAAAAACACAATTTCTAAATTTGCGGATGACACCAAATTGGGGGGGGATAGTCAATACTGCGGTGGACTGCAACAAATTACAGGAGGACATTAATAAACTTGCAGAGTGGGCATATAATTGACAAATGAATTTCAACACAGATAAATGTGAGGTATTATATTTTGGTAGGAAGAATAGGGAGGTCACTTATTACTTGGAGGGTTCGAGTCTGGGTGGGGTAGAGGAACAAAGGGATCTCGGGAGTACAAATGCACAAATCGCTAAAAGTAGCGACACAGGTTAACAAGGCCATAAAAAAAGCAAACCAAGCACTAGAGTTTATTTCAAGAGGGATAGAATTGAAAAGTAGTGAAGTTATGCTAAACTTGTATCGAACCTTGATTAGACCACACTTAGAGTACTGCATACAATTCTGGTTGCCATATTATAAAAAGGATATAGAGGCACTGGAAAGGGTGCAGAGAAGATTTACAAGGATGATACCAGAAATGCGAGGGTATACCTATCTGGAAAGGATGAACAGGCTGGGTCTCTTTTTCTTGAAAAGAGAGGGCTGAGGGGTGACCTAATAGAAGTCTTTAAAATTATGAGAGGTTTTGACAGAGTAGATACAGAGAGAGTGTTTCCACTTGTGGGGAAGAGCATAACTAGAAGCCATCAATATAAGATAGTCACCAAGAAATCAAGGGAATTCAGGAGAAACTTCTTTGCCCAGAGTGTGGTGAGAATGTGGAACTCGCTACCACAGGGAGTAGTTGAGGCAAATAGTATAGATGCATTTAAGGGGAGGCTAGACAAGCACATGAGGGAGAAGGGAATAGAGGGTTATGCTGATAGATTTAGATGAGGAAAGACGGGAGGAGGCTCGAGTGGAGCATAAACGCCGGCATAGACTGGTTGGGCCAAATGGCCTGTTTCTGTGCCATATATCCTATGTAATCATTCATTGTCGCTGGGTCAAAATTCTGGAACTGCCATCCTAACGGCACTGTGGCAGCACCTTCACCACATGGACTGCAGCGGTTCAAGAAGGCGGCTCACCACCACCTTTTCACGGGCAACTAGGGATGGGCCTTGCCAGCGACGCCCATTTACTAAGAATGATTTTTTTTAAGCAAAAGGGTTACGAATGACGAGATTCAGGAACCCTGGATGATTTACCAGCGGACAAAGCCGAGATGGGGCGGGGGATGGGTGCGGGAGGTGAGTAAAGCAAGTTGAGCCCAGTCTTTCACTCCTAACACCTCTCGAGCTGAGATTCAGCATAAGCAGGGATCAAACCGAGGGCCGCTCTGGTTTGTTCAACTCAGTACATTGACCTTCTAAGGCAACAAGGATCTGGGGGTTTGTGTTTTAGTTAGGCTGATACTGCAGGCTTGTGGTGTGGCAAAGTGGGTGCATGCTGGTGAGGTGAGGCATTTCCTGCTGCTTCAGCTGAAGTCTCTCACTAAGTAATAACTAGTGGAGTTGAATGTAATCTGATGGATTTGCCCCTCCCTTGCCTGCCACTGAGAGAAGCACAATGCCAGAATCGCTCGTGGCACTGATCATACCGCTTCCTGTCGTGTCAGGTTTACTTTTAAAGACACGCCATTGATTTTGATGTGACAGTGCTGTATTTATTACTTGTGGCTACTGATAACTCTCCATACAGCTAGGATAACTTGGGGCAAGAGATCTCTTTGAATTGGAGCAATAAGCCTTTAATGGATAATATTGCAGCTGTGGCGGAAATAACAGTCTGTGCTTTCATTTTAATTGGAAACTCTCTTCATTTTTGACAACAGAGTATCATGTTTTGTCTTTAACTTCAAGCTGACTTCACTGATATTTTCTGTTGTTAATTCCTATGACAGTTTATTGCTATCTTGCTATAATGCAAACAATAAATTGTCTGGTTAATACGGTAGACAAGACATTCTCAAGGTTTGGAATATGTAGCATGTATCTGGAGTGAATCCAGAATTCTCCCACTACTGGTCCATGCCGTGTATAACTGGAGTGAATCCAGAATTCTCCCACTACTGGTCTATGCCGTGTATAACTGGAGTGAATCCAGAATTCTCCCACTACTGGTCTATGCCGTGTATAACTGGAGTGAATCCAGAATTCTCCCACTACTGGTCTATGCCGTGTATAACTGGAGTGAATCCAGAATTCTCCCACTACTGGTCTATGCCGTGTATAACTGGAGTGAATCCAGAATTCTCTGATTACTGATCATAGAATCATAGGCCGGAATTTTCTTGACCTTGGTGGGTCTGGTGTGGGCGGTGGCTATGTCGGGTCGCGACCCCTTTGCTACCTCCATCCCGATGTTGAAAATCAACTTACCTTAATGGGGCCCATTAAGCCCGCCCAGCACGTTACCCAGCCCAATGAGATGGAGCGGGTCTGGTGACATCATTCATGACACGTTTTCAACCGGGAGATTTAAAGGGACCATGGCCTCATTACATTTGAAGTTTCATCTAACATAATGCTGTCCGTGCACTACAGCATTGGAGTGCTGCAAACACCGACAATGACTGCACAGAGGCAGAGGGTTGCACCCAGGTTCTACAATGACTTGAGTCAGAGCACGCAGGGAGGTCCTCTTCCCTTCCGATGGGCGGACGAGACCTCCCCAGGAGACCAAGACAGCCTGTTTGCAGATTGCACAGGAGGTCACTAGCAGGGATATTATGGTCAGGAGGACCTGGGTGCAGTGCCGCAAACGTTTCAATGATCTCATTAGCTCAACTGCATCCTGCTGTGCCTCTCATCATATCCCCATCACTCTGCCTTCCCTTTACTCACACCACCATACCTTGTACCTCCACCCAACCCTCTCTATCTACATTATCACTTCCCCATCTCACTCGCCACCCCTCACACTCACCCTCATCCTAGTGCAATCATACTAACTAACAGCACAAAAGGGTAGCCACTTGGGTGTTTTATCCAATGTTTATGTAAAGTTTCTGTTCATGTGTTAAACATAAAAATCTTTATTTTCAACACTTTCGGTCTTGGACAGATTTGTGTGCACCTTTGGAAGTGTTGCAGTGAATGATGAGACATAATGGTACCCCCCGCAATGGTGATGAGTGTGAAAGGAATGGCTTGGTCATTGTAGGGATGCATTATGGTGTTGGTGTGGGGTGGTGCCAACCTGGCGCATTTTGTGGCAGCCATATGGGTGTACAGCGTAAAGTTAACTAAATCTGGCCATGATGAGGCCATTCCGGGCCACCCGGGCAGCAATGTGGTCGGGTGCTGATGTCCTGTGCAGCATCAGGTGATTGCGGAGAAGGTTGGTGTTGTTGTTAGTGCTGCTGGTGTGCCGGGTGCTGCTGATATTGGGGCTCGTCGTGGTTCGATTCTGAGGACCAAGGTGACACACTATAAACGGCACCCATGTTGATGGAATAGATGGCAGGTGAAGTACAGATGACAGAAGCATTCTGTCAATGGTAAGAGAGTTCTTCCAGTGAGGTGAGACTGGATAGAGACTTTGCTGGAAACATGTGCAGGAAATGGACTGAGCAACAGCTTCTGCCTGAGGAAAGTGATCATCTGTCAGGTGGGAGCTTTTACTGCACATTTCATGCTGTCAAGTAATCAGCTGGAGCAATGGCCACGGAACTCCCGCCTCAGGTTGACAGACGTGGTTCCCGAGCTGCGTGAATCCCTTGGCCATGCAGGGAAATTTAAAAAGTAAGTGAAAAGGGGCTCTTAAGTGCCTGTAAACTACCTGACAATCATCCCAATTGGGTCCCCCACCACTGCCGGTCGGGTTGGCTCCGCGATGACAGACGCGTCTGGGGGAAAGGTGCGTGGGAGCGAGATGACAGCAGGTTCCCGACCCGCTGTCAAAAATAACAACTTTCCCACTCGACCCGCCACCGATCGCGCTCGCTACCACCCGGGGTTATTGACCTCTTTGCTAAGGGAAATAGGTCCTTCCTATCCACTCTATCTAGGCCGTTCATAATTTTATACACCTCAATTAAGTCTCACCTCAGCCTCCTCTGTTTCAAAGAAAACAACCCCAGCCTATCTAATCTTTTCTCACAGCTAAAATTCTCCAGTCCTGGCAACATCCTCGTGAATCTCTTCTGTACCCTCTCTAAAGCGATCACATTCTTCCTGTGGTGACCAGAACTCTAGCTGTGGCCTAACTAGTGTTTTATACAGTTCTAGCATAACATCCCTGCTCTTATATTCTATACCTCAGCTAATAAAGGGATGTATTCCATATGCCTTCTTAACCGCCTTATCCACCTGTCCTGCTACCTTCAGGGATCTGTAGACATGCACTCCAAGGTCCCTCTGATCCTCTACATTCCTCAGTATCCTACCATTTATTATGTATACCCTTGCCTTGTTTTCCCTCCCCAAATGAATTACCCCTCACTTCTCCGGATTGAATTCCATTTGCCACTTTTCTGCCCACCTGACCAGTCCATTAATATCTTTCTGCAATCTACAGCTTTCTTCTTCACTATCAACCACACGGCCAATTTTTGTATCCTCTGCAAACTTCTTAATCATGCCCCCTACATTTAAGTCTAAATCATTGATATATACCACAAAAAACAAGGGACCTAGTACTGAGCCCTGCGGAACCCCACTGGAAACAGCCTTCCAGTCACAAAAACATCCGTCGACCATTACCCTTGGCTTCCTGCCACTGAGCCAATTTTGGTTCCAACTTGCCACTTTGCCTTGGATCCCATGGGCATTTACTTTTCTGACCGGTCTGCTATGTGGGACCTTGGACCTTGCCTTGCTAAAATCCATATAAACTACATCATTGACCCTCCTTGTTACCTCCTCAAAAAATTCAGTCTAATTAGTCAGACATGACCTTCCCATAACAAATCCATGCTGACTGTCCTTGATTAATCCATGCCTTTCTAAATGACGTTTAAGACTGTCCCTCAGAATTTTTTACAATAATTTGCCCACCACCGAGGTTTGGCTGACTGGCCTGTAATTACGCGGTCTATCCCTTTCTCCCTTTTTAAACAACGATACAACGTTAGCAGTCCTCCGGCATCACGCCTGTAGCCAGAGGAGATTGGAAAATTATGGTTGGAGCCTCCGCTATTTCCTCCCTTGCTTCTCTTAACAACCTGGGATATATTTCATCCGGGCCTGACGATTTAACTACTTCCAAAGATACTTGCAAGTTCTGGGGTGGTCAATGCTGGAGGGCACTGGCGAGCACGATCCTGGCATAATTGCTAGGACACCGATGTGGTTAACTGTTGACTGTCCTCTGAAGTGGCCGAGCAAGCCACTCAGTTGTATCAAACCACTACAGGAGCAGGCCCACCTCCACCTTCTCGGTGCAACTAGGGACGGGCAATAAGTGCCAGCCTTGCCAGCGGCACCCATATCCCATGAATGGTTTTTTTAATTGCGGCCTGCGGATTTTTGGGTCCTTCCCCTTAGATCAGTTCCCAAATGGAGTGCTTGAAAAGTTGCCTTAAAAGGTCAGGCCAGATTAAACACAGCTCCACCTTAACAGCTAAGTCCCATCCATCCATCACCCCTGTGCTCGCTGACCAACATTGACTCCTGGTCCAGCAGCACCTCGATTTTAAAATTCTCATCCTCGTGTTCAAATCCTTCCATGGCCTCGCCCCTCCCTATCTCTGTAAATTCCTCCAGCCCGACAACCCTCCGAGATCTTTACGCTCCCCCAATTCTGGCATCCCTGATTTCCTTTGCCCTACCATCAGTGGCCGTGCCTTCAGCTGCCTAGGCCCTAATCGCTGGAATTCCCTCCCTAAACCTCACTGCCTCTCTACCTCTCTCTCCTCCTTTAAGACGCTCCTTAAAACCTACCTCTTTGACCAAGCTTTTGGCCACCTGTCCTAATATCTCTATGTGGCTCGGTGTCAAATTTTGTTTTATGACGCTCCTGTGATTCGCCTTTGTTTTACTATGCTAAATGCGCTATATAAATGCAAGTTGTTGTTGTTAAACAGCACAACTGTACACAAAACCTTAGACTACATGTGAGCATCAGCAGAGGAGATTCACTATTGCTATTTAATGCTGCTAAATGTTTACCCAAGCGTCACGTTTCCCAGAATTTTTGGAAGTGGTCTAATCAGCTAACCAAGTATCCAGAACTACTTTGCACACTTGTTTCGCGGATGAGCAGCTGGTGACTGAGAGCTGCTACCACTACGGAGAGTTTATTGCATTCAAATCGCTAGTGCCTGGTGAAGTGCTAGTAATTTGCGGCCTTTTATAACCATTTGTGTTTGTTCTGTTCCTAATTTGATTAGGTATTGGTCCTCTGTACTTGAAGCTACCCTGCTAGCCTTTTCTTATTCAGTGCCGATTCCACACACACAAACTGCCTTTCCTATTAGTGACGGTATTTTTTCCACTCGCTCCGTTACCGATATTATAATTTTTCCCAGTGCTACCTTGAGCTGCCATTCACCAATCAGAGCCCGCAACACAAATAGTGACTTGTATTGTTGCTTGCTCAGGCTGACCTGTGTAAGCTGCAGTTCCCCGGCTTCACTCGGTACAGTATGGGTTTTCTCAGCTCCCTCTGTATGACCCTGAACAGGCTGCCCCCTCTCAGCCTATTAAAAGGTTTGGATTCTGAAATCAAAAGACTTGCAATAATCTGAAGCATAAGCTTGGGAACTTGTAGTAGCCTCCTTGCTTTCACAGACATTGCCAATTTCTGTAACTCCACGACAGGGGCACATTGCCAATGCTGCTGTCTTGTCTGCCCAAGTGTCCACACAAATGCACATTCAGAATATGTCATGTACACGCGCAAAGCATTTACCATCAGGGTAGGTCTGAATCGGGAACAAAGTGTCACTTTCGTGCAGCTGTAAAACACTCTTTATTATGACCTCATCCAAGAGGAACAAAGCTAAGTTAGCCTGAGATGCTGCACAGACTGGGAGCTACTGGGATGGTCCCTGAAATCTAGGGAGCTCCATTAACATCTGGAAGATGAGCTGTGAACCTGTTTCAACAACAGCATAGCACCTTTGAAGTTAATAGAAAAGAACATTTTAGCAGGGTGTAAAACGGGTTGCCAATGCGCTAACGCTTAAGACGCCCGTCACCCCCATTGAATCTGATTCCAATGGTTCATATCATTTCCTTATTTACAGTAGTTTTCCTTCCTCAGATTGAATTCTATGTGCATACTTCCTGTTCCAGCCAGCACTGATCACTGAAATGGACAGGGAAGCTCTTCACTCTTCCATTCCTTGGTGATATGTTGATGCCACCATAAAGGATGTTTTCAGTGTCTCTGTTCCAGACATATCTGAGAGAGTTGCACAGCTGATATTGCGTTGGTGGCAGACTCACTTGAGGATCTCATGTGCTCTGCTCACCATCTTAAACAATGGGCTAGCCGAGGGGATTTGGTGTTGGGTGCCACCAACTGCAACATTCTGGCTTTGCACAGCTCAAGAGGGGATCTCAGACGTTTTTGTGGGAAGTTACAAAGGGCTCAGTGGCTGATTCCAGCTTTAGCTTGGACACGGTTCTTGGGTGCTATGCTGAGAAAGGGCAAAGGTCTTCATACAAGGATAAGATTTGCATATTGAAACATCTTTCACCCACCCACCCAGAAAAAATAATATTTTTTTGTCTTCAATTAATAGTAATAGATTTTAATTAAAAGGAGACCATCTTCATGCAAAAGTGTCTGTCATTACCTTTTCAAACATGGGACCCAATGACATAAGTCAAGTTGAAACATCGTTCTGATACAACAATGCAATGTGTTTCAGTGCAGTTTGCGGTATTATATGCATGGTAAACAAATAAAAATAAACCTTTTTCATGAGCATGCCCCTTCAACCAATCCCTAATTTTGATTCCCATTCCTCAGTGCGAGCTCCTGGATCAGGTGTTTATCTCTGGAGACTGCAGTATATGATTAAAGTTCCTGTAGTTCTCAGCAGTTCTGTCTGCAGTGTGCTCCCGTATTACTTATGATCACTGCGGTGACAACTGACTGAATGAGGTGACACTGCAGGCCACAGACGAGTGCCAGCACTATGATGCTAGGGCTGTTGTCCTCCAGACACTTGGTCTTCTAGACGAGGTTTCTCAGACCCTCGGGCAATTTCACTCCACTAAAGCAAACTCGCCTGGGCAGCCGGAACGGTGCATTGTAATGAAAAGAGACAAGACTGCCCGAGCTCGCAGTCAAGCTCAGCTTGTAAACAAGGTACAGGACAGAAATGCTAAAGGCTGTGTTCCCCCATGCGTTCATGTTTTCACCTCAATGCCACATGGAATATCAGCTTCCACTGCTGCTCATGGCACCAGATAGCACACGAGGAAGATTGAGCTCAGTGCAGTTTCTTTATTCATTCTTGGGATATAGGCATCGTGAGCAAGACCAGCATTTACTGCCCATCTCTAGTTTTGTTTTATTCGTCCTGGGATGTGGGCATCACTAGCAAGGCCAGCATTTATTGCCCATCCCTAATTGCCCTCGAGAAGGTGGTGGTGAGCAGCCTTCTTGAACCGCTGCAGTCCGTGTGGTGAAGGTACTCCCACAGTGCTGATAGGGAGGGAGTTCCAGGATTTTGACCCAGCGACGATGAAGGAACTGCGATATATTTCCAAGTCAGGATGGTGTGTGACTTGGAGGGGAACTTGGAGGTGTTGGTGTTCCCATGCGCCTGCTGCCCTTGTCATTCTAGGTGGTAGAGGTCGTGGGTTTGGGAGGTGCTGTTGAAGAAGCCTTGGCGAGTTGCTGCAGTGCATCTTGTAGATGGTACGCACTGCAGCCACGGTACGCCGGTGGTGGAGGGAGTGAATGTTTCAGGTGGTGGATGAGGTGCCGATCAAGCGGGCTACTTAGTCCTGGATGGTGTCGAGCTTCTTGAGTGTTGTTGGAGCTGCACTCATTCAGGCAAGTGCAGAGTATTCCATCACACTCCTGACTTGTGCTTTGTAGATGGTGGAAAGGCTTTGGGGAGTCAGGAAGTGAGACACTCGCCGCAGAATACCCAGCCTCTGACCTGTTCTTGTTGCCACAGTATTTATGTGGCTGGTCCAGTTAAGTTTCTGGTCAATGGTGATGTTGCTATTGGGGGATTCGGTGATGGTAATGCTGTTGAATGTTAAGGAGCAGTGGTAAGAAGCTCTCTTGTTAGCGATAGTCATTGCCTGGCACTTGTGCGGCGCAAATGTTACTTGTCACTTATCAGCCCAAGCCTGAATGTCGTCCAGGTCTTGCTGCATGCGGGCATAGACTGCTTCATTATCTAAGGAGTTGCGAATGGAACTGAACATAAGAACATAAGAAATAGGAGCAGGAATAGGCCACTTGGCCCCTCGAGCCTGCTCCGCCATTCAATAAGATCATGGCTGATCTTGGGCTCGAAGCCACTTCCCCGCCCGCTCCCCATAACCCTTCACTCCTTTATCTTGCAAAAATTTGTCTATTCCACATTAAATGTATTTAATGACCCAGCCTCCACAGTTCTCTGGGGCAGAGAATTCCACAGATTTACGACCCTCTGAGAGAAGAAATTCCTCCTCATCTCAGTTCTAAAAGGGCGACCCTTTATTCTGAAACTGTGCCCCCGCGTTCTAGATTTCCCCACGAGGGGAAACATCCTCTCTGCATCTACCTTGTCGTGCCCCCTCAGTATCTTATATGTTTCAATAAGATCACCTCTCATTCTTCTAAATTCCAGTAAGTATAGGCCCAGCCTGCTCAACCTTTCCTCATAAGTCAACCCCCTCATCTCTGGAATTAACCTAGTGAATCGTCTCTGAACTGCCTCCAATGCAAGTATATCCTTCCTTAAATAAGGAGACCAAAACTGTACGCAGTACTCAAGGTGTGGTCTCACCAATACCCTGTACAGTTGTAGCAGAACTCCCCTGCTGCTCTTTGAATAGTGCCATGGGATCTTTTACGTCCACCTGAGAGGGCAAACAGGGCTTCGGTTTAACGTTTCATCCAGAAGACGGCACCTCCAACAGAGCAGCACTCCCTCAGTACTGCACTACTTTAGTTAGTAATAGGTGGACTGTCTGTACTGTGCTGGATGGATGAGTCAGTGTCTCAGTATTAATAGATGGAATGCCTGTACTGTGCTAGATGGGTGAGTCAGTGTCAGTTTTTTTATTCATTTGTGGGATGTAGGCGCCGCTGGCAAGGCCAGTATTTATTGCCCACTCCTAGTTGCCCTTGAGAAGGTGGTGGTGAGCTGCCTTCTTGAACTGCTGCAGTCCTTGTAGTGAAGTTACTCCCACAGTGCTGTTAGGGAGGGAGTTCCAGGATTTTGACCCAGCGACGATGAAGGAACGGCGATATATTTTCAAGTCAGGATGGTGTGTGACTTGGAGGTGGTGGTGTCCCCATATGCCTGCTGCCCTTGTCCTTCTAGATGGAAGAGGTCGCGGGTTTGGGAGGTGCTGTCGAAGAAGCCTTGGTGAGTTGCTGCAGTGCATCTTGTTGATGGTACACACAGCAGCCACGGTGCGCCGGTGGTGGAGGGAGTGAATGTTTAAGGTGGTGGATGGGGTGCCAGTGTTAATAGATGGAATGCCTGTACTGTGCTGGATGGGGGAGTCAGTGTCAGAGTTAATAGATGCAATGTCTGTACTGTGTCTGGAATAGAATGCCTGTCCTATACTGGACATTGGCCTCATGCCATTACCCATGGACACTTGTATTGGGCAGACAGGCATACATTAGTAGTACAGGATGGAGCACCTACACTGGGCAGATGGCTCAATGTCACCAATACTGGGCAGTGTGGCTATAGCCAGGAATGGAGGATATTGGGTTGGATGAAATTCCCAGCCTTGAGCTGATCCATCTGTCGGGTACCCTACAGCATATTCATTAGTTCAGTGTAAAGTACCAGAGTTTGACTGCAGCAGTATGAAACCAAATTGGAAACAAATGAAAGGATCAGTTTTCTTGTACATGCCATACTTGGGCAATGAAGCCACTGGTTGTTGGGACTCACTCACACGATATCAGCTGTGGCTCAGTGGGTAGCACTGTCTCCTCCGAGTCAGAAGGTTGTGGGTTCAAATCCCACTCCAGAAACTTGAGCATAAAATCTAGGCAGATACATCACTGCAGGACTGAGGGAGTGCTGCACTGTCGGAGGTGCCGTCTTTCGAATGAGACGTTAAACTGAGGTCCCGTCCGCCCTCTCGGGTAAACGTTAAAGATCCCATGGCACTATTTCGAAGAAGAGCAGGGGAGTTATCCCCGGTGTCCTGGCCAATATTTATCCCTCAATCAACATAACAAAAACAGATTATCTGGTCATTATCACATTGCTGTTTGTGGGAGCTTGCTGTGCACAAATTGGCTGCCGTGTTTCCTACATCACAACAGTTACTGCACTTCAGAAGTACTTCATTGGCTGTAAAGCACTTTGGGACATCCTGAGGTTGTGAAAGGCGCTATATAAATGCAAGTCTATCTTTTTTTGCTGTGCACTGCAGTGTCACTGCTACAGGCTTAGACTTTAATGAAACTCAGACTAACGAGAGCTAATGTGACCTTTTGATCGCAGGATGTTGTCGCTCTTGGCATCTCTCACAGCCAGGATCTTCTATCTCCAGGTGTGGACACTGAACTCTTTCATTAAAATAATGAGCAAATGCACTGGAGCCCCAGTTAGAGGTTGAATGCTACCCCGCGTTACGGTACACTGCTGGCCTTCCTGACCGGAGGTGACAGCCCAGTTCCCCTATCCTCAGCTAACATCAGACGCAAGGAAGTAAAGTGCGGTCACACGCTGTTTGCGTTTGGAGTCCAAGCCTAGCTTTCACCAGTTCACAGGATGCTGCTGTGGAAATTACATCACAGTCTGGGAGCAGTCACAGTGCGTTTGTGCTTTCACTGCACCCGCAAAATGTACTTATGAACAAAGTAGGATCAGGACATGGCAAAAAATTAATAAATATGGCACCGTATAAGCGAAGCCGAATTTAACGGGGTAATGTCTCTTTCTAAACTGAGAAGGATCAGAGTAAGCACCGTATGGAGACCAATGAGGGGAGACTCATACTGGACTGTGCAATTCACTGTTGCTATCACTATTGGCGGGGAAGGGTGTGGTCAATGAGCTATCCCACCCAGGAAAAACCTACATCAGGCGCCTCTCCCATTAGTGTGGGACGACAGGATACTGTTCAGTGAGCAACACCACCCAGCAGAGACCTCCGTCTGCCACCTGTCCTGAAGTGGGACATCTCATTGAATAGCAGGAGGGGTGCTGATCTTTCAAGAAATCTCGCCTTGCACAAGGCTGATGTTGCACCATTCTCTGTGAGTAAGGGGAGGTACTCCCTGTGAGAGACAACCAGTGTCTGTGAGAGCTCACACCAAAGCAGCCCCATTGCTGGGTGACAGAGCTTCTCGCAATTGAGCTTGGTTGATAGAAGTGCCCATCGTCACTGAGACTTTGAGTTGCTGCTTGAAAACTTTAAAAAGGAAGGGTATTTGTGTTTATTGCCCCATAATCCTAAATGTTAGCGATATCTGTACACTAACTGATGCCCCCCAGTCCTTTGATCCTGCGCCTAATACTTTCAAACTGCTGGTCGGACGGAGGCAGACATTTTGTGTGGAAGCTCATCTCCACTGATATCAAGAATCTTTTTCCTGATGACGGTCAATGCATGGTCTCAGTGCAGGAGAGCCTGGCACAGAGTGTCTGAGCAGCATTGTAAAAACCTAAACACAGGAATGACTTAGTGCCTGGCACTGTGTGCACGTTCCTATATGTGTGAGACAGAGAGGCAAGGGTTAGGTGTTCAGTGCCTGGCACTGTGTGTGGTCCAGTTTTTGGGACACTACTTTAGGAAGGATGTCAAGGTCATGGAGAGGCTTAAATATAAGATAGACGCTAACATCAAATTTAGGAGTATTTTCTTTACACAGAGTGGTGAGAATGTGGAGCTCGCTGCCACAGGGAGTGGTTGAAGCAGAGAGCATTGATGCATTTAAGGAGAGGTTTGATACACACATGAGGGAGAAGAGAATAGAGGGATATTGGAGGGCAGGGTGGGAAGAGGTAATGAGAGTAGGAGGAGGCTCGTGTGGAGTATAAACACCGGCATAGACCAGTTGGGCCAAATGGCCGGTATCTGTGCTGTAGATTCTAGAAATACTATGTGCTGAATGTTTTAGAATGCAGTAATTATCTGTGTATCCCAACTCTTCATTCTTCTGATCCTGACCACTTGTGCATCCCCCACTCCCTTTGCCCACCATTGCTGCCTTCAGCCTCCTAGGTTTAGCGTCCATTTTTTTCCTTACAGCTCTCTGAAGTACTTTGGGACATTTATCTACTATGTAAATGCAAGTTGTTCAAATTGCAGAATGAGCTTAATGAAGTCACACTAGGCAATAGTGTAATTGGGGAGTGAACTGCCCGGAGTGTCACTGGACACTAGTGTAATCGGAGAGTGAGCCACATGGGGTCACATTGCTTATTAGTGTAATCAGTTCCTCGAGCTTACGTTGAGCTTCATTGAAACAGTGTAACAGCGTCGAAGCTTTGACCACGCTCGATCAGCTCCAATGGACGGGTCACATCATCTGCATGCCCGATACGAGACTCCCAAAACAAGCGCTCTACTCGGAGCTCCGACACGGCAAGAGAGCCCCAGGTGGGCAGAGGAAACGCTTCAAGGGCACCCTCAAAGCCTCCTTGAAAAAGTGCAACATCCCCACTGACACCTGGGAATCCCTGGCCCAAGTCTGCACAAAGTGGAGGAGAAGCATCCGGGAAGGCGCCGAACACCTCGAGTCTCTTCGCCGGGAGCAAGCGGAAGCCAAGCGCAAACAGCGGAAGGAGCGCACGTCAACCCAAGCACCCCACCCACCCGCCCCTTCAACCACCGTCTGCCCCACCTGTGACAGAGACTGTAGGTCCCGCATTGGACTCATCAGTCACCTGAGAACTCATTTTTAATGTGGAAGCAAGACATCCTCGGTTCCGAGGGACTGCCTAAGAAGAAGAAGTAAGAGGCTGAGGACAGAGTGGGAGTGGAGCGGAGAATTAAAGTGACAAGCAACCGGAAGCTCGGTTTCACGCTTACGGACTGAACGGAGGTGTTCGGCAAAGCGGTCACCCAATCTGCGTTTGGTCTCCCCAATGTAGAGGAGACCACATCGTGAGCAGCGAATACAGTATACTAAATTGCAAGAAGTACAAGTAAATCGCTGTTTCACCTAGAAGGGGTATTTGGGGCCCTGGACAGTGGGAAGGGAGGAGGTGAAAGGGCAGGTGTTGCATCTCCTGTGCTTGCACGGGAAGGTGCTGAGGGGAGGGGTGTTGGGGGTGATTGAGTAGTGGACCAGGGTGTTGCAGAGGCAGCGGTCCCTTCGGAATGCTGAAAGGGGAGGGGAAGATGCGTTTGGCGGTGGGATCACGCGGGAGGTGGCGGATTTAGTTGAATGTGGAGGCTGGTGGGGTGAAAGGTGAGCGCTGCGCACCAGCGCAGCTTAAAAGGATCGTTGGTAGGCAGTACTGTAACCCCGGGGAGTGAGCTGTCTAATCACACAGGTTAGAAAAGCGACCAGGGAGTGAGCTATTCTGAGTCACACTGCACAGCAGTGTCACCAGCAAATGAACCATATGGAGTCACACTGGATATAATAGGAGCAGGGTGTGAGCTATACAAAGTCACACTGGATATAAATATGACCAGGGTGTGTATTGTACCTAATTACAAGTGTGACCAAGGAATGAGTTGTACAGAGACACGCTGGATAAAGGGTTGCCAGGGATTGAGTCATGCTGGGTACAAGTGTAAATGAAGCTTGGAGACTGAGTGTTTTAATTAGTAGTGCGTTAATTAAATTAAGTCAGATGAAAGGCTCTTGTACACAGTGCACTGTGTAAACGGCTGATTAAGTACCTGTGGGGCAGACTCTGGAAGCGACTAGAAAGTGCACAGTATCAGGAGGTTCTTCCGAGTATCAAATGCTGGGAAGGTGAAGGGTGGATGCCCGTTACTCCACCTTGCAGCTCTGTATGGCAGGTCTGTGGGCAGATTGTTGGGTCAGTGTTGTTTATTACCATCTCATAACAGCTGCCTGTGGTTATCTGATGTAAATATTCAGAGGGTGGTGGAAATAGGCTTGTACAAAACAACTGTGTAATACTTTGTGCTTTTGAGTGGTGAACCTTGCTAAATATAAACTTTAAAATATTCAATAAGGGTGGCATTCAGGAACAGTTGGGAGGAAAGATGAACAGAATGGAACAGAATGCTTCATTACGCACTGTACATTGGAGAGAAAAATATAGCTTTTCCTGAAAAATCTGAATGTCTTTAGACTAAACATGTATAAGGAAATCCGACTCTACAGCATCTGGGACTCTCTGATTTCCTCATTATTCTTCCTTGTCAACCAATATTACAATCCCCAGGGTCTTCCTTCAAGCACTATAAATAGCAGTGCTGCATTTATAGGGCAGTGAACTCCCTCTGATTCTCTATCTCTCCCTTTCATTCTCTCTATCCCTCGCGCTCCCTCTCCCACTCTCTCCCTCCCCTCCCCCCTCTCCCTCCCCTCTCTCCCTCCCCTCCCCCCCTCTCTCCCCCCTCTCTCCCCCCCTCTCTCCCCCTCCTCTCCCCCTCCTCTCCCCCTCCTCTCCCCTCCTCTCTCCTCTCCCTCCTCCTCTCCCCCCCTCTCTCCCCCTCCCCCCACCCCTCCCTCCCCCTCCCCCCTCCCCCCCCCCCCCCCCCGCCCACCCCCCCCCCCCCCCCCCTCCCCCCTCCTCTCTCCCCCCCCACTCCCCCTCTCCTCTCCCCCCCCCTCTCCCCCCTCCCTCTCCCCCCCTCTTCCCCCCCTCCCTCTCCCCCCCTCCCCCCCGCCCCTTCTCCCCGCCCCTTTCTCCCCTCTCCCCTCTCCCCTCTCTCCCCCTTTCCCATCCCCTCTTCCCCTCCCCCTCTCTCTCCTCCCCACCCTCTCCCCCTCTCTCTTTCCCTGCCTCTCTCGTAAGCCCTTCTCACGCGCCCTCTCCCTCTCGCTCCCTCCCTCTCTCTCCCTTCGTCTCTCTCCCTCTCCCTTCGTCTCTCTCCCTCTCCCTGTCTCTCACTTAGAGAGTGCAGACGATGTCTATTGTGGGAAATGGAAATTGCCACATTGGTGCCACAGTGGGTGCTTTACTGAGGTTGGGGCTGGGAGCATAGTGTTGGGTCAGTGTTGAAAATGACCTGGAAGTGCTTGCTGCCGACTCCAGGTGCCTGAAATAGGAAGTGGGCCATTCCCCAGCACTAAGTTCCCTCAAATCGATGAGCATGTAATTTACCAAAATATATGAGCACAAAATTTAAAAGAGCAACACAGAGTTGAGAGAAAATGAATACAATAACATCGCAGATATTTCCAGATGGAGTCTCTGCTACCCTCTTTCCTGAAAATAGGCTGTAAGGAAGCTGAGATCACCTCCGCCCATATTATGTAACAGCAGCAGCCAATGATCCCCACCCTTACTGTTCTCTGCCTGTACACTTGGCACATGAGATATACTGGGGTAGAAATAAACAGAATTATTTATTATAAATCAGGTCCTATTAAGGATTACATCATTGCAATGGACATGAAACACATGATATGATACAGTGTTTTGTTAGATACTATACCGTCCGTACACATATACCGAGGACAATATAGTTGAAGTAGTATACATTGCCTTCATACCACTTGTCAGTTTAGAGGCAGGTTTAAAAACCCATGGTCCACTTTCCTGGCCTCATCCATCCCACGCCTTTTCCGATTGCTGCTCCTGTGATTGCCTGGGAGAAAGCCTCTGTCAAATGCAAGGCATCAGGATGAAAGGGGAGATCCAAACTAAGCATGTGTGATGAGTGCAGAGAGCTGTAATTAGCACAGTGCCATTTCTTGCACTTGCCCAATATATGGTATTGATTTTCTATTAAATGGCCTGTGTAGCAGAATTACTTGTAAACTGACAAAAGTACATTTTGGTCTTTGATGTAAAGAGTGCTAGTACATAACATCCGTCCTTTACTCTCACTCGGACCATCAACGCTCAGTAAGTATAATAAATTACTCAGGAAAACGCTTGCAGTGTTTGGAAAAGCTTCCTGACCTGAAGCAGCGGATGCCCGTTCACCTCTTGAACCTAGTTCACAATCGGAGTGTCTGAAAAGACGGAACTGATGGAGTCCGAGTCTGACTTCAGCTGCAGGATTTTGGGGTTTTTGACCTCTGGGAACTCCTCGCCCACAGCAAGCCGTATCTTACCATTCTGGCAGTCCTTTACCGGCTCCAGGAACACCACGTGTTTGCCGCTGCTGGTTTTGCGGCCGGCGGCGTCGTTGCAGGGCGGGGTGGCGCTCAGGATGGAGGACTGGGCACTGCATTCGTTCGGCGGGTTGGGATTTTTCGGTGGCCTGCACCAGCAGCGGCATGGAGTCAGGAACAAGTACATGAGCACGAGGACAAGGCTCACCACACAGCCAAGGAGCGTGGTGAGGCCGGTGTTGAAGCCCTCCCCGTCGTTCTTGCCATAATGCACGGTCACGTTGACCTCGCGGGACTCGTTGCGCATCAGCCGCTTGTTGGTCGCCATGCACGTGTAGACACCGGAGTCCTCTTTCTGAGCCTTGCGGATCTCCAGGCTCCCGTTGGAGTAGAGTCTGAATGTCTGGTTGACCCTGCTGGTGTACGTGATGAGCTCCTTGTTTGGTGAAATCCACAGGTAGGTTGTCTGCTCATCCTGCAAGGTGGTGTCGCAGCCAATCAGCAGCGGCTCCCCCACTGCCACCTGGAAGCTGGCATCTGCCATCCCGAACAGCCCATGGGCAGCAGAGGTACAGTTCTCAAACATCTTGTGGTGCTCCAGGAAGCGCAGCGAGGCCCTGGGCTGCCTGAGGGCCAAGCAGTAGTGTTCCTCTCTGAAGTCGTGAACGGAATTAAACCCACTCTTCTCCCAGTGCAGGAACATGCTGTACAGAGTGCAGTCGCACATGAAAGGGTTGTTGTGGAGGTAGAGACCGTTTTTAACGGTCTGAGGCAACGCGATCACCTTGTCGACGGGGATGGAGGAGAGCTTGTTGGAGGAGATGTCCATTATCTTCAGCTGAGGCAGGCTGCCCTCCTGCAAGGCGCTGAATGGGAAATCAGTCAGCAGGTTCCAACTGAGGTAAACCTTCTGCACGCTGCTGAGCCTGAGCAGGGCGCTGCTGTCCACCCGCGCGATCTGGTTGTTATAAAGCAGCAGCTCTTGCAAATTGGTCAGCTCCTGGAAGAAGTGCTTCTCCACCGAGTGCAGCCTGTTGGAGGACAGGTCCAGGTGCGTGAGCCGGGAGGCGTTGTGGAAGGCCCCCGCGGAGATGTGGCTGACGCGGTTGTGTCCGACTCGGAGCGTGTGCAGGCGGGGCAGCTGAGCCAGCCAGTTGTCCTGCAGCTGATGCAGGCTGTTGTGACTGAGGTCCAGGCTGGTTGCGGTGGCGGGGAGTCCAGGAGGCACCAGGGACAGGCTCCGACTGACGCAGCTGAGCAGGTCTGAGGCACAAATGCATACCCTGGGGCAAGCGTGGAGGCTGGCTCCTGCTCTCTGCGTGACCGACTCCGATAACAGCAGTTCGGCCACCAGCAACCACAGAGCCGGACTCACCAGTCCAGGGCTACTCATGGTCTAACCCCCGGTGCTCCACTCTGAGACACTGCAGTGAAGTTTGCAGAGGAGTTAAACAGTCACTTTCATTTCTCGCCAGTCTTAACATTCAGCCATGAACCGTGAACAGTGCAAGGAGCCACATACTGCAGGGCTGCCGTCCTTCAGGAGAGTTCAGAGCTGCGTGTTTACTCGCAGAGATTGTGGCTGCGTTAATGTGACGGCATACTGTCCCAGTATCAGTTCACACAGGATACTTCCTTGCAGTACCCTCTTCAATGAAAGTACTCACAGCTGAGAATTTCCTTCAGTTCAGTTAGTGTCTGTCATTCCTCTCGGCAAAGCTGCTGCTGGTGCTGCTGATGACTCGGGACCTCTCATCTGTACACAATGTTATCAAGAGTGTAAAACTCCCTTCCCTGTAATCTCTAGGCAGATGAAGTTACTCAGAGCACAGGTAATCAACACAAAATGAATGAACGAAGCCTCTCGTCCACTGGTGCCTCTGCTTCAGCCACTTGTTTCTCCCTGGATAAATCCTTAAACACAGACACACCGTCCCTCAGCGGCAATTCATAACTTTCTGCTGTTGACTAGTGATGAAGCATAAAGCTCCGTGCATCCCCACAGCCTCTGTATAATTGATCTCTCTCAATGTCTATTTAAACTGGAGTGGATGGGAGGCTCGCCGGGTGGGCAGGGCCTGCTTCATGACTTGATGCTGATTGGCTGTCAGCAGTTCGGGCACCGTTTAAGTAGGTTTCTATCACAGTGCTGTGCAGCCATTCACCACTAGTGGGTAGAATTGAACTGCCTGAGCTGAAACCTGTGTTTCTCTCAGGCAATTGCGGAGTCAAAGACAGAGGCTAGTTCCACTGTAAAAGCATAAGGTTTACAAGGGTAAAAAAAGATACGTCTAGGCCTGCCTACGAGAGTATTAGGATCGAGACTATCTCCGAGTGAAAACACAAGAGGGCACTGGGTCAGGGGACCCAGTTCTTGCTGTAAGGACATGGGATGGGGGATGGCAGCTAGCTCAGTATTTCAGGACAGGGATTATGGAGTTAACTTGCACTGTCAGCTAGTCCTGTAACGCTGTGTCCTCTCACTACAGCCTGCTCACCGTATCAGGTGTAACTCCCTGAACAAGGTGCTGTTTGCTGAATGAGTGACCTTCTCACTGCGCTATGCAGAACAACTGGGGTGAACAGGCTGTTCTCAGACATCTGCCAATATTGCTCTTGATCTAGTACCTGTATGGTAACAGCCCAGGGGAAGCATTCGCTGATTTCTGGCTCACTCTTAATGGGGAAACATCTGCTATCTGCTCAGCACCTCAACTTAACAGCAGGGCTGAAATTAGGGGCTCAATGTGTGGGCAATTGTAGGCATTGCTCCTCATCCTCCCCCGATCCTCGATTCCTCGTATTGGAGCACCAACTTGCTAGCCCCTCTCTGTCCTTTTACTTGTTGGTGATATGTTGCACCTCGTGTTCTGCCCCCAGGTCACCAGGGGTCATGATGTCACTGCTGGCATATATTGTTTCACTGCATCCGCGGCTTATTGTTCTCCATTTAAAAGCTGTTGTTTTAGCATGTACAACTTCCACTGCAGCAGATACAGCACCTGCTGCAGCAATAACTCTGACCTGCTTATCGCACGGTGCTCATGAGTTCTCACTTTGATTGTGTACAAGCACCACTGAGAAACTATTTTCAGCCAATGCCCTGTCACAGTGTGTCAGCTATGGCTCAGTGGTAGCACTCTCGCCTCAGTCAGAAGGTTGTGGGTTCAACTCCCACTATAGAGGCATAATCCAGGCTGCCAGTACTGAGGGAATGCTGCACAATCGGAGGTGCCGTCTTTTGAATGAGACCTGCTCTTGTAGCCACAGTATTTATGTGACTGGTCCAGTTAAGTTTCTGGTCAATGGTGACCCCCAGGATGTTGATGGTGGGAGATTCGTGATGGTAATGCCGTTGAATGTCAAGGGGCGTTTTAGATGCTCGCTTGTTAGAGATAGTCATTGCCTGGCACTTGTGTAGTGTGAATGTTACCTGCCACTTATCAGCCCAAGCCTGAATGTCGTCCAGGTCTTGTTGCATGCGGGCAGGGACTGCTTCATTATCTGAGGAGTTACGAAAGGAACTGAACACAGCGCAATCATCAGCGAATATCCCCACTTCTGACCTTATGATGGAGGGAAGGTCATTGATGAAGCAGCTGAAGATGGTTGGGCCTAGGACACTGCCCTGATGAACTCCTGCAGCGAAATCCTGGGTCTGATACTATCTGGTCATTATCACATCGCTGTTTGTGGGATCTTGCTGTGCGCAAACTGGCTGCTGCGTTTTCTACATTACAACAGTGACTACACTTCCACAACGCCTCCCGGCTCACGCATCTGAACCTGTCCTCCAACAGGCTGTGAAGCACTTTGGAATGTCCTGAGGTCGTGAAAGTTCATTCTTTTCACATAAGGCACGAATATAGTAACGCTTGAGAATTCAGCTTGTGACGTCAAGTAACACACACAGGGCATGTGGGGTTAGGTCTCCCATCATCACCAGTTCTTTCCCAATATACCTCTGCTGCTCATCAGTGAATCTGTTGGAGCATAACGAGGGCTGTGTACAAGCACATAGCTCAGGCCTCTATTTATAGAAATCTCAAGAAAATGGAAAATTCTAGTCTTCCTTGTTCCTGGATGGCATTCAGAAATACTACAGCTGCCCTCCAAGGGCTGACTTGAAGTCGTCGGAAAAATTGTAACGTCCCTTGATCCAATTCTACAAAACCCAAATGGAATTGTGCCTTGCAAGTACGCCAAGTAATGGGGGCCCAATGAAAGGGAACCTTACCATCTGTAGCCATTTACAAGTCAGACAGTTTGTTTGTTTGTTCATTTTGCCTACTACTGTTACTATTTTTAAAAAAAATCTTATTTTATGTCTGAACACTGATTGAAATCATCGGTGGAACTGGGTTGGAAAAGTCCCTGATGTGAGTAAAATTGATTCCTGAGCCACAGCTCTGTGACAGAGCTATCTCAGCAAGCCGGGACATCATGAGGGAACTCAGTTCCCGAGCAGTGACGGGGCCCGTGTTCCCGGGCGGTGACGGGGCCCGTGACCCGGTCCGTGTTCCCGGGCGGTGACGGGGCCCGTGTTCCCGGGCGGTGACGGGGCCCGTGTTCCCGGGCGGTGACGGGGCCCGTGTTCCCGGGCGGTGACCCGGCCCGTGTTCCCAGGCAGTGACCCGGCCCGTGTTCCTGAACCGTGACCCGGCCCGTGTTCCCAAGCGGTGACCGGGGCCCGTGTTCCCAACCGTGACCCGGCCCGTGTTCCCGAACCGTGACCCGGCCCGTGTTCCCGAACCGTGACCCGGCCCGTGTTCCCGGGCGGTGACCCGGCCCGTGTTCCCGGGCGGTGACCCGGCCCGTGTTCCCGGGCGGTGACCCGGCCCGTGTTCCCGGGCGGTGACCCGGCCCGTGTTCCCGGGCGGTGACCCGGCCCGTGTTCCCGGGCGGTGACTTGAGTTGGATTTCTGAGTAATCAAGATTGAAAACCGATCAATGTAAAATGAGTCCTCTCCTGTTAGAGATGGAACAATTTTACCTCTAGTCATAGTGGCTTCTAAGTATCATTGTGGTTGCTTTATTCTCCGTAACAGTGCTGTATAACTTTCAGCTGGATTTTGGCTCGTAAATGAAACAGATATTTGTTAGCAATTACTGTCTAAGTATTCTGTACCACAATGGTGAAAATTCAATATATTCCGTAATGTGAAACCAGGAGTGACTTCCATTGTCTGTGTGGTGCCTGCTCAATAGTTGGCAAGTTTCTCAGTGACATTCAGAAGGGACGGAGGAGTTTAATGGAACAGCAACAAGGGCAAACAGGGTTATCGAGTTTTTGGTCCTTTTTATTTTTGCATCTTTCCTGAAGGTGCTGACTCTTGCTGGTGCCCAACTCTGCAGATACCATCCACCCTCCAGTACTTCAACCAAATGGCCATTCTTCGTGTGTGAGTGCAGTGCAAGCTGGATATTCAACTGCAGGAAAGTCGCAGCCATAACGCCCATACATAACGCTTCAGCACGGATTCCCGGATACTGATCAGGAGGACTAATTCCCACCCCCTCCCATCCAAGGGCACTGATGCAAATGAAAAATCCAACTGGAGCCCCAACTGAGACTGCAGATTGAACTGGGGCCCTTGTGGTCTGTATGGCTCAGAACTCCACTGGGCAGCATTCTTATCCACAATTGGAGGATCTTGGATGTAGAGTTTTATTAACAGATTGCACAAATAATAATTAAAACAAATGAAGGTACAAGATGCTCCCAGGAGCAATGGGTTGGACAGTGCATGCGTGCTGGGTTCCATTGGCCCACCAGTTTACGTCTGTGATTCTCTGCACTAAGTTCCTGATTTTGAGAAGACTTGAGGGGGAGGTGTTGAGCACAGGCTGAGCCCATCCACATAACCAGAGTCAATCATCCACCTCCTCCCCGCAGATGCAAAAGAACCAGAGGGAAGACGAGGAGAATTTGTTTTTACGTAGCGAGTTGTCATGATCTGGAATGCGCTGCCTGAAAGGGTGGGGGAAGCAGATTCAATGGTAACTTTCAAAAGGGAATTGGACATATACTTGAAAAGGAAAAATTTGTAGGGCTATGGGGAAAGAGCAGGGGAGTGGGACTAATTGAATAGCTCTTTCAAAAAAGCCGGCGAAGGCACTAGGGGCCGAATGGCCTCCTTCTGTGCTGTATCATTCCGTGCTGTTGTGACTCTCCTAGTACCCAGTTACAGGGCAGCTCTCAACTTGGCTAGTGAAGCAAGCTCCTGACAATACTTAACAGAAGACATATGCTCCCCAGCAAATTAATCCTCTTGCTGTTTGATTTGAGGTTTATAATTGATTTCACTGCTGTTGCCAATTCCTTGCTGCCTGTTTAAGATTTCGATCTGGATGTGTGAGAATTTCCTCCAGCTTAATGTTGGCAAAACTGAAGTCATCCTCTTCAGCTCCCAGCCAAACCTACTCAGCTCTGCCCTTGGCTCCATCTCCTCCCCGCCTGCCATCTTAGGTTAAGCCAAGAGGTGCAGTACCTTGGTGTACCTCTTGACCCCCGAGCTCACCTTCCTCACCCCACATCCGATACATTACCAAGACCTCTCACTTCCGCACCATCACCCCCCCACCCTCAGTGTCCTGTTGTTCTTCACCGTCCTGTGTAAAGCTCTGAGACATCTCTGTAGATAATGAATGCTGTATAATGGTAAGCTGTTCTTTGAGAATGGGACTTAGAATAGCAGCATACCCTCCCTGATACGCCATCCTATGGTTAACGCCCACCGATCTACAACTGTAGAGGCTGCACACCCCTGGTGTGTGACACACTCACCACTGTGCGCCATACTCACACCCATGTGCCATCTGTGTGCAACACGCTGCTTCCCAAGCATCAACTATGCATAAAATGGAACCCTTCAAGTGGAGCTGTATATTTTTAATTGGTAATTACTTTGGAAAAGTTACCGTATTTATGTATGTAATCAGGCTTATAATTATTGTCATCTCCATTTATTCAAATGAGGGATTTAATTTACTTTCAACTATTATTGAATGCAGCCATGTTTTTTGCAGTGTGTGATTTGCTCTTCCTTTCAATTCAGTTTCTACTGGCTGCTCCAAAACTGTCTATCTTTTGAGGTCTGGATGTTTGATGCAACCTCAGCCTGTTGCCTGAACACAGTCCAGATTTATTTATGAAGCACTTGGGGACCAAGTTGCCTGATGCCTTCGGCACAGTGCAAGCATCCACGTGAGACTCGTACTATATTGGGAGCTCGTTTTGAAATCCAAGGTCCCCCTCCCCCCCCCCACCACCTGCAGTATAGTTTCTGACGGACATTTGTTCATTGTAGACAGCATCATACACAGTGGCTGTGGGGAGAAAGAAATCAATTCAATAGCAACTTGCTTTACTGGTAGCATGATATACAGCGCCCCTCACATCAGAAGCTCAGAAACTTCGCAGTGAGGGTGAAAAGAAAGAAAAGAAAGACTTGCCTTTCACGACCTCGGGACGTCCCAAAGCGCTTTACAACCAATGAAGTACTTTTGAAGTATGGTCACTGTTGTAATGTAGGAAACGCGGCTGCCAAATTGCGCGCTGCCAGATACCACAAACAGCGATGTGATAATGACCAGGTAACTGTTTTAGTGTTGGTGGTTCAGGGATAAATGTTGTCCAGGACACCGAGGAGAACTCCCCTGCTCCTATAGAATCATAGAATGGTTACCGCACGGAAGGCGGCCATTCGGCCCGTTGAGCCCATGCCGGCTCTCTACAAAAACACTTAAGCTAGTCCCACACCCCCACCCTTTCCCCATAGCCCTGCAATTTTTTCCCCTTCAGGTACTTATCCCACTCCCTTTTGACAAGCCATGATTGAGACTACCTCCACTACCCTTTCAGGCAGTGCATTCCAGATCATAACCACTCGCTGAGTAAAAAAGTTTTTCCTCATTTCGCCTTTGGTTCTTTTGCCAATCACCTTAAATCTGTGTCCTCTGGTTGTCGACCCTTCTGCCAATGGGAACAGTTTCTCTCTATCTACTCTGTCCAGACCCCTCATGATCTTGAACACCTCTCTCAAATTTCCTCTCAATCTTCTCTGCTCTAAGGAGAACAGCCCCAGCTTCTCCAGTCTATCCATGTAACTGAAGTCCCTCATCCCTGGAATCATTCTCATAAATCTTTTCTGCACCCTCTCTAAGGCCTTCACATCCTTCCTAAAGTGCGGTGCCCAGAATTGGACACAATACTCCAGTTGAGGCCGAACCAGTGTTTTATACAGGTTCATCATAATTTCCACTTTTGTACTCTACGGGCTGGATTTTGTCAATGGGGACGTGATGGAGGCAGGACTCCCACTTTTTGGGTTGTAGTCCCGCCTCCATTGACTTGTGGCCAACCCACTGTATTTTCCCCTGATTGACCTTGTTAAGCCCGCCCAGCGGGCTTAGCAGGCCAATCAAGGGTCCCTTGGATACAGGTGACGTCAGCCATTGAAATTTCATCTGTCAAGAGCTTTTGACAGCTGAAATTTCAGCGTTTGACAGCTCTGTGAAGCTGTCAGACACTGACAATATGATTTGTAACGTGAGTCCCTATACTTAGACTCAGTTAGAAATCAATGCAGCACAGAAAGCAGAGACTGCAGCTTTTGACAGCTCCGCGGCCATTCTGCTTTCTGTGCCGTGGATGTGAGGGACTCCCGACACCTTAGCCTGCAGGACAAAGTTAAGGTAAGTAAAAGTTCTTAAAACACTTTACACACACCAAACACACTTACCTCTGCACTCACTCATCACTCACCTGCGCACCGGACATCTCGACCCCTCCAAGCCCTCCAGACTGACGGTCGGCCTCACTAAATCGGCGTGGTTCGGACCTGTCGGGAAGCCCACACTTCAGGGCCAAAAATAGGGATTAGGCAAAAAACTGCCTGTTAACTACCTGTTAACAGGCAGTTTATTGCCACTAATCCCCTTCTTCGCCTCGGGGAGGCGGGTCCCAGCACAGGTCGGGTACTCGCCTCCTGTGAAACTGGCATGGAGGCGGGATGGGTTCGGGACTCCCGAATCTGCTATTTTCCCACCCCACACTCCTCCAAACCCGCCTCCACGGGTCAATGAAAATTCTGCCCGATACCTCTATTCATGAAGCCCAGGATCCCATAAGCTTTTTTAACTGCTTTCTCAACCTGCCCTGCTACCTTCAACGATTTGTGCACCTATACCCCCAGGTCTCTCCGTTCATGCACCCGCTTTACGATTGTACCCTTTAGTTTATATTTCCTCTCTTCATTCTTTCTACCAAAATGTATCACTTCGCACTTTTCTGCATTAAATTTCATCTGCTACGTGTCCGCCCATTCCACCAGCCTGTCTATGTCTTCCTGAAGTCTATCACTCTCCTCCTCACTGTTCACTATACTTGCTCCTCACCGTTCACTATACTTCCAAGTTTTGTGTCATCTTCAGATTTTTAAATTGTGTCCTGTACACCCACATCCAAGTCATTAATATATATCAAGAAAAGCAGTGGTCCTAGAACTGACCCCTGGGAAAAACCACTGTGTACCTTTCTCCAGTCTGAAAAACAACCGTTCATCACTACTTTCTGTTTCCTGTCACTTAGCCAGTTTTGTATCCATGCTGCCACTGTCCCTTTTATTCCATGGGCTTCAACTTTGTTGGCAAGCCTATTATGTGGCACTTTGTCGAACGCCTTTTGGAAATCCATGTGCACCACGTCAACCGCATTGCCCTCATCAACCCTCTCTGTTACCTCATCAAAAAACTCAGATCAAGTTAGTTTAACACGATTTGCCTTTAACAAATCCATGCTGGCTGTCCTTAATTAATCCACACTTGTCCAAGTGACTTAATTTTGTCCCTGATTATTGAGGCAGAAATTCTTCCTTCCTTCACTTCTAGGATGCATCCCATCTGATCCTGGTGACTAATCTACTTTAAGTACAGCCAGCCTTTCTAGTACCTCCTCTTTATCAATTTTTATCCCATCCAGTATCTCCTCCACCTCCTCCTTCACTATGTCTATGGCAGCATTTTCTTCCTTGGTGAAGACAGATGCAAAGTACTCATTTAGCACCTCTGGCATACCCTCTGCCTCCATTCATAGGTCTCCTTTTTGGTCCCTAATCGGCCCCACCCCTCCTTACTACCCGTTTACTATTTATATGCCTATAGAAGACTTTTGGATTACCTTTTATGTTAGCTGCCATTCTATTCTCATACCCTCTCTTTGCCCCTCTTATTTTCTTTTTCACTTCTCTGAACTTTCTATATTCAGTCTGATTCTCAGATGTTTTCTCGACCTGACATCTGTCATACGCGCTCTTTTTCTGCTTCATCTTACTCTCTATCTCTTTCGTCATCCAGGGAACTCTGACTTTAGTTGCCCTAACTTTCCCCCTAATGGAAATGTGCCTCGACTGTACCCAAACTATTTCCTATTTAAAGGCAACCCATTGTTCCATTACAGTTTTGCCTGCCAATCTTTGATACCAATTTACCCAGGCCAGATCCGTTCTCATCCACTGAAATTGGCCTTCTTCCAATTAAGTAATTTTACTCTAGATTGCTCCCTGTCCGTTTCCATAGCTAATCTAAACCTTATGATACTATGATCACTGTTCCCTAAATGTTCATCTACTGACACTTGCTCCACTTGACCTACCTCATTCCCCAGAACCAGATCCAGCAATGCCTCCTCCTTCTTCTTCAAAATACTGCCATGACATCTTTCACGTTCACGTGAGAAAGCAGACAGAGCATCGGTTTAATGTCTCATCCGAAAGTGCAACGCTCCCTCAGTAGTGTACTGGAGTGTCAGTCTGTATTTTGTGCTCAAGTCTCTAGAGTGGGAGTTGAACCCACAACCTTCTGACTCGGAGGCGAGAGTGCTACCACTGGGCCACGGCTGACACGTCGAACCAGAAGAAGGAAGCGGTCGATGGGCCGTGTCCAAAACAAAAAAGCAGGGGGTGGGTAAGATTTGAGACAATTTTTGATAGTGGGAATATGAAGGTACAGAGGAGCAGAGGGTGTGAGCAGGGAATTTGAGCTAAAGAAGGTCACTGAGTTAGGGTGCGGCATTTGAAAGGGGACAAGGACTTTGAAATCAATACAGAGAGACGCTGAGTGTCAGTGACGTCTGGTGAGAAGCAGAGGAGGGAAATACACCATGCAGATAATTGAAGAGAAGCCACTGGAAAATGTTTAAAATCGTCTTTGTAACCGGTTTCCAAGTGGAACCAGGAGAGAGTGGTGCCACGTAGGTTGACTGCCAATGATAGACGTTTGGAAGAGAATAGGATGATTGATGGCGTCAATGGTAGCAGAGAAATTGAGAACATAGGAACAGGCGTAGTCCATTCAGCCCCTCGAGACTGTTCTGCCATTCAATTTTTTTTATTAGTTCCTGGGATGTGGGCATCGCTGGGAAGGCCAGCATTTATTGCCAATCCCTAAATGCCCTTGAGACGATGGTGGTGAGCTGCCTTCTTGAACCGCTGCAGTCCTTGTGGTGAAGCTACTCCCACAGTGCTGTTAGGGAGGGAGTTCCATGATTTTGAGCCAGCGACGATGAAGGAACGGCGATATATTTCCAAGTCAGGATGGTGTGTGACTTGGAGGTGATGGTGTTCACATGTGGCTGCTGCCCTTGTCCTTCTAGGTGGTAGAGGTTGCGGGTTTGGGAGGTGCTGTCAAAGAAGCCTTGACACGTTACTGCAGCGCATCTTGTAGATGGTACACACTGCAGCCATGGTACACCGGTGGTGGAGGGAGTGAATGTTTAAGGTGGTGGATGGGGTGCCAATCAAGCGGGCTGCTTTGTCCTGATGGTGTCGAGCTTCTTGAGTGTTGTTGGAGCTGCACTCATCCAGGCAAGTGGAGAGTATTCCATCACACTCCTGACTTGTGCCCTGTAGATGGTAGAAAGGCTTTCGGGAGTCAGAAGGTGAGACACTCGCCGCAGAATACCCAGCCTCTGACCTGCTCTTGTAGCCACTGTATTTACGCGGCTGGTCCAGTTATGTTTCTGGTCAATGATGACCCGATCTTCCCCCCCCCCCCCAGGATGTTGATGGTGGGGGATTCGGCGATGGTTATGCCGTTGAATGTCAAGGGGCGGTGGTTAGACTCACTCTTGTTGGAGATAGTCATTGCCTGGTACTTGTGTGGCGTGAATGTTACTTGCCGCTTATCAGCCCAAGCCTGAATGTTGTCCAGGTCTTGCTGCATGCGGGCACGGACTGTTTCATTTTCTAAGGAGTTGCGAATGGCACTGAACACTGTGCAATCATCAGCAAACATCCCCACTTCCCACCTTATGATGGAGGGAAGGTAATTGATGAAGCAGCTGAAGATGGTTGGGCCGAGGACACTGCTCTGAGGAACTCATGCAACGATGTCCTGGGGCTGTGATGATTGACCTCCAACCACCACAACCATCTTCCTTTGTGCTAGGTATGACTCCAGCCAGTGGAGAGTTTTCCCCCTGATTCCCATTGACTTCAATTTTACTAGGGCTCCTTGATGCCACACTCGGTCAAATAGCTGCCTTGATGTCAAGGGCAGTACTCTCACCTCACCTCTGGAATTCAGCTCCTTTGTCCATGTTTGGACCAAGGTTGTAATGAGGTCTGGAGCCGAGTGGTCCTGGCAGAACCCAAACTGGACATCAGTGAGCAGGTTATTGGTGAGTAAGTGCCGCTTGATAGCACTGTCGACGACTCCTTCTATCACTTTGCTGATGATTGAGAGTAGACTGATGGGGCGGTAATTGTCCGGATTGGATTTGTCCTGCTTTTTGTGGACAGGACATAACTGGGCAATTTTCCACATTGTCGGGTAGGTGACAGTGTTGTAGCTGTACTGGAACAGCTTGGCTAGAGGTGCGGCTAATTCTGGAGCACAAGTCTTCAGCACGACATGTTGTCGGGTCCCATAGCCTTTGCTGTATCCAGAGTGCTCAGCCGTTTCTTGATATCACGTGGAGTGAATCGAATTGGCTGAAGTCTGGCTTCTCTGATGGTGGGGACCTCGGGAGGAGGCCGAGATTGGTCATCCATTCAGCACTTCTGCCTGAAGATGGCTGCAATTAGGTCATGGCGCATCTGTACCTCAACTCCATTTACCCACCTTTGCTCCATATCCCTTGATAACCTTACCCAACAAAAATCTATCGATCTTAGTCTTTAATTTTCCAATTGACCCCCAGCATCCACAGCCTTTTGAGGCAGAGATTTCCAGATTGTCACTACCCTTTGTGTAGAAAAAGTGGTTCCTCATTTCCCTCCTGAATGGCCTAGCTCTAATTTTAAGATTGTGTCCCCCTTGTTCTGGATTTCCCCACCAGAGGAAATAGTTACTCCTCCATCTACCCTATTGAATCTCGTTATCATTTTAAAGACCTCAATTAGATCACCCCTCAACTCTCAAACCTCAAGGGAATACAAGACAAGTTTATGCAACCTGCCCTCCTAATTTAACCCTTTAAGCCCTGGTATCATTCTGATGATTCTGTAACCCCTCCCAGTCCAATATATCCTTCCTGTGGTTCTGTGCCCAAAAACTCATAGGGGGGAAAATTCAGTTGGTTGCACCTCCCGTTAGCGCCTTAAGAGGGTGCTAATGGGGCGCAAAGCAACTAGCGCCCGGGCGCGACGATGTTTGCACCGCTCGCGAAATAAACTAGACATTTTGCAGCGGCGCTAAACACTACCGCCACGCTCTCCTGCGCCGGCAGATCGTGACGTCAGTCGAGTGTGCAACGCCCCGGTAGACCCCCGGTGCGGATATTGAGTGGCGCCCCCTGCCTTACTGCCTGCCGCTAGCAACGACAGGTTGAGGGGAGCGTTTTGCAGTCAGGAAGGGACTGGGGGAGCGCTATTTAAAGGCGACCGCTTCCTGCCTTTTATTGTTGGTGACATTTTTGAACTACGCATTCTGAGAGAGAAAGAGAGAGACTTCTAGAGAGATTCAACGCTGTGTGAAGGAGTTTTGGGTACTGAGCAGCACTTTGCAGGTTCATTTTGATTTGCCCTTCCTTGTATCGATTTAGAAGAGACTGTGTGAGCTCTTTCCCTGGTTCTCTCCATTGTTCTTTCCAGCAGATTTGATGTGCAGGTCTCTCCAGGCCGAGATTCAAGGCTGCAATGAGAAGGATGTGGATGGAGAGCAAGATCGACCCTCCCCTTTAAGAACTGGCCGGCGCCATTGTGTCTGTGTTCCATTGCTGACTGACATCACATGAGCTTCGCCAGCGCTCTGAGTTAGCGCCTCGCTCCTCAGCCTTTACGCCTTAAGACAGATGTGTAGCGCCTGATTTAGCGCTCCAATCACCTCCAGGGGCGATAAAAGTCAAGTTTGCAGTCGGAGGCGATAATTAGCGCCAGGCGCTAATCTTTGCGCCAGGCCGATAATTGCGCCCCAAATGGGGCGATACTGAATTTCTCCCCCATAGAATGATACTGCACAGAAGAAGACCACTGTACTGGCTCTTTGGTAGAGCTATCCAATCAATCCCACTCCCCGGCTCTTTCCCCATAGCCCTGTAATGTTTTTCCCTTCAAGTATTTATCCAATTCCCTTTTTAAAATTACTATTGAATCTGCTTCCACCATCCTTTCAGACAGCGCATTCCAGATCACAGAACTCGCTGTGTAAAACAAAGGTTTCCTCATCTCACCTCAGGTTCTTTTGCCAATCACCTTAAAATCTGTGTCCTTTGGTTACCGACCCTTCTGCCACTGGAAACGGTTACTCATTTACTCTATCAAAACCTTTCATGATTTTGAACACCTCTATCAAATCTCCTCTTAACCTTCTCTACTCTAAGGAGAACAACCCCAACTTCTCCAGTCTCTCCGCATAACTGAAGTCCCTCATCCCTGGTACCATTCTAGTAAATCTCCTCTGCACCCTCTCTAAGGCCTTGACATCCTTCCTAAAGTGTGGTGCCCAGAATTAGACACAATACTCCAGCTGGGGCCTAACCAGTGATCTATAAAGGATAGCAGAAATTCCTTGCTTTTGTACTGTATGCCTCTATGGATAAAGCCAAGGATCCCATATGCTTTTTTTAACAGCATTATCATCTTGTCCTGCCACCTTCAAAGATTTGTGTACATATACTTCCAGGTCTCTCTGTTGCTGCACCCCCTTTAAAATTGTACTATTTAGTTTATATTGCCTCTCCTCATTCTTCCTGTCAAAATGTATCACTTCTCTGCGTTAAATTTCATGTGCCATGTGTCTGCCCATTTCACCAGACTTCCTGAAGTCTGTTACTATCCTCCTCATTGTTTACTACATTTCCAAGTTTTGTGTCATCTGCAAACTTTGAAATTATGCCCTGTTTACCCAAGTTCAGGTCATTAATATATATCCAAAAGAGCAGTGGTCCTGGGGACAGCACTGTATACTTCCCTCCTGTCTGGAAAAACAACCGTTCACCACTACTCTCTGCTTTCTGTCCCTTAGCCAATTTCATATCCACGCTGCTACTGTCCCTTTAATCCCATGGGCTTTAAAGTTGCTAACAAGTCTATTATGTGGTACTTTGTCAAACGCCTTTTGAAAGTCCATATACACAATATCAACTGCACTACCCTCATCAACCCTGTCTGTTACTTCATCAAAGAACTCAATCAGGTTAGCCAAACACGATTTGCCTTTAACAAATCGGTGCTGACTTTCATTTATTAGCCCATACTGTTCCAAATGCCAATTAATTTTGTTCCGGATTATTGTCTGTAAATGTTTCCCCACCACTGACGTTAGGCTGACTGGCCTGTAGTCGATAAACGATAAAGAGGGACAATTAGCTGCAGACAATGTCATTGGTGACTCTGCAATGTGGACAGGGCAGAAACCTGATTGCAGATTGCAGAACAGGGAGCAGTGGAAGAGGTGCATGTGGAGTTATAAGACAACCGTACATTCCGGGATTTTGCAGAGAAAGGGAAGATTTAAGATGAGATTGGAGAAGGTGGAGAATTTTAAGACAGATTTTTGAAGAAAGGATGATGATGATGATGGCTGTTTTGAAGGAGGTAGGGATGATGTCAGAGAATAGAGACGGGCTTGATGATGTCAGCAAGCAAAGGGCTGAGGAAGAGAAGTTGGGTGATGAGGGGGACGATTTGGAGGGAAGGAACAAGGGATTGGAGTCGGGGGTAGGAGGAGACAGAGGTGGAGTCGCAACTAATTTGGAACACAAGAAGTCCATAAGCTCCTCACATTCTCAATGAGAGGAGAAGAGAATAGAGGGGATAGGAAATTGAAATTGATTCTGCTCTCCAGAGTAATTTTGGAGTCGTAAGCAAATTTGGCAAGGAAGACAGAGCGAAGATAAATCTTCAGGTGTTGAAAAACTGCCAGTCCGATTGCTAGATGCAGTCAAGTTTGAGGCCACAGAGGAAACTGTTGTGCCTGGGGGTGCAACAGGTGTGAGAGACCAACGACGATCTCTTTTTTTTATTTGTTCTTGAGACATAGGTGCCGCTAGCAAGACAGTTTTTATTGGCCGTCCCTTGAAGACATTAAGAGTAGAACTGGAATCACATGTCGACCAATGGACAATCAGGCAAATAACAGGAGGAGGTGTTGCCATGATCGTCCCCCATCCTCAACTATGGCAAGTCCAGCACGTGAGTGCAAAAGACAGGATGAAGTGGTTGCAAGCATCTTCAGCCAAAAGTACCGAGTGGTCAATCCCATTTATAGGTGCCAAACCACTTTGCCAAAGCCCCTCGTGAGGTCCTGTATTAAGCAGCTGGTAATGAGTAAGATCCTGGACTTGGACATCTGGAACATCAAGGTGGCTGGTGGGACACAACCTGCCCTGCACAGGCTTTTCCACACTACTCATGGCAGATGTCCATCGTACAATCGACAAATAAACTCTGAGACTTGGGAAGACAGCTGCTGGAAGACATTGCCTGGATGCTGGCTTTGAGAAACGCATGCTCATATATCCAGGACCTACCATGACCAAGTCCCATTGAGGCAAGCAGGTGCGGCTGAATCTCCGGACATCCACTGGTTGGATGGGGTATGATGTGTGCCCATGCCCTTGTCAGGAGGTCAATGCACTCACATTTCATAGTGAGTTGTGCTGTGCACCATAACGCTCGTGAGAAGCTCCTGTAACCTGCTCTCCACCCAGTGAGGGGTTAAACTCATGCTTGTCAGTTGTCTAATGACCGACTAATGACGAAATAGTGACTATTCTCCTTGGGAGAGGAGATAAGTGGGATCTCTGCAGTTGAGGTGGCTCCAAAATGATGTGCCTGGTAATGAAGGTTTGGACCCTAGTCAACCCATTGTGACAGACATGGTAATCTGACACCTGAACCAGGCATGTCTGCAGTATTTGAAGGCGCTGTTCATGTTTGGCAAACTAAGCCTGGTTTACTAATGAAACCTGGAGAGATAGACTTGTCACTGGAGACTGGGATTCTTCTCACTCAGCTGCAGGTAACCATATAACCCAATGCTGAAACAGGTAGTATAGTCCTAGCTAAACATGTAGCAAGAAGCTTACCAGTGATCTGTAGTAGGAAACAGCGTGGTTTTAACTGGTTAAACTCCAGCAGTACCTCTGTGCACATTTGGGAGTCAATAACCATAATCCTTAGCTCTACCAATCTACGCCTAAACTCTGTGCTTAGGTTAGTGGGACGTGTCTCTGGGGAGAGAGAGCACGCACACAACATATTGGGCAAACAGAAATTCTATAGGTGTCAGCCTGGCTCAGTTGGTACTCTCGCCTCTGAGTCAAAAGGTTATGGATTCAAGTCCCACTCCAGAGACTTGAGCACATAATCCAGGCTGACACTCCAGTGCAGTACTGAGGGAGTGCCGCACAGCTGGAGGTGCTGTCTTTCAGATGAGAGGTTAAACCGAGGCCCCGTCTGCCCTCTCGTGTGGACGTTAAAGATCCCATGGCACTATTTTGAAGAAGAGCAGGGGAGTTCTCCTGGTGTTCTAGCCCATATTTATTCCCTCAACAAACAACACTCAAACAGATCATCTGGTAATTGCTGTTTGTGCACAAATTACCTGCCGTGTTTCCTACATTACAACAGCGACTACACTTCAAAAGTACTTCATTGGCTGTAAAGCGCTTTGGGACATCCTGAGGTTGTGAAAGGTGCTGTAGAAATGCAAGTCTTTCTTTCTACAGGGTGTATTTTGCAGTAGCTTGGTTTAGAGATTCTTAGACAGGGTGATGTGTTTCTTTGTGCACAGCTACACTGCTGACCCCCAAAAAATCCTATATCGAGTAGGAATGAAACTATGCGTTAAGAAGTTAGCTAGGTTAGATTGAATTCAGTCAGAAACAGAGGGCTAAAAGCTTTTTCCTGTTCCTAAAAATTCTAAAGTTCTTCTGGTTCTGAACATACACAGTATGTAATTGTAGAGATGCTGTTCATTCAGCAGGCTAAGGGGCAGTGACTCACTGTTAATATGGAGTTTCTGATTATTCTGCAGGCAAGGATTAGTTACATATTGCAGCTAAACCTCAATTAAATTAAAAAAAAAAACCATCACATTAATAAAATAAGTATAGTTAATTAAATTAACCATTTTAAATAAAAAATTAAATTTTTGAAAAAATTTAAAATCTTTTAAAAAGTTATAAAAATAAACTTACCTGTCTTTAAAGTCTATAAAAAAGATATACCTGTAAAAAAAAATTCAAAAAAATACTTAATTCACTACTTACCTTCTTAAAAGCGGGTCTTACTCCTTTTTACATTTCCAAAATCTTCCCTACTTACCTGCGCGTCCAAAGCATGAAGTGCACAGCGTGCGCGCAGCCTGTAGCGCGCACGCGATGCACTCAGGCCCCGCCCCCTTTTCGGAAGAGCAATTGCCGGTTTTCAGCGCATGCGCAGGGCATGCAGAAAACCGGCAATTGGAGTGGGAATACGCGAGAGTATGCAGTGCGTACTCTCGCGTCCCGGGATCAATTTTCGGCCCATTGTCAAAGTAAGGAAGTGGTTTTTTTCAATAGGTGGCGTTACTCATTCTTAACTTTTCATACTATGCATAAATTCTAATCCTTTCACAGAAAAATATTGTAAGCAACAACTACTTGCAGGTACAAAAGCAAAATACTGCGGATGCTGGAAATCTGAAATAAAAACAGAAAATGCTGGAGATACTCAGCAGGTCAGACAGCATCTGTGGAGAGAGAAACAGAGTTAATGTTTCAGGTCGATGACCCTTCATCAGAACTACTTGCAGGTTTCGGTTTCACCTCTCGTATGAAATTGAAGAGTGAAGGAAGTGTAGTGAATTGCCGCAGAGTTCTTTATTACTTTACTCAAGCAACACACCAGGATATGAAGAGTGTGTGTACACAATAGGAATCTATCACTATTGCTGTGAGATGCGGAGATTGCTGTGTATGCTGGAAGCAGCAATGAGCTCCTTTCTGTCTGCTGATCATTCTTGTATCTACTTTATCCTCATGGGAGTCAGAAATGACTGGAGCAAAACTTGTTTTATCACTTTTTACTCTTGGAGCCCAGTGTCATGCTCCCTCAGCATGGATCCAACCAAAGACCCTTAAAGGATCCAGTCCCTCATCCGGTTCCATTTTCATCCACACTCAGGACTGAGCCAACAGATCAGAAGCTAGGTGAAGGCCTACTTTGTCCAGTGGATTTGCATCCTTTTGCAGAGGTAGGATTCTGTTCACACTCCATCCTTCACACCCCTCAGTCATGGAGAACTTTTGCTTTCCCATCAATCTGAACTTGGAGCTCCCGAAGAGCAGTCAACAATGTTCTTCATTTGAGTTGATCATATCCTCAAGTTTTGGGCCAGTTACGGTAATGGTTAATTGAAGAATGAATCCCTGTTTCCCTATTTCCACCTAGCAACCATAATCATCACTGCCAGGCTAGCTACAATCAAGGAGTAGAACTAGAAGTTGCTGAGCCTGAAGGGTCACATCTGAAACATTAACCTATCTTTATTTTATCTTATTAACCTGTAGTTTCCAGACATCTTGGCAATGAGTAGACCCAGGATCCCACAGGCCCTGAATCCAAATATTGCATTCAAAGCACAGTTGTTAGATCAAGGTGTGCTGCCTTGGGTAGTGGATGCATTCATTAGTTCACACGAGGCATCTACTCATAGGGCACAAAGTGGTAAAGGCTTGCCAAGTGATGTTCCACCAAGTCAGTTAGCCCTATTCCATAACGATGCTTTTCATGTTCTGAAATATGACCTGTTTCTGTTTGAAATTGGTTTAGAAGCCAGTTGTATTTACGTGCATATTGTATGTACAGAGATGACCTGATTACATTGGGTTCATTAAGGGAGCTCCTTTCGTGTCCCAGTTTATGCAAGCTATTTGGAGTAGAGCCCAGATCTGGCTTCACTTGCCCCAAATTGGGACCTTAATTTAGTTCTTCACAAATGAATGTATCCACTAATTAGTCCGTAAATTTCTCACATTAGAAATGTCACTATTGTTTGCCTTCGCAGGCAGAGTTTGTGAACTCGAGCTGTAGTTGTGGTCCAGCCATATCAGATTTAGCATTTTCACCAGTCAGTTCTTAGGACACATACAGAATTCCTGCTGAAAGTTCTCAGTTTCATTTAAGTCGGGAGATTGGTCCTTCATTTTATCCTCTGCCTCGCTAATCACAAGTAGACCATAGGTTTCAGGATGTGGATATTTGTGGAAATCTAAGCTATTATGTTGCCCATGTTGAGCACCGTTGGAAGTCCAGGCGGTTACTTGTTTCCTATGGCTCAAAGACCCGAGGAAAACCAAGCAGCAAATAGCTTTGCTAATAGTGAAGTGCATTCTACGCTGCTGGGTTCTTGCTGAAAAGAAGCCCAGCTGCGGTTAAAGCTCTATGGCTGTTTCCTGAGCCTCTCATTCATGTTCAGGTTGGTGATATCCCTAGATGTTTACCAAGTATTACAAGATTTGACTGTGGCACACGACCTCTTTGGCCCATCTGTGCAGATAGGCTGACACCTTGGTTCACAAACAGGATCCTCCCTCCTCCTGAAATACACCCAATTTGGTAATGCTGCTACAGGAGACAGAATAACGAGGAATAGTAGATCACCCACCTTGAAGGGTCACCTTCATTCTTCAAAAGCTATGTGTCCTCCACACACCACCGTCCCTCCCTGCAGGGTGGTGTGCAGGATGCATATCCTTTCAAGACTGAAGATGGCCATGCAACAACAGGAGCTTGCATTTATATAGCGCCTTTAACATAGTAAAACGTCCCAAGGTGCTTCACAGGAGCGTTATCAAACAAAATCTGACACCGAACCACATAAGGACATATTCAGACAGGTGACATAAAGCTTGGTCGATCGAAGAGGTAGGTTTTAAGGAGCATCTTAAAGGAGGAGAGAGAGAGAGGTGGTGAGGCGGAGAGGTTTAGGGTACAAGGTAGGTTGTAATCGTGTTTATTCAATCCTTGTCCAGCAGGCTAACTTTCTGCTGAGTAAGCTGCCAAATTCATCAAATAATGAGCAGTTGTGCATGACAGGGAGCCTGTGGACACAATCAGAGCTGCGCACGAAATCGTGCGTGGGCCTCTTACAGAACATATCTTTCCATGCAGGCTTCACTTATTAATGGTTTCTTCTGAAATGCATTATCCCTAGAGAGGACTGAGCAAATATATTTTTTTTAAATTGATGTTGCCAGTAATATAGAAACCCTTGAAAGTGCACAGTGCTATTCAGCTGGGTGTTATTATTGCTCGAAGCTGGTGGAGGAGAGCAATTTCTGGACTGAGAACTTGCTATTAACAGCTTTAAAAACATTTGTCCAGTCCACACGCTACAACGAAAAGAAGTACCCCAAATTAATGATGGCGTACTTGCCTTTAGATCGCAGCTAATTACAAAATGCTGCTTCTGAGAAGACTGCTAATTACTAATTAATTGAGGACCAGGAGGTGAAAGGTAACAGAATGTAATGGATCTGAAAAATGCTTGAATCCAGCAGTGGAGTATCTCCGTCACCTCAAGTTTTTTTTTAATATAGTAGTCAAACCAAATGGATTTGGCACTGTGCACCTGGAGAGGGAGAGAATAAAAACTTTAATTGAGTATCCAAGAGCAGCAAGGAACTGTTTACAAACACAGCTGCACTGCAGCATATTTCTGAAGGATTGGATGTGACAGGCCAGTGCCATCATACTGCATAATACCCCTGTGCTCCCATGTGGTGTTTCCATGTAGTGCCATTCCCCGCACCCCCTCCCCCCATGGCTCTACCACACTGTCTAAAGCTCTCTTATGTGGCTTGTACCTCACATGTACTCTTGGTAGAACAGAAACCTGATGTGATGTTGCCTCTTGTATATCAGGGAAGTGTAATACTGGGTTCCTACTGTGTCTACTTGAACTTTGAGAAGCACCGAGCTGTCCAGTTATAGGTTTCCTTCTTTCAAACTTGGGTTGTACCTGAGGGACTGTAACACTGGGGTGAAGTGCTGCTAGGTACAGGTCTGTTACTGATAGCGGCAGTGCTGGGATCAGTTTGAGATGATACATTCAAAGCATATTGGCACAAATACAAGTTTTCCTGTAGCGAACTGGTATGGGTTATCGGAGAGCTGGCAAAAGTGGTGGTTCATAATCTATCCACGTAGGAAATCAAAAATATAAATATTGATGTAATTGTATTGAAGCTTTTGAAAGAAAATGTGATTAGAGATATTTTGGTTTTACTCTGAGATCCCAGTGTATGCAGAGGGACATTACTCAGAGCTTTAATGAAGTCACTGGGTTGTTCATTAGGCACCCTGACGACGAGTAATAGGATTTGAGTAGTTATAAACAATGCGCACAATCCTTTTGGGAAGCTCCCTCAGCACCAGGGTTGTGTGTAACGGACTGAAAACTGCAAGTATGCATATGCTTCTGACCTTCAACACTCACTCATTTATTCTAACACAGGCCTTTGATTCAGTCAGAGATGTTGGTGAAATCCACTGTGAGGAGTAGAGCTGGCTGTGCGAGTGACTCTGGACTCTTGGAAGGTGGTGCAATCAGCATCGCCTCATTATATTTAGGTAAACATTTCAAGCAGAGGAAGATACAGGGTAAGGGGAGAGAGTGGGGCAATGGGATTCGTTTGGATTGTTTAAGAGCTGTCACAGACTCTGTGCTGTAAACTTCTGCAGTTCTATGCTTTAACCGCCAACCACAGCTTTCATATCTGTGAGAATATAATGCTTAAAGAAATGTGTCTTGTACAGTGTAATTGGCCAGAGCACGCGCTCAGTGTAAGCTTTCTGGATGCATCAGACAGAGAGGGCGAAACATTCACAATCTGATTCTGATTCATTTCTAGTTTGCGCAATGAGCAGTCTGTCTTACAGCTCGGTGACAGCTTCCTTTGGGCATGGACCCATCTGCCTTTTTTCTCTGCATCCTCCTCCATTACAAGGTCTACCCACGGATTTTGTTTTACTTTTATTTTTAGCAATTGATTCGATGAAACAAATTCACTGATTTATTCATGCGTTTGGTGATGAGCAAGCAGTAACTGAGCCAGGGTAACAAAGTCACAATCCAATTGGACTCGAGTGTGCTGTAAAGATGTCTGACAGACCGTGTGAAGGGAGCTTTTATTTAATTTTGCCTGCTTTATGTGATCAGCACATTCATTAGTGCTTTGAGACTCTGCAACTATTCTCCCAACAGCTCAAGGATTATTACAGGTGAGTTTTGGGGGCAGAAATAATTTTCTATCTGTCTTGTAGGAACCTCATCCCTCACCTAACTAGGTTGGGGAGGGAGACTTTCTGTGTTGTATTCACAGGCCCATGAAGAGACAGTAAAGCTAGTGTGATGTGGCACTGTTAAATATTGGCCCAGAAATTCGCCTCTCCGGCTTGCCGCGGGGGTAAGGATCGCGTGCGCACTTACCTACCGCGCCTGCCGTTGTGTTTTGGGCCCACGGGAACTTCAGCTCCTGGGCCTGCTCCAACTGCCGGCACGCAGTGCTTGCGTGTCCCAGGGGCGCAGTTAGTGCGATGCGTCCCTTGGGATCACGTGGGCCATGGAGAGCCAATGGCAGCAGACCATCTTTCATTCATAGATTTGACAGGAGACCTGTCAAATCTGTGAATTGAAATGGCCCCAAAAGAACAGCTAAACTTAAAATAAATTTTTTTTAAAAACCATCACATTTATAAAATAACTATAGTTAAATAAATTAATCACTTTAAACAAAAATTAAAATTTTTGAAAAAATTAAAATACTTTTTAAAAGTGATAAAAAATAAACTTACCTTTCTTTAAAGTATCTAAAAAAGATAAACCTGTTGAAAAAATGTTTAAATTATACTTAATTAACCACTTACCTTGTTGAAAGCGGCTCCTATGCCTCCTTTTTATAAAAATGAGAAGTCGCACAACACCAGGTTATAGTCCAACAGTTTTATTTAAAATTACGAGCTTTCGGAGCTCCGCTCCTTCTTCAGGTCCTTTTTATAAGCGTAGGTTCTTCACTACTTACCCTCCCATAGAAACCTGAAATAAAATCTAAGTTTGCTGCGTGCGCGCAGCCTCTACCGCGCACGCGGTTCACCTAGGAACCGCCCCCTTCACCAGACCGGAAGTTCCGGTTTCCCGTGCATGCAGGAAACGGCACTTCGGGACGCTTTACGGGTGAGTACGGACTGTGTACTCACCCGGGAAGGGCCGAATTTTTGGCCCATTAACTTGAGACTCACTGGGCAGTGATATCTACAGGAGTTGCCCAAGGATCTCAGCCTGGGCCAGAGCAGCTGTGGAAAGTTGCTGAAGTGATCTGTGCTATTAAGACTTGGGTAGGAGGGACAAAGTGAAAGTATTCTTAGCAGTTCTACACAGGGTGTACTCAACGCCGAGCCCTGTATGTGAAGGGGAGTTATGCCAGCTCCTTCCTTAGCAGTGCAGATTATTCTTGTTCTCAAGTACCGCCCTCGTGCAGTGGTGGTTCTGGTTTTTACATCTACAGCATAGATTTTCAAACTGGAGGCCATGGATTCAACATGGTTTGTGAGGTAATCAGGTTTCTGGCCTCCTGGAGCCAAGCACAAGCATGGTCCTAAGAATGCTGCATTCTGCGTTTGACATAATATTAATTCTGCCGACACATCTATCTATCTGTCTGTTATAAGTAAAAGTCTTGCATCTGTCCACTGTCAGAGTGTTAAAACCAAGTAAAAAATACATAATTTTATCCTGGTTTCTTCTGCCCTGGACCATGAAATTTACAAGGATCTGCTAATCTGCATGTGTTGCTCACCAACGGCAGTTAACCTCGAATTGACCACAGAATTTACGACAAGTGGGCTTCGTGGCCTTAAAGGGACAGCGAGTTTAAACAGCGGTCCATCTTAGCAGCAGAATAACGCATTCTGCATTACACTTCTGTCTTTACAGAACAGTGTAGTATCTGACGTGTGTCTTGCATCCAGCTCATGACCATTCCACTTCACGCAACAACCTCATAATTCAGATGTGACACTTCAAAGTATCAAAAATGTTCTTCTTTAAAAAAAGAAATAGATTCGCCAGTCATTTCCTTCTGCTTCTCTCTGGCCTCGGGGCAGATCCCTGCATTTACAAGCAGCCTCCAATGTACAGAGAAACAGGAATCCTCTCATTGACCTCAGGATGTGCCCAACTCATATTGGCCTGTAATGGACCTCAGGATGTGTCTGTTTGCAGCAGTTTGACCTGGTGGCTGTGGAGGAACAAGCCAGAATGTTGCATTCAGCATTACACAGTATTGCATGCTTGGCATTATAAAATAGCTGATCATCCAACTTGTTGAGTAATGTCACAGGAGGCCCGTAAATACTAATAACACAGAGTTTTCTGCAGTGGTGGCACTGTGTTCCTTTGGAGAGCTGACACTGCCCAATTTAGGAGGTGGTATCCATAGAGTATGTACCCAGATAGAAGAGTTTATAAACCACCAATCTCCAGAAGTCATATCTCATAGTATTATAGGTATGAGTCATCAGATTATACACCTCTTGTTTCAATAAGCACTAGCATTTAAACAAGCAGAACGGGAGACTTTGTAGCATTATTCACGTACACATTAATCACTTACAGCCTACTGCCCTTCAGCTGTTCCTATCAACAGATTCGGTGCTGCGTTCCTTATCTTATTCTCCAGTAAAGGAATGTTTTGAGGATGTAGAATTATCCCCGCAGCGATACAAGTGAGGGAGTCCTATTAGATAGGTTCAGTCGCTTAATTTTTCTTTTATTCTGTGGGGAAGGTTCCAGTTTCTACTTGGCTACTGCTTATAGCAACATGATTGAAATCAGGAGCACACGATGTGTGGTAACCTAGGGTAGGTAAAAGCCCCATCACTGTGAGGAATCACAGGCACAGACCAGAGTCTCATCACTGTGAGGAATATCAGGCACAGACCAGAGTCCCATCACTGTGAGGAATATCAGGCACAGACCAGAGTCCCATCACTGTGAGGAATATCAGGCACAGACCAGAGTCCCACCACTGTGAGGAATCACTGGCACAGACCAGAGTCCCATCACTGTGAGGAATCACTGGCACAGACCAGAGTCCCATCACTGTGAGGAATATCAGGCACAGACCAGAGTCTCATCACTGTGAGGAATATCAGGCACATACCAGAGTCCCATCACTGTGAGGAATCACTGGCACAGACCAGAGTCCCATCACTGTGAGGAATCACGGATACAGACCAGAGTCTCATCACTGTGAGGAATCACTGGCACAGACCAGAGTCTCATCACTGTGAGGGATCACTGACACAGACCAGAGTCTCATCACTGTGAGGAATCACGGATACAGACCAGAGTCCCATCACTGTGAGGAATCACGGATACAGACCAGAGTCTCATCACTGTGAGGAATCACAGGCACAGACCAGAGTCCCATCACTGTGAGGAATCACAGGCACAGACCAGAGTCCCATCACTGTGAGGAATCACAGGCACAGACCAGAGTCCCATCACTGTGAGGAATATCAGGCACAGACCAGAGTCTCATCACTGTGAGGAATCACTGGCACAGACCAGAGTCCCATCACTGTGAGGAATCATGGATACAGACCAGAGTCCCATCACTGTGAGGAATCACTGGCACAGACCAGAGTCCCATCACTGTGAGGAATCACAGGCACAGACCAGAGTCCCATCACTGTGAGGAATCACAGGCACAGACCAGAGTCTCATCACTGTGAGGAATCACAGGCACAGACCAGAGTCTCATCACTGTGAGGAATATCAGGCACAGACCAGAGTCCCATCACTGTGAGGGATCACTGGCACAGACCAGAGTCCCATCACTGTGAGGAATATCAGGCACAGACCAGAGTCCCATCACTGTGAGGAATCACTGGCACAGACCAGAGTCCCATCACTGTGAAGAATCACAGGCACAGACCAGAGTCCCATCACTGTGAGGATTATCAGGCACAGACCAGAGTCCCATCACTGTGAGGAATCACAGGCACAGACCAGAGTCCCATCACTGTGAGGAATCACAGGCACAGACCAGAGTCCCATCACTGTGAGGAATCACAGGCACAGACCAGAGTCTCATCACTGTGAGGAATATCAGGCACAGACCAGAGTCTCTTCACTGTGAGGAATCACAGGCACAGACCAGAGTCCCATCACTGTGTGGAATATCAGGCACAGACCAGAGTCCCATCACTGTGAGAAATGCAGGCACAGACCAGAGTCCCACCACTGTGAGGAATATCAGGCACAGACCAGAGTCCCATCACTGTGAGGAATCATGGATACAGACCAGAGTCCCATCACTGTGAGGAATATCAGGCACAGACCAGAGTCCCATCACTGTGAGGAATCACAGGCACAGACCAGAGTCCCATCACTGTGAGGAATCACAGGCACAGACCAGAGTCCCATCACTGTGAGGAATCACTGGCACAGACCAGAGTCCCATCACTGTGAGGAATATCAGGCACAGACCAGAGTCCCATCACTGTGAGGAATCACAGGCACAGACCAGAGTCCCATCACTGTGAGGAATCATGGATACAGACCAGAGTCTCATCACTGTTGAGGATTATCAGGCACAGACCAGAGTCCCATCACTGTGAGGAATATCAGGCACAGACCAGAGTCCCATCACTGTGAGGAATCACTGGCACAGACCAGAGTCCCATCACTGTGAGGAATCACAGGCACAGACCAGAGTCCCATCACTGTGAGGAATCACAGGCACAGACCAGAGTCCCATCACTGTGAGGATTATCAGGCACAGACCAGAGTCCCATCACTGTGAGGAATCACTGGCACAGACCAGAGTCCCATCACTGTGAGGAATCACAGGCACAGACCAGAGTCCCATCACTGTGAGGAATCACAGGCACAGACCAGAGTCTCATCACTGTGAGGAATCACAGGCACAGACCAGAGTCTCATCACTGTGAGGAATATCAGGCACAGACCAGAGTCCCATCACTGTGAGGGATCACTGGCACAGACCAGAGTCCCATCACTGTGAGGAATATCAGGCACAGACCAGAGTCCCATCACTGTGAGGAATCACTGGCACAGACCAGAGTCCCATCACTGTGAAGAATCACAGGCACAGACCAGAGTCCCATCACTGTGAGGATTATCAGGCACAGACCAGAGTCCCATCACTGTGAGGAATCACAGGCACAGACCAGAGTCCCATCACTGTGAGGAATCACAGGCACAGACCAGAGTCCCATCACTGTGAGGAATCACAGGCACAGACCAGAGTCTCATCACTGTGAGGAATATCAGGCACAGACCAGAGTCTCTTCACTGTGAGGAATCACAGGCACAGACCAGAGTCCCATCACTGTGTGGAATATCAGGCACAGACCAGAGTCCCATCACTGTGAGAATGCAGGCACAGACCAGAGTCCCACCACTGTGAGGAATATCAGGCACAGACCAGAGTCCCATCACTGTGAGGAATCATGGATACAGACCAGAGTCCCATCACTGTGAGGAATATCAGGCACAGACCAGAGTCCCATCACTGTGAGGAATCACAGGCACAGACCAGAGTCCCATCACTGTGAGGAATCACAGGCACAGACCAGAGTCCCATCACTGTGAGGAATCACTGGCACAGACCAGAGTCCCATCACTGTGAGGAATATCAGGCACAGACCAGAGTCCCATCACTGTGAGGAATCACAGGCACAGACCAGAGTCCCATCACTGTGAGGAATCATGGATACAGACCAGAGTCTCATCACTGTTGAGGATTATCAGGCACAGACCAGAGTCCCATCACTGTGAGGAATATCAGGCACAGACCAGAGTCCCATCACTGTGAGGAATCACTGGCACAGACCAGAGTCCCATCACTGTGAGGAATCACAGGCACAGACCAGAGTCCCATCACTGTGAGGAATCACAGGCACAGACCAGAGTCCCATCACTGTGAGGATTATCAGGCACAGACCAGAGTCCCATCACTGTGAGGAATCACTTGCACAGACCAGAGTCCCATCACTGAGGAATATCAGGCACAGACCAGAGTCCCATCACTGTGAGGAATATCAGGCACAGACCAGAGTCTCACCACTGTGAGGAATCACTGGCACAGACCAGCGTCCCATCACTGTGAGGAATATCAGGCACAGACCAGAGTCTCATCACTGTGAGAAATCACGGATACAGACCAGAGTCCCATCACTGTGAGGAATCACTGGCACAGACCAGAGTCTCATCACTGTGAGGAATCACAGGCACAGACCAGAGTCCCATCACTGTGAGGAATCACAGGCACAGACCAGAGTCCCATCACTGTGAGGAATCACAGGCACAGACCAGAGTCTCATCACTGTGAGGAATATCAGGCACAGACCAGAGTCTCATCACTGTGAGGAATCACTGGCACAGACCAGAGTCCCATCACTGTGAGGAATCATGGATACAGACCAGAGTCCCATCACTGTGAGGAATATCAGGCACAGACCAGAGTCCCATCACTGTGAGGAATCACAGGCACAGACCAGAGTCCCATCACTGTGAGGAATCACTGGCACAGACCAGCGTCCCATCACTGTGAGGAATATCAGGCACAGACCAGAGTCTCATCACTGTGAGGAATCACTGGCACAGACCAGAGTCCCATCACTGTGAGGAATCACTGGCACAGACCAGAGTCTGATCACTGTGAGGAATTACTGGCACAGACCAGCGTCCCATCACTGTGAGGAATATCAGGCACAGACCAGAGTCCCATCACTGTGAGGAATATCAGGCACAGACCAGAGTCCCATCACTGTGAGGAATCACTGGCACAGACCAGCGTCCCATCACTGTGAGGAATATCAGGCACAGACCAGAGTCCCATCACTGTGAGGAATATCAGGCACAGACAAGAGTCTCATCACTGTGAGGAATCACTGGCACAGACCAGAGTCTCATCACTGTGAGGAATATCAGGCACAGACCAGAGTCCCATCACTGTGAGGAATCACTGGCACAGACCAGAGTCCCATCACTGTGAGGAATCATGGATACAGACCAGAGTCCCATCACTGTGAGGAATATCAGGCACAGACCAGAGTCCCATCACTGTGAGGAATATCAGGCACAGACCAGAGTCCCATCACTGTGAGGAATCACTGGCACAGACCAGAGTCCCATCACTGTGAGGAATCACAGGCACAGACCAGAGTCTCATCACTGTGAGGAATCACAGGCACAGACCAGAGTCCCATCACTGTGAGGAATATCAGGCACAGACCAGAGTCTCATCACTGTGAGGAATCACTGGCACAGACCAGCGTCCCATTACTGTGAGGAATCACTGGCACAGACCAGAGTCCCATCACTGTGAGGAATCACGGATACAGACCAGAGTCCCATCACTGTGAGGAATCACTGGCACAGACCAGCATCCCATCACTGTGAGGAATATCAGGCACAGACCAGAGTCTCATCACTGTGAGGAATCACTGGCACAGACCAGAGTCCCATCACTGTGAGGAATCACTGGCACAGACCAGAGTCCCATCACTGTGAGGAATCACTGGCACAGACCAGAGTCTCATCACTGTGATGAATCACGGACACAGACCAGAGTCCCATCACTGTGAGGAATATCAGGCACAGACCAGAGTCTCATCACTGTGAGGAATCACTGGCACAGACCAGCTTCCCATCACTGTGAGGAATATCAGGCACAGACCAGAGTCCCATCACTGTGAGGAATATCAGGCACAGACCAGAGTCCCATCACTGTGAGGAATCACTGGCACAGACCAGAGTCCCATCACTGTGAGGAATATCAGGCACAGACCAGAGTCTCATCACTGTGAGGAATCACGGACACAGACCAGAGTCCCATCACTGTGAGGAATATCAGGCACAGACCAGAGTCCCATCACTGAGGAATCACTGGCACAGACCAGACTCCCATCACTGTGAGGAATCACGGATACAGACCAGAGTCTCATCACTGTGAGGAATATCAGGCACAGAACAGTGTCCCATCACTGTGAGGAATCACGGACACAGACCAGCGTACTATTGCTCGGTGAGTAATCATAGGCACAGACCAGAGTCCCGTCACACCAGTTGATGAGAGTGGCCCTCAAACAAGATATTGGTTGGCATTGTGGCTATTAACAAAAGCTAGTTAGTACCATGTGTCTGGACCTTGACTACCTTACTTATTACAAATAACAACAACTTGTATTTATATAGCACCTTTAACATAGTAAAACGTCCCAAGGCGCATCACAGGAGTATTATAAGACAAAAAATTTGACACCGAGCCACATAAGGAGAAATTGGGGCAGGTGACCAAAAGCTTGGTCAAAGAGTTAGGTTTTAAGGAGCGTCTTAAAGGAGGAAAGAGAGGCGGAGAGGTTTAGGCAGGGAATTCCAGAGCTTAGGGCCGAGGCAACAGAAGGCACGACCACCAATGGTTGAGCAATTATAATCAGGGATACTCAAGAGGGCAGAATTAGAGGAGCGCAGATATCTCGTGGGGTGGGTGGTTTGTGGGGCTGAAGGAGATTACAGGAAGGATGGGAGAGGCCATGGAGGGATTTGAAAACAAGGATGAGAATTTTGAAATCGAGGCGTTGCTTAACTGGGAGCCAACGTTGGTCAGCGAGCACAGGGGCCATGGGTGAATGGGACTTGGTGCAAGTTAGGACACAGGCAGCCGAGTTTTGGATGACCTCAAAAGGTGAATAGCTCCCTGGCTGTGTGTTGGATGAAGAGACCTGTAATGTTTTACTTCAATCAATTGAAATATATTTAATAACCGACAGCTTCTAATTCTGGAAGCTGTTGCATGGAATCTGAATCATGTTTCTGTGGTGTCTCCTTGCTCTGCTTTAAAGAGATGTCCATTGATTTTACCAGACTTAGATTGTCCTTCCATCGCAATTTTCTCTGCGTTTGAGAGAATAGTCACTATTGTAGATATCTCTGAACCTTGTGCAGTTTGCCCTAGTTTCTGTATTCTGTTGTTCTAACCAAGTGAGCCCAGCCTTTCAGTGGCCAAAGGGAGCCTGTGGGAATTGTTTGTTCGATGGATTTCCTTACAGTTATGTTTTTATATGAATTCCTCCCAGCTCAGTCAGTTTACTGAAGGCTGTCTGCTGTGAAGTTTAATCCATACTCACCGGGAGATGAATGCTGTTTGTTTCACTGAGTGATAAAAGATTTACGTACTTGCTTGAGTATTGGTACAATAGAAAGTGTACAGTATACGCAATACAGTACATGTTAGAGTGCATAGTCCAATACCACACTCTGTCCGTGTACATACACACATGGAGGGTCTAACACAGTTTGATACAGTTGGGTGGCGTTGCTCACTAATGTGGCTAAGACCATTCCATGGCAGGGGCTCGGGTCACACAGGGAGCTCAGCTGGTGCAAGGTTTGCACAGTGCACGGTCCCTATGGAAGTTTCGGAGGGTGATGGAGTTCTAGGAACAAACAATTCCCACAGGCTCCCTTTTGCCTGTGGGGTTTGAAGTGTGCAGCAGCTGGGAGGGGCCCCACAGGTCCTGGGCTCCATCAGTTCCAGGGACATCCCGTGCATCATTTTTTTTATTCGTTCATGGAATGTGGGCGTCGCTGGCAAGGCCAGCATTTATTGCCCATCTTTCGTTGCCCTTGAGAAGGTGATGATGAGCTGCCTTCTTGAACCGCTGCAGTCCGTGTGGTGAAGGTGCTCCCACAGTGCTGTTAGGGAGGGAGTTCTGGGACTTTGACCCAGCGACGATGAAGGAACGGTGATATATTTCCAAGTCAGGATGGTGTGTGACTTGGAGGGGATCTAGGAAGTGATGGTGTTCCCATGCACCTGCTGCCCTTGTTCTTCTAGGTGGAAGAGGTCGCGGGTTTGGGAGGTGCTGTCGAAGAAGCCTTGGCGAGTTGCTGCAGTCCATCTTGTTGATGGTACACACTGCTGCCACGGTGCACCAGTGGTGGAGGGAGTGGATGTTTAAGGTGGTGGATGGGGTGCAAATCAAGCGGGCTGCTTTGTCCAGGATGGTGTCGAGCCTCTTGAGTGTTGTTGGAGCTGCACTCATCCAGGCAAGTGGAGAGTATTCCATCACACTCCTGACTTGTGCCTTGCAGATGGTGCAAAGTTTCTGGTCAATGGTGACCCTCAGGATGTTGATGGTGGGGGATTCGGCGATGGTAATGCCGTTGAATGTCAAGGGGCTGTGGTTGGACTCTCTCTTGTTGGAGATGGCACTTGTGTGGCGCGAATGTTACTTGCCACTTATCAGCCCAAGCCTGAATTTCATCCAGCACTCATTGGTCATGTAAAAGCCAACAGTGATGTGTGTCCTGCAGGATGCGAGGAAGATTAATGACAGCTTATGTTCTCAATCTGTGTGTAGAGCCGGAAGATGTAGGTGAGGTTTTAAATGAATATTTTGCATCTGTGTTCACGATGGAGAAGGGTGATGTAGGCATAGAAATCAGGCAGGGGAATTGTGATATACTTGAACAAATTAGTATTGAGAGGGAGGAGGTACTAGCGGTTTTAGCGGGCTTAAAAGTGGATAAATCCCCAGGCCCTGACGGGATGTATCCCAGGCTGCTGTGTGAGGCAAGGGAGGAGATTGCAGGGGCTCTGACACAAATTTTCAGAACCTCTCTGGCCACAGGGGCGGTGCCAGAGGACTGGAGAACAGCTAATGTAGTGCCATTGTTCAAGAAGGGTAGTAGGGATAAACCAGGGAATTACAGGCCAGTGAGCCTAACATCAGTGGTAGGGAAATTATTGGAAAAAATTCTGAGGGACAGAATTAGTCTCCACTTGGAGAGACAGGGATTAATCAGGGATAGTCAGCATGGCTTTGTCAGGGGGAGATCATGTCTGACCAATTTGATTGAATTTTTCGAGGGGGTGACTGGGTGTGTGGATGAGGGTAGTGCAGTTGATGTAGTCTACATGGACTTCAGTAAGGCTTTTGACAAAGCCCCACATGGGAGACTGGTCAAGAAGGTAAGAGCCCATGGGATCCAGGGCAATTTGGCACATTGGATCCAAAATTGGCTTAGTGGCAGGAGGCAGAGGGTGATGGTCGAAGGTTGTTTTTGTGACTGGAAGCCTGTGTCCAGTGGTGTACCGCAGGGATCGGTGCTGGGTCCTTTGCTGTTTGTAGTTTACATTAATGATTTAGATATGAATGTCGGAGGTATGATCAGTAAGTTCGCAGATGACACAAAAATTGGTGGAGTGGTAAATAGCGAGGAGGGAAGCCTCAGGCTACAGGACGATATAGACGGGTTGGTTAGATGGGCAGAACAGTGGCGAATGGAATTTAACCCTGAAAAGTGTGAGGTGATGCATTTTGGGAGGACTAACAAGGCAAGGGAATACACAATGAATAGTAGGATCCTAGGAAGGACAGAGGATCAGAGGGACCTTGGTGTGCATGTACACAGATCCCTGAAGGCAGCAGGACAGGTAGATAAAGTAGTTAAAAAGGCATATGGGATACTTGCCTTCATTAGCCGAGGCATAGAATATAAGAGCAGGGAGGTTGTGATGGAGCTGTACAAAACGCTAGTTAGGCCACAGCTGGAATACTGTGTGCAGTTCTGGTCGCCACACTATAGGAGGGATGTGATTGCATTGGAGAGGGTGCAGAGGAGATTCACCAGGATGTTACCTGGGCTGGAGCACTTCAGCTATGAAGAGAGACTGGACAGGCTGGGGTTGTTTTCCTTAGAGCAGAGAAGGCTGAGGGGGGACCTGATTGAGGTGTACAAAATTATGAGGGGCATAGATAGGGTAGATAGAAAGGAACTTTTCCCCTTAGTAGAGGGGTCAATAACCAGGGGGCATAGTTTCAAGGTAAGGGGCAGGAGGTTTAGAGGGGATTTGAGGAAAAACTTTTTCACCCAGAGGGTGGTTGGAATCTGGAACTCACTGCCTGAAAGGGTGGTAGAGGCAGGAACCCTCACAACATTCAAGAAGCATTTAGATGAGCACTTGAAACGCCATAGCATACAAGGCTACGGACCAGGTGCTGGAAAATGGGATTAGAATAGACAGGGCTTGATGGCCGGCACGGACACGATGGGCCGAAGGGCCTCTTTTTGTGCTGTATAACTCTATGACTCTGTGGCACAGGTACTCGGTCATTGTATTTGTTATTGGGGATGTTGATTAATGTCACTGTGCGAGGTGGGTTGATGTATATTCTCATGCTAGGATTGAGAGTTACAACAGGATGTAAGAGCACCAGGGCTTCCTCGTACAGCTGAAAGTGGGCTCAGTGCTATTTGAGCTGATATTGGCACCTCACCTGGATTACGAGACCGTTGCACATTTGCAGTTCTGGAAGCTCCAAAGCAGATAGAGAGCCAAATCTGAAACCCTTTCGACACAAAGTGTTGCAGCTGCTGCATTGAGCTTCAGTTGAACGAGGCGGCCCGTTCCGATAAAGGAATTTGATTTGGGGCGTGGCTCTGTAAACTGCTCAGAACCGTCTGCCCGCCCAATGCAGCCCAGTTATTTCATAGCATCGATCAGGCAAGTCTGCTAACGCACGAGATCTGTGTAAGAGGATGGAGAGCCAGTTCATGCAGGCTGGGAATGATGAGGGAGCAATGGATGTTAAACTTCGAGTACAGTACGCACCGTGTAAAAGCCAACAGTGATGTGTGTCCTGCAGGATGCGAGGCAGATTAATGACAGCTTATGTTCTCAAGGACCCGGCTCCGTACTGTGGTGGGAGTACATTTTACCCACATCTACAGTTGTTGTCGCGTATTCAGTGCCAGCTGTACGAGGAAGCCCTGGTGCTCTTACATCCTGTTGTAACTCTCAATCCTAGCATGAGAATATACATCAACCCACCTCGCACAGTGACATTAATCAACATCCCCAATAACAAATACAATGACCGAGTACCTGTGCCACAGAGTCATAGAGTTATACAGCACAAAAAGAGGCCCTTCGGCCCATCGTGTCCGTGCCGGCCATCAAGCCCTGTCTATTCTAATCCCATTTTCCAGCACCTGGTCCGTAGCCTTGTATGCTATGGCGTTTCAAGTGCTCATCTAAATGCTTCTTGAATGGGTGAAACATGTCCTGTTTCAGCAGCTTCCAACATTAAACAAGGCGGTAAACCCTCTCTCTAATATATTTGGGAGCCAACACAATACCTGTTTAAAGTATGGGGCATATTCCGATATGGGGTCTCAGTAAGTGAGGAAAGTGTTGCTAATTGTACATTGAGTTGAGGGTCTGCTCCACGTGTGACGCAGGGTGTTTTTGATTCTCTTGAGATGTTATCCACTGACTTGCACTAAAGGCCGAGTAAGACCACAGGTAACCTCACTGCACTTTGGGTCAGTGATGATGGATAGTTCCAGCAGCATGGGGAGCTGAGAGGATGGCCGCGTTTCTCAATTTGCTCTTTACTTCAGTACCGACTCAACACCAAGCATGCACGTTAGCGCTCACTACCTTATGGCTGGCTAACAAACGGAAAACAGAGGGAAAGGCCATTACCCCCAACGAACCTGTCTAATCAATCCCATTTACTTTCTCATCATATCCCTTGGTTTCTTCTCTCTCCAGAAGTACATTTAATTGCCTTTTGAACCTATTTATACTGTTGATTTAAACCCATTATACTGACCATTATACAGTCCCTGGTAACTTATTGCACCCTTTGAGTGTTAATGTTCCACCTGACTTGCTTTCTTACCCTTACTTGACAACCGTTGTATTCTGTATTATTTGAACACTTCAGTACAGTGAGTAATTTGCCTGGATGTTGTGTTCGTTCCCGCCGGGATCTCAGCTCGAAGTCTCCTCTAATGCTTCATCTCTTGCTCCTTTTCAGGGTCCAACGAGCAACAGCTGTGCTCCTGGCTGATCCCTGCTTTCAGCTGCGATCAATACAATACCTTCTCGGAGAAAATGAGCTCTCCGCCGTGGGAGCAGCACCCCCACCAACCGAGAAGAAACACTTCTCCCTCCAAACATGTGAGTACAGTGGGCACTGGGACTGTGACAGACCTGAGGATCTGCCCCGTTGTAGCATGAGAACCTCGACATCATATACTCGTGGCAAACTTGTAGCTGCGCCAAGTATTGTAACAACTTTAAAATGTTACATGGGGAAGATTTCTTTTGTCTTTGCCAGGGAGAGAATGCACAAGCTGCCTGGGTTTGATACTGATGTGCAGTGGGAGGGCGGGGGACAGTGCCTTTTGTATACGTCCTTGTTAGTAAATACTCCCTCGTTAGTGGAGGGACTGGAGAAGCTGGGGTTGTTCTCCTTAGAACAGAGAAGGTTAAGGGGAGTTTTAATAGAGGCGTTCAAAATTATGAGGTGTTTTGATAGAGTAAATAAGGAGAATGTTTCCACTGACCGGAGGGTCAGTAACCAGAGGACATAGATTTAAGGTAATTGCCAAATAATCCAGGGGGGAAATTTTTTTTATGCAGCAAGTTATGATGATCTAGAATGCACTGCCTGAAAGGGTGGTGGTGCAGATTAAAAAATAACTTTCAAAAGGGAATTAGATATAAAATTGAAAAGTAAAAATTTGCAGGGCTATGGGGAAAGGGCACAGGAATGGAACTAATTGGATAGCTCTTTGAAAGAGTCGGCACAGGCACGATGGGCTGAATGGCATCCTTCTGTGCGGTCTGATTCTATGATTACATCCTAAATGATTGGCCAGACATCTCAGGTTTGTGATATGTTAATATGTAAGGGTGCTGCTACGAGAATAGGTGATAAAGAAAAGACTTGCATTTATGGACAGACTTACATTTATTTAGCGCCATTTACGACCTCAAAGTGCTTTTACAGCCAATGAAGTAATTTTGAAGTGTTGTCGCTGTTGTAATGTAGGAAACGCAGCAGCTGATTTGCGCACAGCAAGCTCCCATAAAATGTAAAATAAATGACTAAATCATCTGTTTTTGGTGTTGGTTGAGGGATAAATATTGGCCAGGACACTGGGAGAACTCCCCTACTTTTCATCGAATAGTGCCATGGGTTCTTTTACGTCCATCTGAGAGAGCACACGGGGCCTCAGTTTAACGTCTCATCCAAAAGACGGCACCTCCAACAGTACAGCACTCCCTCAGTACTGCACAGAGGTGTCAGCCTGGATTATGTGGTCAAGTCTCTGGAGTGGGGCTTGAAACCACGACCTTCCAACTCGGAGGTAAGAGTGCTGCCACTGAACCACGGCTGACACCTGATGCTCAGTGGGTCGCACCCTCGCCTCCGAGTCAGAAGGTTGTGGGTTTGGGTTCAGGTCCCACTCCAGGGATTTGAGCACATAAATCTAGGCTGACACTCCAGTGCAGTACTGAGGGAGTGCTGCACTGTTGGAGGTGTCGTCTTTCGGATGAGACTTTAAACCGAGGCCCTGTCTGCTCTCTAAGGTGGACGTAAACGATCCCATGGCACTATTTCGAAGAAGAGCAGGGGAGTTATCCTCGGTGTCCTGGCCAATATTTAACTCTCAATCAACATAACAAAAACAGATTATCTGGTCATTATCACATTGCTGTTTGTGGGAGCTTGCTGTGCGCAAATTGGCTGTCGTGTTTCCCACATTACAACAGTGACTACACTCCAAAAGTACTTCATTGGCTGTAAAGAGCTTTGAAATGTCTGGTGGTCATGAAAGGCGCTGTATAAATCCAAGTCTCTTTTTTCTTTTAACCCTAAAGGCCGAACCATTTAAAATAAAATTTGCTTTACAAAAGCTATCCAGGTGCACTTTGTTTCAGGATCTGTATCTCCTGCTTAAATCGGATACAGGGCGCTACTACCAATCAACATGGCATGGTAGCTCTCGCCCGCCACTGTGTCTGTGTTCGATTCTTGATCGATTGTTCTTGAGCCAGAAGCAGCGTTTCTGGGATGTACAGATCACTGTGGTGATGCAGGTCTCTGAGCACAATGACATGCACATGTAAAACACATCAAAAGATCTGAATGATTTGGTTTCAGAAAAACAGTTTTAACATTTAGTATATTCTAACGAGGTCTCCCCTTAACCTGGTCTGTAGACTAAAACTTGAGCTTCTTGAATCTTTCCTCACTCCTGCTTGGGTGGCTGGTGTGCAGATTCCATTATATTATGTGCTATTAGTACACCTACCACAGTGCGGAGCGTGTTTAAGATCATCTTCCGCCCTCTTTCTGTCAGCTATCTCCCCTCACAGCCAGTGGCTTTCACCGGGAATTGTTCCGTGGGGTCACATTTCACTCCGGTACCTCACCAGCGCGTCCATTTTGATGTGTGAACCTAGCCAGTGAGTGTCAGCAGGGTCATCACAGCTGAGCCCAATCCTGGGCTCGCCTGCTGTTCACACACATACACTTTCAGTAGGGATTGCAGGATAGCAACCCACAGCAAGAACCTGGGCCCATTCCCCCCGCGCGCCCCCCAGCCAACCATGCTATTACAGGGTGCAGGAACCAATTGTACTGCGCCTACCGCCACCCTGGCTGAGATCAGTCAGTCAGCACAGAGCAGAGACCTTCCTGGGGCATGTTAAGCAAGGACAGCATCTGACTCCGCTGTCGGGCCTTCCGCAGTCGGGCAGTCTGCATGACGAATGGCTGCCAAGGCTCATAGATGAAATGATGAGCACTGGGACAAGCTGGTGGCAGGCTGCTGGTGCCCGTGAAGCATGAGTCAGCACCTTCAGTGTCAGCCGTGACTCAGAGGCGAGAGTGCGACCACTGAGTCAGAGGTCATGGGTTCAAGCCCCACTCCCCAGACTTGAGCCCATAATCTAAGCCGTCACTCTCAGTGCAGCACTGAGGGAGTGCTACACTGTCGGAGGTGCCGTCTTTTGGATGAGATGTTTAACCAAGGCCTCGTCTGCCCTCTCAGGTGGCTGTAAAGCACTTTGGAATATCCTGAGGTCATGAAACGTGCTATATAAATACAAGTTCTTTCTTTCAGGGGAGGGACGGGGATAAAAAGTGCTGCATATATTATCTTCACAAAGGGAATGATGTGAAAACTTCGCTCCGAGTCACGAGCAGGTCTCCAGCCAGCTGTGAAATCACTGCTGGAGCCTAAAATTGCTGCAGATTGCTCACCCAGGGAGGTTCATTCAGCATAGTTACGTGTTGGTGCATTTTTCATTCTGAGTTGAGATACACGGGTTGTTGAGATACAGGAGAAGTTTGCAGGGCTATGGGGAAAGAGCAGGGGAGTGGGACTATTGGATAGCTCTTTCAAAGAGTCGGCACAGACATGATGGGCCAAATGGCCTCCCTCTGTGCTCTGTCATTTTATGAATTTGCGAACCTTTTACAAAACTTTTGGGGGAGAAAATTGCTCTTTGAACCATTCCCAGCATTCTGCTCAGAGAACTGGCTGTGTTCATCACACTTAGCACTCCGATCTACAAGCACCTCGGAGCCTAAGAGAGCTCAGAGGAGTCGGACAAGGAGGAGGGGTCAGAACACTGCATATTTAAAAAAAAAAAGAAAAATCTTTTCAGGGTGTTACACAAATCTGGTGAAACAGATTTCTTAGGGCAAGAAAGGAAGCACCACAGCTATAAGCTGAAGGAACAAACAAGTCAAATTTTATTGCTGCTACAAGGAACTCCATGATTTTTGCCATCTGCAGTTCTGTCAATTATTCAGTGAAAACCGATCAAATCAGTGGCACTGAAGATGAGCACAGCACAAGTGGCTGCGAGCTAGTGTGATAGTGTCTCACTGTGATCAGTGCACAGCACGAGTGGCTGAGAGCCAGTGTGATAGTGTCTCACTGTGATCAGTGCACAGCACGAGTGGCTGAGAGCCAGTGTGATAGTGTCTCACTGTGATCAGTGCACAGCACGAGTGGCTGAGAGCCAGTGTGATAGTGTCTCACTTTGATCAGTGCACAGCACGAGCGGCTGCGAGCCAGTGTGATAGTGTCTCACTTTGATCAGTGCACAGCACGAGTGGCTGAGAGTGTGATAGTGTCTCACTGTGATCAGTGCACAGCACGAGTGGCTGAGAGCCAGTGTGATAGTGTCTCACTGTGATCAGTGCACAGCACGAGTGGCTGAGAGCCAGTGTGATAGTGTCTCACTGAGATCAGTGCACAGCACGAGTGGCTGCGAATGTGATAGTGTCTCACTGTGTTCAGTGCCACAGCACGAGTGGCTGAGAGTGTGATAGTGTCTCACTGTGATCCGTATGCACAGTCGAGTGCTGAGAGCCAGATGTGATAGTGTCTCACTGTGGATCAGTGCACAGCACGAGTGCTTGTGCCCAGCAGGAGTGTGATAGTGTCTGTGTCAGTGCTGCGAGTGTGATAGTGTCTCACTGGAGATTAGTTGCACAGCACGAGAGGCTGCGAGCCAGTGTGATAGTGTCTCACTGTCATCAGTGCCGACGAGTGGCTGAGAGAGTGTGATATGTCTCAGTGATCAGAGTGCCAGCACGAGTGATCCGGTGATAGTTTCCTGAACGGTGCACAGACGAGTGTATTATAGTGTCTCACTAGTGATCAGTGCACGCAGATGGCTGAGAGTCTCACTATGTTGATAGTGTCTCACTGTGATGAGTGCACAGCACGAGTGGCCTGAGCCAGGTGTGATAGTGTCTCACTGTGATCAGTGCACAGGAGTGGCGATGTGGTAGGTCTCAGGCCATGCTGATGTTATGTTTCTCACTGATCAGTGCACAGCACGAGTGCGCGAGTGTGATAGTGTCTCACTGTGATCAGTGCACAGCAGAGTGGCTGAGAGCCAGTGTGATAGTGTCTCACTGTGATCAGTGCACAGCACGAGTGGCTGAGAGTGTGATAGTGTCTCACTGTGATCAGTGCACAGCACGAGTGGCTGCGAGCCAGTGTGATAGTGTCTCACTGTGATCAGTGCACAGCACGAGTGGCTGAGAGTGTGATAGTGTCTCACTGTGATCAGTGCACAGCACGAGTGGCTGCGAGCCAGTGTGATAGTGTCTCACTGTGATCAGTGCACAGCACGAGTGGCTGAGAGCCAGTGTGATAGTGTCTCACTATGATCAGTGCACAGCACGAGTGGCTGAGAGCCAGTGTGGTAGTGTCTCACTGTGATCAGTGCACAGCACGAGTGGCTGCGAGTGTCATAGTGTCTCACTGTGATCAGTGCACAGCACGAGTGGCTGAGAGTGTGATAGTGTCTCACTGTGATCAGTGCACAGCACGAGTGGCTGAGAGCCAGTGTGATAGTGTCTCACTGTGATCAGTGCACAGCACGAGTGGCTGCGAGTGTGATAGTGTCTCACTGTGATCAGTGCACAGCACGAGTGGCTGCGAGCTAGTGTGATAGTGTCTCTCTGTGATCAGTGCACAGCACGAGCGGCTGCGAGTGTGATAGTGTCTCACTGTGTTCAGTGCACAGCACGAGTGGCTGAGAGTGTGATAGTGTCTCACTGTGTTCAGTGCACAGCATGAGTGGCTGAGAGCCAGTGTGATAGTGTCTCACTTTGATCAGTGCACAGCACGAGTGGCTGCGAGCCAGTGTGATAGTGTCTCACTGTGATCAGTGCACAGCACGAGTGGCTGCGAGCTAGTGTGATAGTGTCTCACTGTGATCAGAGCATAGCACGAGTGGCTGAGAGCCAGTGTGATAGTGTCTCACTGTGTTCAGGGCACAGCACGAGTGGCTGAGAGTGTGATCGTGTCTCACTGTGATCAGTGCACAGCACGAGTGGCTGAGAGCCAGTGTGATAGTGTCTCACTGTGATCAGTGCACAGCACGAGCGGCTGCGAGCCAGTGTGATAGTGTCTCACTGTGATCAGTGCACAGCACGAGTGGCTGAGAGTGTGATAGTGTCTCACTGTGATCAGTGCACAGCGCGAGCAGCTGAGAGCCAGTGTGATAGTGTCTCACTATGATCACTACACAGCACCAGTGGCTGAGAGCCAGTGTGATAGTGTCTCACTGTGATCAGTGCACAGCACGAGTGGCTGCGAGCCAGTGCGATAGTGTCTCACTGTGATCAGTGCACAGCACGAGCGGCTGAGAGTGTGATAGTGTCTCACTGTGTTCAGTGCACAGCACGAGTGGCTGCGAGTGTGATAGTGTCTCACTGTGATCAGTGCACAGCACGAGTGGCTGAGAGTGTGATAGTGTCTCACTGTGATCAGTGCACAGCACGAGTGGCTGAGAGCCAGTGTGATAGTGTCTCACTGTGATCAGTGCACAGCACGAGTGGCTGAGAGCCAGTGTGATAGTGTCTCACTGTGATCAGTGCACAGCACGAGTGGCTGAGAGCCAGTGTGATAGTGTCTCACTTTGATCAGTGCACAGCACGAGTGGCTGAGAGCCAGTGTGATAGTGTCTCACTGTGATCAGTGCACAGCACGAGTGGCTGAGAGCCAGTGTGATAGTGTCTCACTGTGATCAGTGCACAGCACGAGTGGCTGAGAGCCAGTGTGATAGTGTCTCACTGTGATCAGTGCACAGCACGAGTGGCTGAGAGTGTGATAGTGTCTCACTGTGATCAGTGCACAGCACGAGTGGCTGAGAGTGTGATAGTGTCTCACTGTGATCAGTGCACAGCACGAGTGGCTGCGAGTGTGATAGTGTCTCACTGTGATCAGTGCACAGCACGAGTGGCTGAGAGCCAGTGTGATAGTGTCTCACTGTGATCAGTGCACAGCACGAGTGGCTGAGAGCCAGTGTGATAGTGTCTCACTGTGATCAGTGCACAGCACGAGTGGCTGAGAGCCCGTGTGATAGTGTCTCACTGTGATCAGTGCACAGCACGAGTGGCTGAGAGTGTGATAGTGTCTCACTGTGATCAGTGCACAGCACGAGTGGCTGCGAGTGTGATAGTGTCTCACTGTGATCAGTGCACAGCACGAGCGGCTGCGAGTGTGATAGTGTCTCACTGTGATCAGTGCACAGCACGAGCAGCTGAGAGCCAGTGTGATAGTGTCTCACTGTGATCAGTGCACAGCACAAGTGGCTGCGAGTGTGATAGTGTCTCACTGTGATCAGTGCACAGCACGAGCAGCTGAGAGCCAGTGTGATAGTGTCTCACAATGATCAGTACACAGCACGAGTGGCTGCGTGCTAGTGTGATAGTGTCTCACTGTGATCAGTGCACAGCACGAGTGGCTGTGAGCCAGTGTGATTGTGTCTCACTGTGATCAGTGCACAGCACGAGTGGCTGAGAGCCTGTGTGATAGTGTCTCACTGTGTTCAGTGCACAGCACGAGTGGCTGAGAGCCAGTGCGATAGTGTCTCACTGTGTTCAGTGCACAGCACGAGTGGCTGCGAGTGTGATAGTGTCTCACTGTGATCAGTGCACAGCACGAGTGGCTGAGAGCCAGTGTGATAGTGTCTCACTGTGATCAGTGCACAGCACGAGCGGCTGCGAGTGTGATAGTGTCTCACTGTGATCAGTGCACAGCACGAGTGGCTGCGAGTGTGATAGTGTCTCACTGTGATCAGTGCACAGCACGAGCGGCTGCGAGTGTGATAGTGTCTCACTGTGTTCAGTGCACAGCACGAGTGGCTGAGAGTGTGATAGTGTCTCACTGTGATCAGTGCACAGCACGAGTGGCTGCGAGCCAGTGTGATAGTGTCTCACTGTGATCAGTGCACAGCACGAGTGGCTGAGAGCCAGTGTGATAGTGTCTCACTGTGTTCAGTGCACAGCACGAGTGGCTGCGAGTGTGATAGTGTCTCACTGTGATCAGTGCACAGCACGAGTGGCTGAGAGCCAGTGTGATAGTGTCTCACTGTGATCAGTGCACAGCACGAGCGGCTGCGAGTGTGATAGTGTCTCACTGTGATCAGTGCACAGCACGAGCGGCTGCGAGTGTGATAGTGTCTCACTTTGATCAGTGCACAGCACGAGCTGGCTGCGAGTGTGATAGTGTCTCACTGTGTTCAGTGCACAGCACGAGTGGCTGAGAGCCAGTGTGATAGTGTCTCACTGTGATCAGTACGCAGCACGAGTGGCTGCGAGCCAGTGTGATAGTGTCTCACTGTGATCAGTGCACAGCACGAGTGGCTGAGAGCCAGTGTGACAGTGTCTCACTGTGTTCAGTGCACAGCACGAGTGGCTGAGAGCCAGTGTGATAGTGTCTCACTGTGATCAGTGCACAGCACGAGTGGCTGAGAGCCAGTGTGATAGTGTCTCACTATGATCACTACACAGCACCAGTGGCTGAGAGCCAGTGTGATAGTGTCTCACTGTGATCAGTGCACAGCACGAGTGGCTGCCAGTGTGATAGTGTCTCACTGTGATCAGTGCACAGCACGAGCAGCTGAGAGCCAGTGTGATAGTGTCTCACTGTGATCAGTGCACAGCACGAGTGGCTGTGAGCCAGTGTGATAGTGTCTCACTGTGATCAGTGCACAGCACGAGTGGCTGAGAGCCTGTGTGATAGTGTCTCACTGTGTTCAGTGCACAGCACGAGTGGCTGCGAGTGTGATAGTGACTCACTGTGATCAGTGCACAGCACGAGTGGCTGCGAGCCAGTGTGTTAGTGTCTCACTGTGATCAGTGAACAGCACGAGTGGCTGAGAGTGTGATAGTGTCTCACTGTGATCAGTGCACAGCACGAGTGGCTGCGAGTGTGATAGTGTCTCACTGTGATTAGTGCACAGCACGAGTGGCTGAGAGCCAGTGTGATAGTGTCTCACTGTGACCAGTGCACAGCACGAGTGGCTGAGAGCCAGTGTGATAGTGTCTCACTGTGACCAGTACACAGCACGAGTGGCTGAGAGCCAGTGTGATAGTGTCTCACTGTGATCAGTGCACAGCACGAGCGGCTGAGAGCCCGTGTGATAGTGTCTCACTGTGATCAGTGCACAGCACGAGTGGCTGCGAGTGTGATAGTGTCTCACTGTGATCAGTGCACAGCACGAGCGGCTGCGAGTGTGATAGTGTCTCACTGTGATCAGTGCACAGCACGAGCGGCTGCGAGTGTGATAGTGTCTCACTGTGATCAGTGCACAGCACGAGTGGCTGCGAGTGTGATAGTGTCTCACTGTGACCAGTGCACAGCACGAGTGGCTGAGAGCCAGTGTGATAGTGTCTCACTGTGATCAGTGCACAGCACGAGCGGCTGAGAGCCAGTGTGATAGTGTCTCACTGTGATCAGTGCACAGCACGAGTGGCTGCGAGTGTGATAGTGTCTCACTGTGATCAGTGCACAGCACGAGCGGCTGCGAGTGTGATAGTGTCTCACTGTGATCAGTGCACAGCACGAGCGGCTGCGATTGTGATAGTGTCTCACTGTGATCAGTGCACAGCACGAGTGGCTGTGAGCCAGTGTGATAGTGTCTCACTGTGATCAGTGCACAGCGCGAGTGGCTGAGAGCCTGTGTGATAGTGTCTCACTGTGTTCAGTGCACAGCACGAGTGGCTGCGAGTGTGATAGTGACTCACTGTGATCAGTGCACAGCACGAGTGGCTGCGAGCCAGTGTGTTAGTGTCTCACTGTGATCAGTGAACAGCACGAGTGGCTGAGAGTGTGATAGTGTCTCACTGTGATCAGTGCACAGCACGAGTGGCTGCGAGCCAGTGTGATAGTGTCTCACTGTGATCAGTGCACAGCACGAGTGGCTGAGAGCCAGTGTGATAGTGTCTCACTATGATCAGTGCACAGCACGAGTGGCTGAGAGCCAGTGTGGTAGTGTCTCACTGTGATCAGTGCACAGCACGAGTGGCTGCGAGTGTGATAGTGTCTCACTGTGATCAGTGCACAGCACGAGTGGCTGAGAGTGTGATAGTGTCTCACTGTGATCAGTGCACAGCACGAGTGGCTGAGAGCCAGTGTGATAGTGTCTCACTGTGATCAGTGCACAGCACGAGTGGCTGCGAGTGTGATAGTGTCTCACTGTGATCAGTGCACAGCACGAGTGGCTGCGAGCTAGTGTGATAGTGTCTCACTGTGATCAGTGCACAGCACGAGCGGCTGCGAGTGTGATAGTGTCTCACTGTGTTCAGTGCACAGCACGAGTGGCTGAGAGTGTGATAGTGTCTCACTGTGTTCAGTGCACAGCACGAGTGGCTGAGAGCCAGTGTGATAGTGTCTCACTTTGATCAGTGCACAGCACGAGTGGCTGCGAGCCAGTGTGATAGTGTCTCACTGTGATCAGTGCACAGCACGAGTGGCTGCGAGCTAGTGTGATAGTGTCTCACTGTGATCAGAGCATAGCACGAGTGGCTGAGAGCCAGTGTGATAGTGTCTCACTGTGTTCAGGGCACAGCACGAGTGGCTGAGAGTGTGATCGTGTCTCACTGTGATCAGTGCACAGCACGAGCGGCTGCGAGCCAGTGTGATAGTGTCTCACTGTGATCAGTGCACAGCACGAGTGGCTGAGAGTGTGATAGTGTCTCACTGTGATCAGTGCACAGCGCGAGCAGCTGAGAGCCAGTGTGATAGTGTCTCACTATGATCACTACACAGCACCAGTGGCTGAGAGCCAGTGTGATAGTGTCTCACTGTGATCAGTGCACAGCACGAGCGGCTGCGAGTGTGATAGTGTCTCACTGTGATCAGTGAACAGCACGAGTGGCTGAGAGCCAGTGTGATAGTCTCTCACTGTGATCAGTGCACAGCACGAGCGGCTGAGAGTGTGATAGTGTCTCACTGTGTTCAGTGCACAGCACGAGTGGCTGCGAGTGTGATAGTGTCTCACTGTGATCAGTGCACAGCACGAGTGGCTATGAGTGTGATAGTGTCTCACTGTGATCAGTGCACAGCACGAGTGGCTGCGAGCCAGTGTGATAGTGTCTCACTGTGATCAGTGCACAGCACGAGTGGCTGAGAGCCAGTGTGATAGTGTCTCACTTTGATCAGTGCACAGCACGAGTGGCTGAGAGCCAGTGTGATAGTGTCTCACTGTGACCAGTGCACAGCACGAGTGGCTGAGAGCCAGTGTGATAGTGTCTCACTGTGATCAGTGCACAGCACGAGCGGCTGAGAGCCCGTGTGATAGTGTCTCACTGTGATCAGTGCACAGCACGAGTGGCTGAGAGTGTGATAGTGTCTCACTCTGATCAGTGCACAGCACGAGTGGCTGCGAGTGTGATAGTGTCTCACTGTGATCAGTGCACAGCACGAGCGGCTGCGAGTGTGATAGTGTCTCACTGTGATCAGTGCACAGCACGAGTGGCTGAGAGCCAGTGTGATAGTGTCTCACTGTGACCAGTGCACAGCACGAGTGGCTGAGAGCCAGTGTGATAGTGTCTCACCGTGATCAGTGCACAGCACGAGCGGCTGAGAGCCCGTGTGATAGTGTCTCACTGTGATCAGTGCACAGCACGAGTGGCTGAGAGTGTGATAGTGTCTCACTGTGATCAGTGCACAGCACGAGTGGCTGCGAGTGTGATAGTGTCTCACTGTGATCAGTGCACAGCACGAGCGGCTGCGAGTGTGATAGTGTCTCAATGTGATCAGTGCACAGCACGAGCAGCTGAGAGCCAGTGTGATAGTGTCTCACTGTGATCAGTGCACAGCACGAGTGGCTGCGTGCTAGTGTGATAGTGTCTCACTGTGATCAGTGCACAGCACGAGTGGCTGTGAGCCAGTGTGATTGTGTCTCACTGTGATCAGTGCACAGCACGAGTGGCTGAGAGCCTGTGTGATAGTGTCTCACTGTGTTCAGTGCACAGCACGAGTGGCTGAGAGCCAGTGCGATAGTGTCTCACTGTGTTCAGTGCACAGCACGAGTGGCTGCGAGTGTGATAGTGTCTCACTGTGATCAGTGCACAGCACGAGTGGCTGAGAGCCAGTGTGATAGTGTCTCACTGTGATCAGTGCACAGCACGAGCGGCTGCGAGTGTGATAGTGTCTCACTGTGATCAGTGCACAGCACGAGCGGCTGCGAGTGTGATAGTGTCTCACTTTGATCAGTGCACAGCACGAGCGGCTGCGAGTGTGATAGTGTCTCACTGTGTTCAGTGCACAGCACGAGTGGCTGAGAGTGTGATAGTGTCTCACTGTGATCAGTACGCAGCACGAGTGGCTGCGAGCCAGTGTGATAGTGTCTCACTGTGATCAGTGCACAGCACGAGTGGCTGAGAGCCAGTGTGATAGTGTCTCACTGTGTTCAGTGCACAGCACGAGTGGCTGCGAGTGTGATAGTGTCTCACTGTGATCAGTGCACAGCACGAGTGGCTGAGAGCGAGTGTGATAGTGTCTCACTGTGATCAGTGCACAGCACGAGCGGCTGCGAGTGTGATAGTGTCTCACTGTGATCAGTGCACAGCACGAGCGGCTGCGAGTGTGATAGTGTCTCACTTTGATCAGTGCACAGCACGAGCGGCTGCGAGTGTGATAGTGTCTCACTGTGTTCAGTGCACAGCACGAGTGGCTGAGAGCCAGTGTGATAGTGTCTCACTGTGATCAGTACGCAGCACGAGTGGCTGCGAGCCAGTGTGATAGTGTCTCACTGTGATCAGTGCACAGCACGAGTGGCTGAGAGCCAGTGTGATAGTGTCTCACTGTGTTCAGTGCACAGCACGAGTGGCTGAGAGCCAGTGTGATAGTGTCTCACTGTGACCAGTGCACAGCACGAGTGGCTGAGAGCCAGTGTGATAGTGTCTCACTGTGATCAGTGCACAGCACGAGCGGCTGAGAGCCCGTGTGATAGTGTCTCACTGTGATCAGTGCACAGCACGAGTGGCTGAGAGTGTGATAGTGTCTCACTGTGATCAGTGCACAGCACGAGTGGCTGCGAGTGTGATAGTGTCTCACTGTGATCAGTGCACAGCACGAGTGGCTGCGAGTGTGATAGTGTCTCACTGTGATCAGTGCACAGCACGAGCGGCTGCGAGTGTGATAGTGTCTCACTGTGATCAGTGCACAGCACGAGCGGCTGCGAGTGTGATAGTGTCTCACTGTGATCAGTGCACAGCACGCGTGGCTGCGAGTGTGATAGTGTCTCACTGTGACCAGTGCACAGCACGAGTGGCTGAGAGCCAGTGTGATAGTGTCTCACTGTGATCAGTGCACAGCACGAGCGGCTGAGAGCCCGTGTGATAGTGTCTCACTGTGATCAGTGCACAGCACGAGTGGCTGAGAGCCAGTGTGATAGTGTCTCACTGTGACCAGTGCACAGCACGAGTGGCTGAGAGCCAGTGTGATAGTGTCTCACTGTGACCAGTGCACAGCACGAGTGGCTGAGAGCCAGTGTGATAGTGTCTCACTGTGATCAGTGCACAGCACGAGCGGCTGAGAGCCCGTGTGATAGTGTCTCACTGTGATCAGTGCACAGCACGAGTGGCTGAGAGCCTGTGTGATAGTGTCTCACTGTGTTCAGTGCACAGCACGAGTGGCTGCGAGTGTGATAGTGACTCACTGTGATCAGTGCACAGCACGAGTGGCTGCGAGCCAGTGTGTTAGTGTCTCACTGTGATCAGTGAACAGCACGAGTGGCTGAGAGTGTGATAGTGTCTCACTGTGATCAGTGCACAGCACGAGTGGCTGCGAGTGTGATAGTGTCTCACTGTGATCAGTGCACAGCACGAGTGGCTGAGAGCCAGTGTGATAGTGTCTCACTGTGACCAGTGCACAGCACGAGTGGCTGAGAGCCAGTGTGATAGTGTCTCACTGTGACCAGTGCACAGCACGAGTGGCTGAGAGCCAGTGTGATAGTGTCTCACTGTGATCAGTGCACAGCACGAGCGGCTGAGAGCCCGTGTGATAGTGTCTCACTGTGATCAGTGCACAGCACGAGTGGCTGAGAGTGTGATAGTGTCTCACTGTGATCAGTGCACAGCACGAGTGGCTGCGAGTGTGATAGTGTCTCACTGTGATCAGTGAACAGCACGAGCGGCTGCGAGTGTGATAGTGTCTCACTGTGATCAGTGCACAGCACGAGCGGCTGCGAGTGTGATAGTGTCTCACTGTGATCAGTGCACAGCACGAGTGGCTGCGAGTGTGATAGTGTCTCACTGTGACCAGTGCACAGCACGAGTGGCTGAGAGCCAGTGTGATAGTGTCTCACTGTGATCAGTGCACAGCACGAGCGGCTGAGAGCCCGTGTGATAGTGTCTCACTGTGATCAGTGCACAGCACGAGTGGCTGCGAGTGTGATTGTGTCTCACTGTGATCAGTGCACAGCACGAGCGGCTGCGAGTGTGATAGTGTCTCACTGTGATCAGTGCACAGCACGAGCGGCTGCGATTGTGATAGTGTCTCACTGTGATCAGTGCACAGCACGAGCAGCTGAGAGCCAGTGTGATAGTGTCTCACTGTGATCAGTGCACAGCACGAGTGGCTGCGAGTGTGATAGTGTCTCACTGTGATCAGTGCACAGCACGAGTGGCTGAGAGCTAGTGTGATAGTGTCTCACTGTGATCAGTGCTCAGCACGAGTGGCTGCGAGTGTGATAGTGTCTCACTGTGATCAGTGCACAGCACGAGTGGCTGCGAGTGTGATAGTGTCTCACTGTGATCAGTGCACAGCACGAGTGGCTGAGAGTGTGATAGTGTCTCACTGTGATCAGTGCACAGCACGAGTGGCTGAGAGCCAGTGTGATAGTGTCTCACTGTGAGCAGTGCACAGCACGAGTGGCTGCGAGCCAGTGTGATAGTGTCTCACTGTGAGCAGTGCACAGCACCAGTGGCTGAGAGCCAGTGTGATAGTGTCTCACTGTGAGCAGTGCACAGCACGAGTGGCTGAGAGCCAGTGTGATAGTGTCTCACTGTGATCAAGGTGAATTTGATTTTTGGTATCCACAGTATGTATTCACAGACTGAAAGTAATATTTCTTTTTCTTTCATAACTTACTAACACCAATGTTGGTTACAATTTTAAATTGGAGGTGTGCCGATCGACTGTTTCCTGATAATTTACGTCAGAGTATAGCTTGAGGTAACATTTGCATTATTTTTTAGAAATAATTAATATCTGTGTGAAGCCTGCCCCTCTTTTCTGCTCATCCATATTAAATATAGCACAGCACATTCCGTCTGAATGGGATCCATTAGTTTGAGACGCTCGAGTGCCGAGTGGAGGCAGGCTGCTGAAGGCAAGGGTTGACCAGTGCTTCATGGAGGTAAAACAAAGAAAGAAATACTGGTAATTATCCAGCACCTTTCACAACCTCAGGACGTCTCAAAGTACTTGACAGCCAATTACAGCACTTTTTTTTGAAGTGTAGTCACTTTTGTAATGTAGGAAATGCAGCAGCCAATTTGTGCACAGCAAGCTCCCACAGACAGCAATGAAATAAATGACCAGCTGATCTGTTTTAGGTAATGGAAGCTGGAAAACACTCAGCAGGTCAGGCAGCATCTGTCAAGAGAGAAACAGAGTTTACATAGAAACATAGAAGATAGGAGCAGGAGTAGGCCATTCGGCCCCTCGAGCCTGCTCCGCCATTCGATGAGATCATGGCTGATCATCCAAACTCAGTACCCTGTCCCTGCCTTCTCCCCATATCCCTTGATACCTTTAGCTTTAAGAAATATATCTAACTCCTTCTTGAATATATTTACTGACTTAGCCTCAACTGCCTTCTGTACTCGAATCCTCTCGCTATGAAGGCCAACATACCATTTTCCTTCTTAACCGCCTGCTGCACCTGCATGCTTACCTTCAGCGACTGGTGCACAAGGACACCCAGGTCTCGTTGCACTTCCCCTTTTCCCAATCTATTGCCGTTCAGATAATAATCTGCCTTTCTGTTTTTGCCACCAAAGTGGATAACCTCGCATTTATCCACATTATACTGCATCTGCCATGCTTCTGCCCAATCACCCAACCTGTCCAAATCATACTGGAGTTTCTCGGCATCCTCCTCGCAGCACACACGCCCACCCAGCTTTGTGTCATCTGCAAACTTGGAGATATTACATCTAGTTCCCTCGTCTAGATCATTAATATATATAGTGAATAGCTGGGGTCCTAGGACCGATCCCTGCGGAACCCCACTAGTCACTGCCTGCCACTTGGAAAAAGACCCGTTTATTCCAAGTCTTTGCTTCCTGTCTGCCAACCAGTTCTCTATCCAAGTCAATACCTTGCCCCCAATCCCATGTGCCTTAACTTTACACGCTAATCTCTTATGCGGGACCTTATCGAAAGCCTTCTGAAAGTCCAAATACACCACATCCACTGGTTCTCCCTTATCTATTCTATCAGTTACATCCTCAAAAAATTCCAGTAGATTAGTCAAGCACGATTGACCTTTTGTAAATCCATAACGGCCCCAATATTTACGGGGTGGCGGGAAGGGAGCGTGAGGAAAACCTGGCGAGTTCGGGGACACGTAGTTCCTGCCAAATTTAACAGCAGGCACTCATTATAAATTTTTTCTTCCGTTTCCCGCCCAGCAGCTGACTAAATTGGTAGGCCGGCCGACTGCCGGGCAGGAGGCCCCAGCAGGCGATCGGGAGGGGTGGGGGGAACAGGGAGAGAGCAGTCTGCAGATCGGTGCTTGGGGCGGGGGTGGGCACACTGCTGTGGTGTGCAGATCGGTGCTTGGGGCGGGGGTGGGCGCACGGCTGTGGTGTGCAGATCGGTGCTTGGGGCGGGGGTGGGCACAAGGCTGTGGTGTGCAGATCGGTGCTTGGGGCGGGGGTGGGCACACGGCTGTGGTGTGCAGATCGGTGCTTGGGGCGGGGGTGGGCACACTGCTGTGGTGTGCAGATCGGTGCTTGGGGCAGGGGTGGGCACACGGCTGTGGTGTGCAGATCGGTGCTTGGGGCGGGGATGGCACACTGCTGTGGTGTGCAGATCGGTGCTTGGGGCGGGGGGGCACACTGCTGTGGTGTGCAGATCGGTGCTTGGGGCGGGGGGGCACACTGCTGTGGTGTGCCGATCGGTGCTGTGGGGCGGTGTGGTCGGCTGTGATCATTGGCTGCAGATCAGTGCTCGGGGTGGGCGGGAGTTGTTGGCTGTGATCGTAGGCTGCAGAGACAGCCATCAGAGCTTGGAGAGGTCAGCAATCGTGGCGGGGACTAGAGAGTGGCCGCGATCGGCGGGGGGAGACCAAAGGCTTCCTTGAGGGGCCGGTCTGAGCACTCTTGCTCCTTCTGGCCTACGAGAAGTGCTGTAAAAAGCACTTACCCTCTGGTCGGTGGTCGAGTTGGGGTTTACCTCCTCCCGTCCATGGTGAGGCGGTTAATATCGAGGCCAACATTTGAGGTCGATGACCTTTCATCGGAATTGGAAGATTCTTGGACGTATAGGGACTAAGTGAAGGAAGGTAGAAAGAGGTGGGTATAAAAAATCTTCAAAAATAATCAACTAAGAATGCTGCACAGGTGAAAGCCACTCAGCTCTGTGAGAATGTGTCATGCCATTCTCAGATCAGTATTCATCCTCCGTTTGATTGATAGGGTAACTGATCAGAGATGAAAGATTCGACCTAATTGATTTACTTTGAGATGAGCTTACGGCAGAATAGTAATTTTACTCAAAACTGAAAAATTGTTCCTTGGAGCTTGCTTCTTCGGGGACTTCATTTGACCTACGTTTCTGATAACTTCAATATTTAATATTCAGTAATTATTAGAAATGGATGCACTTGCATTGGTAACGAAGGAAAGCCACTTCCTCCAAGGTGGTGCACACTCCTCACTATTAGTGACCAGGTGTGGTTTAGGTGGTGCACACTCCTCACTATTAGTGACCAGGTGTGGTTTAGGTGGTGCTCACTCCTCACTATTAGTGACCAGGTGTGGTTTAGATGGTACACACTCCTCACTATTAGTGACCAGGTGTGGTTTAGGTGGTGCACACTCCTCACTATCGGTGACCAGGTGTGGTTTAGGTGGTGCACACTCCTCACTATTAGTGACCAGGTGTGGTTTAGATGGTACACACTCCTCACTATCGGTGACCAGGTGTGGTTTAGGTGGTGCACACTCCTCACTATTAGTGACCAGGTGTGGTTTAGGTGGTGCACACTCCTCACTATTAGTGACCAGGTGTGGTTTAGGTGGTGCACACTCCTCACTATCGGTGACCAGGTGTGGTTTAGGTGGTGCACACTCCTCACTATCGGTGACCAGGTGTGGTTTAGGTGGTGCACACTCCTCACTATTGGTGACCAGGCGTGGTTTAGGTGGTGCACACTCCTCACTATTGGTGACCAGGTGTGGTTTAGGTGGTGCTCACTCCTCACTATTGGTGACAGGTGTGGTTTAGGTGGTGCACACTCCTCACTATTAGTCATGATGTGGAGATGCCGGTGTTGGACTGGGGTGGACAAAAGTGAGAAGTCGCGAGAAAGCTTGTGATTTCAAATAAAACTGTTGGACTATAACCTGGTGTTGTGCGACTTCTCACTTTTGTCCACCCCAGTCCAACACCGGCATCTCCGCATCATGGCCACTATCGACACCACAAACTGCCGGCTCAAAGTGGAGAGAATCGCAAAGAAGATCGCGCATATCGACACCGACATCAAGTATCTACATATCTATCTATGCTTTGTCGATTCGTATTCCTTTACTTCACCTGACGAAGGGGCAGCAGCTCCGAAAGCTTGTGATTTCAAATAAAACTGTTGGACTATAACCTGGTGTTGTGCGACTTCTCACTATTAGTGACCAGGTGTGGTTTAGATGGTGCACACTCCTCACTATTAGTGACCAGGTGTGGTTTAGGTGGTGCACACTCTTCACCATTAGTTACCAGGTATAGTTTATTGGATATAATTACATGTAAATTACAACACAGAAACAGGCCCTTCGGCCCAACCAGTCCGTGTTGGCATTTTTCCCCGACAGGAGCAGTATCCCAATCCCAAGCGCCCATCCTGTTCCCATATCCTATCCTTCCCCTTTCCTTCAAGCATCTATCGAACCTATATTTAAATGTTGACATGGTCTCTGTTTCAATCACTAACTCCACAGCCTCACAATCCTCTGTGTAATAAACATTCTCCTGCTCTCTGTCCTGAATCTCATGCAGTTAATCTTGTATCTATGTCCCCTCATTCTAGACTCTCAAATACTGGAAACAGTCTGTTTCTATCTGCTGTCCTTTCGTAATTTTAAGCACCTCTATTAAATCATTCTGTAATTTGTTCTGTTCTAATAAAAACAGCCCCAGTTTTCCAAGTCTTTCTACATATTTGTATTTCCTCACACCAGGCAGCATCCTAGTGAATCTGTTCTGGAAACATAGAAACTAGGAGCAGGAGTAGGCCATTCGGCCCGTCGAGCCTGCTCCACCATTCAATACGATCATGGCTGATCATCCAAATCCAGTACCCTGTCCCTGCTTTCTCACACAATCCCCATCGAGCCTGCACTGACACATATCCCACCCTATCCCCGTAACCCACGTATTTAATTCCCCCTAACATATCCCATCCTATCCCCGTAACCCCACATATTTAATCCCCCCCTAACACTAAGGGTCAATTTATCATAGCCAAATCAACCTAACCCGCACATTTTTGGACTGTGGGAGGAAACCGGAGCAGCCGGAGGAAACCCACGCAGACACGGGGAGAATGTGCAAACTCCACACATGTGCAAACTGTACCCTCTCTTACCTCAACATCCTTCCTATAGTGTAGAGCCCAAAACTGCACCCAGTTCTCCAACTGTAGGCTTACTGAGGTTCATATAGATTCACCATTGCATCTCAACTTTTATATTCTAAACCTCTTCCCATAAAACCCAGATTTCCATTAGCTTTTTTTTAATAGCTTTATTCACTTGAAGTGCTGCTTTTAGTCTATGAGGTTATTAATATTCCATTATAACAAAGCATATTATTACTGCTAGGTTATCAAATCCTGGTGATCTAATTGTTTAACTGAGTGGATGTGTGTGTATGCGATTCTGGGTCAGTGGTTCCATCAATATCCACCTGCTCAATGGTTTGAGCTGATGCTCCAGGAGTCTCCAGGTGATTAAGCTAACCGTCTAGTTTCATTATCTCCCGGTTGCAGTATGAAACCTAACTACCTAAGCACTTTGTGATATTCTATCAATTACATGGGCCACTACTGCTATCATCACATAACAAGAGAACATAGCAACATAATGAATTGAATACTATCAACAGGAAGAAGCAAATGAGAAATGAAACAAGTGCTCATTTTAAAAGCGCTAATAAATGAAAAGTAGAACATTTAAAGGGATGGGATAAAACTAAGAGGCATCATCAGATGAGAAAGAGGCAAGGGGTAAGAAAAGATAGGGAAATGAGAGAGAGCTAACGCGAAAAGAAATAAGGGAGCAGATGAGAGGACAAGGGGAGAGCGCAAAATCAGAGGAGAGAGGGAACAACAGGAGAAATAGAAAGAGGAAACAAACTGGAAGAAAAGGAATAGAGGAAACAAACAAGAGAAGAGGAAACCAGAAACAAGAGAGCAGAAAGGGAAACCTAACACACGAGGGGAAAGGGAATCTGAAGGACAAACGAGAGGTGAGCAGGGAACAGAGAGGAGGAAGGGAATCGGAGGGAATGAACAATAGAGAAAAGGAGAAAGGAAAAGAGGAGGAGAAATGGAAAGAGGCAAAGAATGAATGGAAAATGGAAATGAAGAAACAGTTGGGTGAAAGGGAAAACGGCAAAAATGGAGAGCCAAGAGAAAGACAAGAATGAGATAGACAAAAAGAATTGAGAAGAATCGAACAAGAGAGGAGAATGGGATAGAGGGAGCAGCTGAGTGAGACGATAGAGAAAGGAGAAAGGGAAAGAGGGAACAAACCAGAGGAGAAAGGGAAAGAGAAGGAAAGAAGTAAAGGGAAAGAGGTTAAAATGAGAGAAGAGGAAGGGAAAAAGGGAAATAAACAAAGGAGAAAAGAAAAGGGAGGAAGGGACCACATAAGCAGAAAGAGAAGGAGGGAACAAATGACACAGGAAAGTGGCAAAAACAAGAGAGAAAAGAAGAAAGGGTGAATGAGAATGCAAAATGGAATGAGTGAGAGCACGGGTTGAAAGGGAACGATTAAGAGTGTGAGAAGAAGGAAAGATTGAAAATGTGAGAGAAAGGGAACAATTGCGAGCACGAAAGAAAGGGACTGAATGAGAACTCGACAAATGAGAGCACACAGTAGGGGTATGAAGCACAGGAAAAAGGAAATGATTGAGAGCATGGGAGAATGAGAACCATTGACAGCATATAGAAACATAGACATAGAATCTAGGAGCAGGAGTAGGCCATTCGGCCCATCGAGCCTGCTCCGCCATTCAATACGATCATGGCTGATCATCCAAATCCAGTACCCTGTCCCTGCTTTAATCCCCACAGTACACATATCCCACCCTATCCCCGTAACCCCACGTATTTAATTCCCCCTAACATATCCCATCCTATCCCCATAACCCCACATATTTAATCCCCCCTAACACTAAGGGTCAATTTATCATAGCCAAATCAACCTAACCCACACATTTTTGGACAGGGAACGAATGGAAGCGCAGAGACCGGGGACGAAGGGAAAGGGAACGAATGGGAACGAAGGGAAAGGGAACGAATGGGAGCACAGAGACTGGGAACGAATGGAAAGGGAACGAGTGGCAGCGCAGAGACCGGGAACGAATGGCAGCGCAGAGACCGGGAACGAATGGCAGCGCAGAGACCGAGAACAAATGGGAACTAAAACGAATGGGAGCGGAGATAGGGAATGAATGGAAGCGCAGAGAAAGGGAGCAATTGTGTCAAAGGAAAACAATGAATTAAAGCACAAGCAACAAATCACTGAACACAAACAGAAAAGAATATTTCTAAAGGAATGCAACTCCCATGGAACAAAATAAACTGGAATAAAAGAGAAACCCATCAGAGACAGCATCAGGCAGTTCACAGGAGCAGACATAAATATCCTCTGACATCAGACCTCCATCTCTCTCAGTTCATTGGAATAGATTTTACAGCCACAGTTGAGTTGAGGTTTTGGCTCTTAATACAGTTGATCAGCAGCCTGTGTAGTGTACAGTATGGGATATGGAGCAGGCTTCCTAACTATTTTACATTACATGGTGTCCTGAAAATTGTAGAACATGTGCTTGTGGGAGCTGTTCTCACGTTAGGGGTGTGCTGTTCTGTTGTGGGATTGCTGATCAGGGAGAAGTGAGGATATCGGACGGGCCCTTCCCACTCGCGTTGTCGCCCGTTATTGAGCAGTGGAAGCCAGAAAGCAACAGGTGTCCGTACAAGCCTGTATTTATCGCACCTCAGTGATTCAGTGGGGAAACACGTTGTCCGTGTGGTGCTGAACAGTGCAGACAAGGAAGGTCCACAGGATCGATCCCAAGTCTGTGCTGAGCTCATTCATCTAAGCTCGGGAATGGTCGCACCTATTTGATAGTCTGCACTAGGACGAAGGGAAAATGAGGGGGTTCCTGCTTCTTATCTACTCCTTCAGGATAGTTCAATAATTATACATCAGGGCAAGATCACATTCAGTTGAATCTTAGCCCAGCACTTAAAGGAAGGAAGAAAGAATAAACAATCTACTTTTGAGCTCACTTGGCTCAGAAACTGTTCCAGGATGACGGGGTGTGCCTCAAATACACTTACTTGGCTCAGTGGCAGCACTCTTGCCTCTGAGTTGAAGCCCCACTCCAGAAACTTGAGCATAATCCAGGCGGACACTTTCAGTGCAATACTGAGGGAGGTGCCGTCTTTTGGTTGAGAAGTTAAACTGAGGCACCCCGTCTGCCCTCTCGGGTGGATGTAAGAAAGAAGAGCAAAGGACAAAATAAAAGCAAAATACTGGGGATCCTGGAAATCTCAAATAAAAACAGAAAATGCTGGAAATACTCAGCAGGTCAGGCAGCATCTGTGGAGAGAGAAACAGAGTTAACGTTTCAGGTCGATGACCTTTCGTCAGAACGGGAAGAAGTTAGAGATGTCACAGATTTTAAGCAAGTGCAGGGGCAGGGAAAGGGGGGAGGGGAGGAAAGAACAAAAGGGAAGGTCTGTGACAAAAGGTATGATGGTAATGGGACAAGAAAAGAAACAAAAGATGGGTCTAGAAGTGTAAGTGGGTAGAGCAGAATCATCAACAGCTGCTGTCTGAAAGAATAAGGGCAGAGGTGATGGTCTGAAATTGTTGAACTCGATGTTAAGTCCCGAAGGCTGTAAAGTGCCTAATCGAAAGATGAGGTGCTGTTCCTCGAGCTTACGTTGAGCTTTGTTGGAACAGTGCAAGAGGCCGAGGACGGTGAGATCAGAGTGGGAGTGAAGCGGTGAATTAAAGTGACAGGCCACCGGGAGCTCGGGGTCACCCTTACGGACTGAACGGAGGTGTTCCGCAAAGCGGTCACCCAATCTGCATTTGGTCTCCCCAATGTAGAGGAGACCGCATCGTGAGCAGTGAATACAGTATACTAAATTGCAAGAAGTACAAGTAAATCGCTGTTTCACCTGGAAGGAGTGTTTGGGGCCCTGGACAGTGGGAAGGGAGGAGGTAAAAGGGCAGGTGTTACAGTTCCTGCGCTTGCACGGGAAGGTGCCGGGCGAAGGGGAAGGGGCGTGGGGTGATTGAGGAGTGGATCAGGATGTTGCGGAGGGAGCGGTCCCTTCGGAATGCTGAAAGGGGAGGGGAGGGGAAAATGTGTTTGGTGGTGGGATCACGCTGGAGGTGACGGAAATGGCGGAGGATAATCCATTTAATGTGGAGGCTGGTGGGATGAAAGGTGAGGACAAGGGGAACCTATCGTGGTTTTGGGAGGGAGGGGAAGGGGTGAGAGCAGAAGTGTGGGAAATGGAACGGACACGATTGAGGGCCGTGTCAACCAGAAGAGCAGGGGAGTTCTCCCGGTGTCATGGCCAATTTATTTATTTCTCAGACAACATCACTAAAATAGATCATCTGGCCATTATTGCTTTGTTGTTTGTGGGATCTTGCTGTTCGTCAAATGGGCTGCCGCATTTCCTACATTACAACAGTGAATCTGCTTCAAAAGTACTTCATTGGTTATGGCGCGCTTTGGGACGGCCTGAGGTTGTGCAAGGCGCCATATGAATGCAAGTTCTTTATGTCTTCTTTTATTACCTACACTGTTCCAGACCTCACTGACCATTACCCACTGTACCAGACCTCACTGACGATTACCCACACTGTACCAGACCTCACTCTGACCATTACCCAGACTGTTCCAGACCTCACTCTGACCATTACCCAGACTGTACCAGACCTCACTCTGACCATTACCCAGACTGTTCCAGACCTCACTCTGACCATTACCCAGACTGTTCCAGACCTCACTCTGACCATTACCCAGACTGTAACAGACCTCACTGACCATCACCCAGACCGTACCATACCTCACTCTGACCATTACCCAGACTGTTCCAGACCTCACTCTGACCATTACCCAGACTGTTCCAGACCTCACTCTGACCATTACGCAGACTGTAACAGACCTCACTGACCATCACCCAGACCGTACCAGACCTCACTGACCATTACCCAGACTGTACCAGACCTCACTGACCATTACCCAGACTGTACCAGACCTCACTGACCATTACCCACACTGTTCCAGACCTCACTGACCATTACCCAGACTGTACCACACCTCACTCTGACCATTACCCACTGTACCAGACCTCACTGACCATTACCCAGACCGTACCACACCTCACTCTGACCATTACCCAGACTGTACCAGACCTCACTGACCATTACCCAGACTGTACCAGACCTAACTGACCATTACCCAGACTGAACCAGACCTCACTGACCATTACACACACTGTATCAGACCTCACTCTGACCATTACCAAACTGTACCAGACCTCACTCTGATCATTACCCACTGTACCAGATCTCACTGACCAGTACCCACACTGTACCAGACCTCACTCTGACCATTACCCAGACTGTACCAGACCTCACTCTGATCATTACCCACTGTACCAGACCTCACTGACCAGTACCCACACTGTACCAGACCTCACTCTGACCATTACCCAGACTGTACCAGACCTCACTCTGACCATTACCCAGACTGTACCAGACCCACTCTGACCATTACCCAGACTGTACCAGTCCTTACTGACCATTACCCACACTGCACCAGACCTCACTCTGACCATTACTCAGACTGTACCAGACCTCACTGACCATTACCCAGACTGCACCAGACCTCACTCTGACCATTACCCAGACTGTACCAGACCTCACTCTGACTATTACCCAGACTGTACCAGACCTCACTGGCCATTACCCAGACTGTTCCAGACCTCCCTCTGACCATTACCCAGACTGTTCCAGACCTCATTCTGACCATTACGCAGACTGTTCCAGACCTCACTCTGACCATTACCCAGACTGTTCCAGACCTCACTGACCATTACCCAGACTGTACCAGACCTCACTGACCATTACCCAGACTGTACCACACCTCACTCTGACCATTACCCAGACTGTACCAGACCTCACTGACCATTACCCAGACTGTACCAGACCTCACTGACCATGACCCAGACTGAACCAGACCTCACTGACCATTACCCAGACTGTACCAGACCTCACTGACCATTACCCAGACTGTACCAGACCTCACTGACCATTACCCAGACTGTACCAGACCTCACTGACCATTACCCAGACTGTACCAGACCTCACTCTGACCATTACCCAGACTGTACCAGACCCCACTCTGACCATTACCCAGACTGTACCAGTCCTCACTCTGACCATTACTCAGACTGTACCAGACCCCACTCTGACCATTACCCAGACTGTACTAGACCTCGCTTTGACCATTATCCAGACTGTACCAGACCTCACTCTGACCATTACCCAGACTGTACCAGACCTCACTGACCATTACCCACTGTACCAGACCTCACTCTGACTATTACCCAGACTGTACCAGACCTCACTCTGACCATTACCCAGACTGTACTAGACCTCACTTTGACCATTATCCAGACTGTACCAGACCTCACTCTGACCATTATCCAGACTGTACCAGACCTCACTCTGACCATTACCCAGATTGTTCCAGACCTCACTGACCATTACCCAGACTGTACCAGACCTCACTCTGACCATTACCCAGACTGTACCAGACCTCACTGACCATTACCCAGACTGTACCAGACCTAACTGACCATTACCCAGACTGAACCAGACCTCACTGACCATTACACACACTGTATCAGACCTCACTCTGACCATTACCAAACTGTACCAGACCTCACTCTGATCATTACCCACTGTACCAGATCTCACTGACCAGTACCCACACTGTACCAGACCTCACTCTGACCATTACCCAGACTGTACCAGACCTCACTCTGATCATTACCCACTGTACCAGACCTCACTGACCATTACCCAGACTGTACCAGACCTCACTCTGACCATTACCCAGACTGCACTGGACCTCACTCTGACCATTACCCAGACTGCACTAGACCTCACTCTGACCATTACCCAGACCTCACTGACCATTACCCAGACTGTTCCAGACCACACTGACCATTTCCGAGACTGAACCAGGCCCCACTCTGACCATTACCCGGACTGTACCAGACCTCACTGACCATTACCCAGACTGTACCAGGCCCCACTCTGACCATTACCCGGACTGTACCAGACCTCACTCACCATTACCCAGACTGTTCCAGACCTCACTGACCATTACCCAGACTGCACCAGACCTCACTGACCATTACCCAGACTGTACCAGACCTCACTCTGACCATTACCCAGACTGTACCAGACCTCACTCTGACCATTACCCAGTCTGTACCAGACCTCACTCTGACCATTACCCAGACTGTACCAGACCTCACTCTGATCATTACCCACTGTACCAGACCTCACTGACCAGTACCCACACTGTACCAGACCTCACTCTGACCATTACCCAGACTGTACCAGACCTCACTCTGACCATTACCCAGACTGTACCAGACCCACTCTGACCATTACCCAGACTGTACCAGTCCTTACTGACCATTACCCACACTGCACCAGACCTCACTCTGACCATTACTCAGACTGTACCAGACCTCACTGACCATTACCCAGACTGCACCAGACCTCACTCTGACCATTACCCAGACTGTACCAGACCTCACTCTGACTATTACCCAGACTGTACCAGACCTCACTGGCCATTACCCAGACTGTTCCAGACCTCCCTCTGACCATTACCCAGACTGTTCCAGACCTCATTCTGACCATTACGCAGACTGTTCCAGACCTCACTCTGACCATTACCCAGACTGTTCCAGACCTCACTGACCATTACCCAGACTGTACCAGACCTCACTGACCATTACCCAGACTGTACCACACCTCACTCTGACCATTACCCAGACTGTACCAGACCTCACTGACCATTACCCAGACTGTACCAGACCTCACTGACCATGACCCAGACTGAACCAGACCTCACTGACCATTACCCAGACTGTACCAGACCTCACTGACCATTACCCAGACTGTACCAGACCTCACTGACCATTACCCAGACTGTACCAGACCTCACTGACCATGACCCAGACTGTACCAGACCTCACTCTGACCATTACCCAGACTGTACCAGACCCCACTCTGACCATTACCCAGACTGTACCAGTCCTCACTCTGACCATTACTCAGACTGTACCAGACCCCACTCTGACCATTACCCAGACTGTACTAGACCTCGCTTTGACCATTATCCAGACTGTACCAGACCTCACTCTGACCATTACCCAGACTGTACCAGACCTCACTGACCATTACCCACTGTACCAGACCTCACTCTGACTATTACCCAGACTGTACCAGACCTCACTCTGACCATTACCCAGACTGTACTAGACCTCACTTTGACCATTATCCAGACTGTACCAGACCTCACTCTGACCATTATCCAGACTGTACCAGACCTCACTCTGACCATTACCCAGATTGTTCCAGACCTCACTGACCATTACCCAGACTGTACCAGACCTCACTCTGACCATTACCCAGACTGTACCAGACCTCACTGACCATTACCCAGACTGTACCAGACCTAACTGACCATTACCCAGACTGAACCAGACCTCACTGACCATTACACACACTGTATCAGACCTCACTCTGACCATTACCAAACTGTACCAGACCTCACTCTGATCATTACCCACTGTACCAGATCTCACTGACCAGTACCCACACTGTACCAGACCTCACTCTGACCATTACCCAGACTGTACCAGACCTCACTCTGATCATTACCCACTGTACCAGACCTCACTGACCAGTACCCACACTGTACCAGACCTCACTCTGACCATTACCCAGACTGTACCAGACCTCACTCTGACCATTACCCAGACTGTACCAGACCCACTCTGACCATTACCCAGACTGTACCAGTCCTTACTGACCATTACCCACACTGCACCAGACCTCACTCTGACCATTACTCAGACTGTACCAGACCTCACTGACCATTACCCAGACTGCACCAGACCTCACTCTGACCATTACCCAGACTGTACCAGACCTCACTCTGACTATTACCCAGACTGTACCAGACCTCACTGGCCATTACCCAGACTGTTCCAGACCTCCCTCTGACCATTACCCAGACTGTTCCAGACCTCATTCTGACCATTACGCAGACTGTTCCAGACCTCACTCTGACCATTACCCAGACTGTTCCAGACCTCACTGACCATTACCCAGACTGTACCAGACCTCACTGACCATTACCCAGACTGTACCACACCTCACTCTGACCATTACCCAGACTGTACCAGACCTCACTGACCATTACCCAGACTGTACCAGACCTCACTGACCATGACCCAGACTGAACCAGACCTCACTGACCATTACCCAGACTGTACCAGACCTCACTGACCATTACCCAGACTGTACCAGACCTCACTGACCATTACCCAGACTGTACCAGACCTCACTGACCATTACCCAGACTGTACCAGACCTCACTCTGACCATTACCCAGACTGTACCAGACCCCACTCTGACCATTACCCAGACTGTACCAGTCCTCACTCTGACCATTACTCAGACTGTACCAGACCCCACTCTGACCATTACCCAGACTGTACTAGACCTCGCTTTGACCATTATCCAGACTGTACCAGACCTCACTCTGACCATTACCCAGACTGTACCAGACCTCACTGACCATTACCCACTGTACCAGACCTCACTCTGACTATTACCCAGACTGTACCAGACCTCACTCTGACCATTACCCAGACTGTACTAGACCTCACTTTGACCATTATCCAGACTGTACCAGACCTCACTCTGACCATTATCCAGACTGTACCAGACCTCACTCTGACCATTACCCAGATTGTTCCAGACCTCACTGACCATTACCCAGACTGTACCAGACCTCACTCTGACCATTACCCACACTGTACCAGACCTCACTCTGACCATTACCCAGAATGTACCAGACGTCACTCTGACCATTACCCGGACTGTACCAGACCTCACTGACCATTACCCAGACTGTTCCAGACCTCACTGACCATTACCCAGACTGTACCAGACCTCACTGACCATTACGATAGCAAAATACTGCGGATGCTGGAAATCCGAAATAACAACAGAAAACGCTGGAAAAACTCAGCAGGCCAGGCAGCATCCGTGGAGAGAGAAAGAGAGTTAACGTTTCAGGTCGATGACCTTTCATCAGAACTGATGAAAGGTCATCGACCTGAAACGTTAACTCTCTTTCTCTCTCCACGGATGCTGCCTGGCCTGCTGAGTTTTTCCAGCGTTTTCTGTTGTTATCTCACTGACCATTACCCAGACTGTACCAGACCTCACTCTGACCATTACCCACACTGTACCAGACCTCACTCTGAACATTACCCAGACTGTACCAGACCTCACTCTGACCATTACCCAGACTGTACCAGACCTCACTCTGACCATTACCCAGACTGTACCAGACCTCACTCTGACCATCACCCAGACTGTACCAGACCTCACTGACCATTACCCAGACTGTACCAGACCTCACTCTGACCATTACCCAGACTGTACCAGACCTCACTGACCATTACCCAGGCTGTACCAGACCTCACTCTGACCTTCACCCAGACTGTACCAGACCCCACTCTGACCATTACCCAGACTGTACCAGACCTCACTCTGACCATTACTCAGACTGTACCAGACCTCACTCTGACCATTACCCAGACTGTACCAGACCTCACTCTGACCATTACCCAGACTGTACCAGACCCCACTCTGACCATTACCCAGACTGTACCAGACCTCACTCTGACCATTACCCAGTCTGTACCAGACCACACTGACCATTACCCAGACTGTACCAGACCTCACTCTGACCATTACCCAGACTGTACCAGACCTCACTCTGACCATTACCCAGACTGTACCAGACCTCACTGACCATTACCCAGACTGTACCAGACCTCACTGACCATTACCCACACTGTTCCAGACCACACTGACCATTACCCAGACTGTACCACACCTCACTCTGACCATTACCCACTGTACCAGACCTCACTGACCATTACCCAGACCGTACCACACCTCACTCTGACCATTACCCAGACTGTACCAGACCTCACTGACCATTACCCAGACTGTACCAGACCTAACTGACCATTACCCAGACTGAACCAGACCTCACTGACCATTACACACACTGTATCAGACCTCACTCTGACCATTACCCAGACTGTACCAGACCTCACTCTGATCATTACCCACTGTACCAGATCTCACTGACCAGTACCCACACTGTACCAGACCTCACTCTGACCATTACCCAGACTGTACCAGACCTCACTCTGATCATTACCCACTGTACCAGACCTCACTGACCAGTACCCACACTGTACCAGACCTCACTCTGACCATTACCCAGACTGTACCAGACCTCACTCTGACCATTACCCAGACTGTACCAGACCTCACTCTGGGCATTACCCAGACTGTACAAGACCTCACTCTTACCATTACCCAGACTGTACCAGACCTCACTGACCATTACCCAGACTGTAGCAGACCTCACTCTGGCCATTACCCACACTGTACCAGACCTCACTCTGACCATTACTCAGACTGTACCAGACCTCACTCTGACCATTACCCAGACTGTACCAGACCTCACTCTGACCATTACCCACACTGTATCAGACCTCACTCTGACCATTACCCAGACTGTACCAGAGCTCACTCTGATCATTACCCACTGTACCAGGTCTCACTCTGATCATTACCCACTGTACCAGGTCTCACTCTGACCATTACCCACTGTACCAGACCTCACTGACCATTACCCACTGTACCAGACCTCACTGACCATTACCCACACTGTACTAGACCTCACTGACCATTACCCAGACTGTACCAGACCTCACTGACCATTACCCACACTGTACCAGAACTCACTGACCATTACCCAGACTGTACCAGACCTCACTCTGACCATTACCCGGACTGTACCAGACCTCACTCTGACCATTACCCAGACTGTACCAGACTTCACTGACCATTACCCAGACTGTACCAGACCTCACTGACCATTACCCAGACTGTTCCAGACCTCACTGACCATTACCCAGACTGTTCCAGACCTCACTCTGACCATTACCCAGACTGTTCCAGACCTCACTGACCATTACCCAGACTGTTCCAGACCTCACTCTGACCATTACCCACACTGTTCCAGACCTCATTCTGACCATTACCCAGACTGTTCCAGACCTCAATCTGACCATTACCCAGACTGTTCCAGACCTCACTGACCATTACCCAGACTGTACCAGACCTCACTGACCATTACCCAGACTGTACCAGACCTCACTGACCATGACCCAGACTGTACCACACCTCACTCTGACCATTACCCAGACTGTACCAGACCTCACTGACCATTACCCAGACTGTACCAGACCTCACTCTGACCATTACCCAGACTGTACCAGACCTCACTGACCATTACCCAGACTGTACCAGACCTCACTCTGACCATTACCCAGACTGTACCAGACCCCACTCTGACCATTACCCAGACTGTACCAGACCTCACTCTGACCATTTCCCAGACTGTACCAGACCTCACTCTGACCATTACTCAGACTGTACCACACCTCACTCTGACTATTACCCAGACTGTACCAGACCTCACTCTGACCATTACCCAGACTGTACTAGACCTCACTTTGACCATTATCCAGACTGTACCAGACCTCACTCTGACCATTACCCAGACTGTACCACACCTCACTGACCATTACCCACTGTACCAGACCACACTCTGACCATTACACAGACTGTACCAGATCTCACTCTGACCATTACCCAGACTGTACCAGACCCCACTCTGACCATTACCCAGACTGTACCAGACCTCACTGACCATTACCCAGACTGTACCAGACCTCACTCTGACCATTACCCACACTGTACCAGACCTCACTCTGACCATTACTCAGACTGTACCAGACCTCACTGACCATTACCCACACTGTATCAGACCTCACTCTGACCATTACCCAGACTGTACCAGACCTCACTCTGATCATTACCCACTGTACCAGATCTCACTCTGACCATTCCCCACTGTACCAGACCACACTCTGTCCATTACCCAGACTGTTCCAGACCTCACTGACCATTACCCACACTGTACCAGACCTCACTCGGACCATTACTCAGACTGTACCAGACCTCACCGACCTTTACCCAGACTGTACCAGACCTCACTCTGACCATTACCCAGACTGTACCAGGCCCCACTCTGACCATTACCCGGACTGTACCAGACCTCACTGACCATTATCCACACTGTACCAGACCTCACTGACCATTACCCAGACTGTACCAGACCTCACTCTGACCATTACCCAGACTGTACCAGACCTCACTGACCATTACCCACACTGTACCAGACCTCACTGACCATTACCCAGACTGTACCAACCCTCACTCTGACCATTACCCAGACTGCACTAGACCGCACTCTGACCATTACCCCGACTGCACTAGACCTCACACTGACCATTACCCAGACTGTTCCAGACCTCACTGACCATTACCCAGACTGTATCTGGCCTCACTCTGACCATTACCCACACTGTACCAGACCTCACTGACCATTACCCATAATGTACCAGACCTCACTCTGACCATTACCCAGACTGTACCAGACCTCACTGACCATTACCCAGAATGTACCAGACCTCACTCTGACCATTACCCACACTGTACCAGACCTCACTGACCATTACCCAGACTGTACCAACCCTCACTCTGACCATTACCCAGACTGCACTAGACCGCACTCTGACCATTACCCAGACTGCACTAGACCTCACACTGACCATTACCCAGACTGTTCCAGACCTCACTGACCATTACCCAGACTGTATCTGGCCTCACTCTGACCATTACCCACACTGTACCAGACCTCACTGACCATTACCCATAATGTACCAGACCTCACTCTGACCATTACCCACACTGTACCAGACCTCACTGACGATTACCCACACTGTACCAGACCTCACTCTGACCATTACCCAGACTGTTCCAGACCTCACTCTGACCATTACCCAGACTGTACCAGACCTCACTCTGACCATTACCCAGACTGTTCCAGACCTCACTCTGACCATTACCCAGACTGTTCCAGACCTCACTCTGACCATTACCCAGACTGTAACAGACCTCACTGACCATCACCCAGACCGTACCATACCTCACTCTGACCATTACCCAGACTGTTCCAGACCTCACTCTGACCATTACCCAGACTGTTCCAGACCTCACTCTGACCATTACCCAGACTGTAACAGACCTCACTGACCATCACCCAGACCGTACCAGACCTCACTGACCATTACCCAGACTGTACCAGACCTCACTGACCATTACCCAGACTGTACCAGACCTCACTGACCATTACCCACACTGTTCCAGACCTCACTGACCATTACCCAGACTGTACCACACCTCACTCTGACCATTACCCACTGTACCAGACCTCACTGACCATTACCTAGACCGTTCCACACCTCACTCTGACCATTACCCAGACTGTACCAGACCTCACTGACCATTACCCAGACTGTACCAGACCTAACTGACCATTACCCAGACTGAACCAGACCTCACTGACCATTACACACACTGTATCAGACCTCACTCTGACCATTACCAAACTGTACCAGACCTCACTCTGATCATTACCCACTGTACCAGATCTCACTGACCAGTACCCACACTGTACCAGACCTCACTCTGACCATTACCCAGACTGTACCAGACCTCACTCTGATCATTACCCACTGTACCAGACCTCACTGACCAGTACCCACACTGTACCAGACCTCACTCTGACCATTACCCAGACTGTACCAGACCTCACTCTGACCATTACCCAGACTGTACCAGACCCACTCTGACCATTACCCAGACTGTACCAGTCCTTACTGACCATTACCCACACTGCACCAGACCTCACTCTGACCATTACTCAGACTGTACCAGACCTCACTGACCATTACCCAGACTGCACCAGACCTCACTCTGACCATTACCCAGACTGTACCAGACCTCACTCTGACTATTACCCAGACTGTACCAGACCTCACTGGCCATTACCCAGACTGTTCCAGACCTCCCTCTGACCATTACCCAGACTGTTCCAGACCTCATTCTGACCATTACGCAGACTGTTCCAGACCTCACTCTGACCATTACCCAGACTGTTCCAGACCTCACTGACCATTACCCAGACTGTACCAGACCTCACTGACCATTACCCAGACTGTACCACACCTCACTCTGACCATTACCCAGACTGTACCAGACCTCACTGACCATTACCCAGACTGTACCAGACCTCACTGACCATGACCCAGACTGTACCAGACCTCACTGACCATTACCCAGACTGTACCAGACCTCACTGACCATTACCCAGACTGTACCAGACCTCACTGACCATTACCCAGACTGTACCAGACCTCACTGACCATTACCCAGACTGTACCAGACCTCACTCTGACCATTACCCAGACTGTACCAGACCCCACTCTGACCATTACCCAGACTGTACCAGTCCTCACTCTGACCATTACTCAGACTGTACCAGACCCCACTCTGACCATTACCCAGACTGTACTAGACCTCGCTTTGACCATTATCCAGACTGTACCAGACCTCACTCTGACCATTACCCAGACTGTACCAGACCTCACTGACCATTACCCACTGTACCAGACCTCACTCTGACTATTACCCAGACTGTACCAGACCTCACTCTGACCATTACCCAGACTGTACTAGACCTCACTTTGACCATTATCCAGACTGTACCAGACCTCACTCTGACCATTATCCAGACTGTACCAGACCTCACTCTGACCATTACCCAGATTGTTCCAGACCTCACTGACCATTACCCAGACTGCACCAGACCTCACTCTGACCATTACCCACACTGTACCAGACCTCACTCTGACCATTACCCAGAATGTACCAGACGTCACTCTGACCATTACCCGGACTGTACCAGACCTCACTGACCATTACCCAGACTGTTCCAGACCTCACTGACCATTACCCAGACTGTACCAGACCTCACTGACCATTACGATAGCAAAATACTGCGGATGCTGGAAATCCGAAATAACAACAGAAAACGCTGGAAAAACTCAGCAGGCCAGGCAGCATCCGTGGAGAGAGAAAGAGAGTTAACGTTTCAGGTCGATGACCTTTCATCAGAACTGATGAAAGGTCATCGACCTGAAACGTTAACTCTCTTTCTCTCTCCACGGATGCTGCCTGGCCTGCTGAGTTTTTCCAGCGTTTTCTGTTGTTATCTCACTGACCATTACCCAGACTGTACCAGACCTCACTCTGACCATTACCCACACTGTACCAGACCTCACTCTGAACATTACCCAGACTGTACCAGACCTCACTCTGACCATTACCCAGACTGTACCAGACCTCACTCTGACCATTACCCAGACTGTACCAGACCTCACTCTGACCATTACCCAGACTGTACCAGACCTCACTGACCATTACCCAGACTGTACCAGACCTCACTCTGACCATTACCCAGACTGTACCAGACCTCACTGACCATTACCCAGGCTGTACCAGACCTCACTCTGACCTTCACCCAGACTGTACCAGACCCCACTCTGACCATTACCCAGACTGTACCAGACCTCACTCTGACCATTACTCAGACTGTACCAGACCTCACTCTGACCATTACCCAGACTGTACCAGACCTCACTCTGACCATTACCCAGACTGTACCAGACCCCACTCTGACCATTACCCAGACTGTACCAGACCTCACTCTGACCATTACCCAGTCTGTACCAGACCACACTGACCATTACCCAGACTGTACCAGACCTCACTCTGACCATTACCCAGACTGTACCAGACCTCACTCTGACCATTACCCAGACTGTACCAGACCTCACTGACCATTACCCAGACTGTACCAGACCTCACTGACCATTACCCACACTGTTCCAGACCACACTGACCATTACCCAGACTGTACCACACCTCACTCTGACCATTACCCACTGTACCAGACCTCACTGACCATTACCCAGACCGTACCACACCTCACTCTGACCATTACCCAGACTGTACCAGACCTCACTGACCATTACCCAGACTGTACCAGACCTAACTGACCATTACCCAGACTGAACCAGACCTCACTGACCATTACACACACTGTATCAGACCTCACTCTGACCATTACCCAGACTGTACCAGACCTCACTCTGATCATTACCCACTGTACCAGATCTCACTGACCAGTACCCACACTGTACCAGACCTCACTCTGACCATTACCCAGACTGTACCAGACCTCACTCTGATCATTACCCACTGTACCAGACCTCACTGACCAGGACCCACACTGTACCAGACCTCACTCTGACCATTACCCAGACTGTACCAGACCTCACTCTGACCATTACCCAGACTGTACCAGACCTCACTCTGGGCATTACCCAGACTGTACAAGACCTCACTCTTACCATTACCCAGACTGTACCAGACCTCACTGACCATTACCCAGACTGTAGCAGACCTCACTCTGGCCATTACCCACACTGTACCAGACCTCACTCTGACCATTACTCAGACTGTACCAGACCTCACTCTGACCATTACCCAGACTGTACCAGACCTCACTCTGACCATTACCCACACTGTATCAGACCTCACTCTGACCATTACCCAGACTGTACCAGAGCTCACTCTGATCATTACCCACTGTACCAGGTCTCACTCTGATCATTACCCACTGTACCAGGTCTCACTCTGACCATTACCCACTGTACCAGACCTCACTGACCATTACCCACTGTACCAGACCTCACTGACCATTACCCACACTGTACTAGACCTCACTGACCATTACCCAGACTGTACCAGACCTCACTGACCATTACCCACACTGTACCAGAACTCACTGACCATTACCCAGACTGGACCAGACCTCACTCTGACCATTACCCGGACTGTACCAGACCTCACTCTGACCATTACCCAGACTGTACCAGACTTCACTGACCATTACCCAGACTGTACCAGACCTCACTGACCATTACCCAGACTGTTCCAGACCTCACTGACCATTACCCAGACTGTTCCAGACCTCACTCTGACCATTACCCAGACTGTTCCAGACCTCACTGACCATTACCCAGACTGTTCCAGACCTCACTCTGACCATTACCCAGACTGTTCCAGACCTCATTCTGACCATTACCCAGACTGTTCCAGACCTCAATCTGACCATTACCCAGACTGTTCCAGACCTCACTGACCATTACCCAGACTGTACCAGACCTCACTGACCATTACCCAGACTGTACCAGACCTCACTGACCATGACCCAGACTGTACCACACCTCACTCTGACCATTACCCAGACTGTACCAGACCTCACTGACCATTACCCAGACTGTACCAGACCTCACTCTGACCATTACCCAGACTGTACCAGACCCCACTCTGACCATTACCCACACTGTACCAGACCTCACTCTGACCATTACTCAGACTGTACCACACCTCACTCTGACTATTACCCAGACTGTACCAGACCTCACTCTGACCATTACCCAGACTGTACTAGACCTCACTTTGACCATTATCCAGACTGTACCAGACCTCACTCTGACCATTACCCAGACTGTACCACACCTCACTGACCATTACCCACTGTACCAGACCACACTCTGACCATTACACAGACTGTACCAGATCTCACTCTGACCATTACCCAGACTGTACCAGACCCCACTCTGACCATTACCCAGACTGTACCAGACCTCACTGACCATTACCCAGACTGTACCAGACCTCACTCTGACCATTACCCACACTGTACCAGACCTCACTCTGACCATTACTCAGACTGTACCAGACCTCACTGACCATTACCCACACTGTATCAGACCTCACTCTGACCATTACCCAGACTGTACCAGACCTCACTCTGATCATTACCCACTGTACCAGATCTCACTCTGACCATTCCCCACTGTACCAGACCACACTCTGTCCATTACCCAGACTGTTCCAGACCTCACTGACCATTACCCACACTGTACCAGACCTCACTCGGACCATTACTCAGACTGTACCAGACCTCACCGACCTTTACCCAGACTGTACCAGACCTCACTCTGACCATTACCCAGACTGTACCAGGCCCCACTCTGACCATTACCCGGACTGTACCAGACCTCACTGACCATTATCCACACTGTACCAGACCTCACTGACCATTACCCAGACTGTACCAGACCTCACTCTGACCATTACCCAGACTGTACCAGACCTCACTGACCATTACCCACACTGTACCAAACCTCACTGACCATTACCCAGACTGTACCAACCCTCACTCTGACCATTACCCAGACTGCACTAGACCTCACTCTGACCATTACCCCGACTGCACTAGACCTCACACTGACCATTACCCAGACTGTTCCAGACCTCACTGACCATTACCCAGACTGTATCTGGCCTCACTCTGACCATTACCCACACTGTACCAGACCTCACTGACCATTACCCATAATGTACCAGACCTCACTCTGACCATTACCCAGACTGTACCAGACCTCACTGACCATTACCCAGAATGTACCAGACCTCACTCTGACCATTACCCACACTGTACCAGACCTCACTGACCATTACCCAGACTGTACCAACCCTCACTCTGACCATTACCCAGACTGCACTAGACCGCACTCTGACCATTACCCAGACTGCACTAGACCTCACACTGACCATTACGCAGACTGTTCCAGACCTCACTGACCATTACCCAGACTGTATCTGGCCTCACTCTGACCATTACCCACACTGTACCAGACCTCACTGACCATTACCCATAATGTACCAGACCTCACTCTGACCATTACCCAGACTGTACCAGACCTCACTCTGACCATTACCCAGACTGTACCAGACCTCACTGACCATTACCCAGACTGTACCAGACCTCACTGACCATTACCCAGACTGTACCAGACCTCACTGACCATTACCCAGACTGTACCAGACCTCACTGACCATTACCCAGACTGTACCAGACCTCACTGACCATTGCCCAGACTGTACCAGACCTCACTCTGACCATTACCCAGACTGTACTAGACCTCACTTTGACCATTATCCAGACTGTACCAGACCTCACTGACCATTACTCAGACTGTACCAAACCACACTGACCATTACCCAGACTGTAGCAGACCTCACTGACCATTACCCAGAATGTACCAGACCTCACTCTGACCATTACCCACACTGTACCAGACCTCACTGACCATTACCCAGACTGTACCAGACCTCACTCTGACCATTACCCAGACTGTACCAGACCTCACTCTGACCATTACCCACACTGTACCAGACCTCACTCTGACCATTACCCAGACTGCACTAGACCTCACTCTGACCATTACCCAGACTGTACCAGACCTCACTGACCATTACCCACACTGTTCCAGACCTCACTGACCATTACCCACACTGTACCAGACCTCACTGACCATTACCCACACTGTACCAGACCTCACTGACCATTACCCAGACTGTACCAGACCTCACTGACCATTACCCAGACTGTTCCAGACCTCACTGACCATTACCCAGACTGTTCCAGACCTCACTCTGACCATTACCCAGACTGTTCCAGACCTCACTGACGATTACCCACTCTGTTCCAGACCTCACTCTGACCATTACCCAGACTGTTCCAGACCTCATTCTGACCATTACCCAGACTGTTCCAGACCTCACTCTGACCATTACCCAGACTGTTCCAGACCTCACTGACCATTACCCAGACTGTACCAGACCTCACTGACCATTACCCAGACTGTACCACACCTCACTCTGACCATTACCCAGACTGTACCAGACCTCACTGACCATTACCCAGACTGTACCAGACCTCACTGACCATGACCCAGACTGTACCACACCTCACTCTGACCATTACCCAGACTGTACCAGACCTCACTGACCATTACCCAGACTGTACCAGACCTCACTGACCATTACCCAGACTGTACCAGACCTCACTCTGACCATTACCCAGACTATACCAGACCTCACTGACCATTACCCAGACTGTACCAGACCTCACTCTGACCATTACCCAGACTGTACCAGACCCCACTCTGACCATTACCCAGACTGTACCAGACCTCACTCTGACCATTACTCAGACTGTACCAGACCTCACTCTGACTATTACCCAGACTGTACCAGACCTCACTCTGACCATTACCCAGACTGTACTGGACCTCACTTTGACCATTATCCAGACTGTACCAGACCTCACTCTGACCATTACCCAGACTGTACCACACCTCACTGACCATTACCCACTGTACCAGACCACACTCTGACCATTACCCAGATTGTTCCAGACCTCACTGACCATTACCCAGACTGTACCAGACCTCACTCTGACCATTACCCACACTGTACCAGACCTCACTCTGACCATTACCCAGAATGTACCAGACGTCACTCTGACCATTACCCACACTGTACCAGACCTCACTGACCGTTACCCAGACTGTACCAGACCTCACTCTGACCATTACCCAGACTGTACCAGACCTCACTCTGACCATTACCCACACTGTACCAGACCTCACTCTGACCATTACCCAGACTGCACTAGACCTCACTCCGACCATTACCCAGACTGTACCAGACCTCACTGACCATTACCCAGACTGTACCAGACCACACTGACCATTACCCACACTGTTCCAGACCACACTGACCATTACCCACACTGTTCCAGACCAAACTCTGACCATTACCCAGACTGTACCTGACCTAACTGACCATTATCCAGACTGTACCAGACCTCACTCTGACCATTACCCACACTGTACCAGACCTCACTGACCATTACCCACACTGTATCAGACCTCACTGACCATTACCCAGACTGTTCCAGACCTCACTGACCATTTCCCAGACTGTACCAGGCCCAACTCTGACCATTACCCGGACTGTACCAGACCTCACTGACCATTACCCAGACTGTACCAGACCACACTCTGAACATTACCCAGACTGTACCAGCCTCACTGACCATTACCCAGACTGTATCTGACCTCACTCTGACCATTACCCACACTGTACCAGACCTCACTGACCATTACCCACACTGTACCAGACCTCACTCTGACCATTACCCACACTGTACCAGACCACACTGACCATTACCCACACTGTATCAGACCTCACTGACCATTACCCAGACTGTTCCAGTCCTCACTGACCATTTCCGAGACTGTACCAGGCCCCACTCTGACCATTACCCAGACTGTACCAGCCTCACTGACCATTACCCAGACTGTAATAACAACAGAAAACGCTGGAAAAACTCAGCAGGCCAGGCAGCATCCGTGGAGAGAGAAAGAGAGTTAACGTTTCAGGTCGATGACCTTTCATCGACCTGAAACGTTAACTCTCTTTCTCTCTCCACGGATGCTGCCTGGCCTGCTGAGTTTTTCCAGCGTTTTCTGTTGTTATTTCGGATTTCCAGCATCCGCAGTATTTTGCTATCGTATTACCCAGACTGTACCAGGCCCCACTCTGACCATTACCCACACTGTACCAGACCTCACTCTGACCATTACCCACACTGTACCAGACCTCACTCTGACCATTACCCACACAGTACCAGACCTCACTCTGACCATTACCCAGACTGCACTGGACCTCACTGACCATTACCCACACTGTTCCAGACCAAACTCTGACCATTACCCAGACTGTACCTGACCTAACTGACCATTATCCAGACTGTACCAGACCTCACTCTGACCATTACCCAGACTGTTCCAGACCTCACTGACCATTCCCCAGACTGTACCAGACCACACTCTGACCATTTCCCACACTGTACCAGACCTCACTCTGACCATTACCCGGACTGTACCAGACCTCACTGACCATTACCCAGACTGTTCCAGACCTCACTGACCATTACCCAGACTGTACCAGACCTCACTCTGACCATTACCCACACTGTACCAGACCTCACTCTGACCATTACTCAGACTGTACCAGACCTCACTGACCATTACCCAGACTGTACCAGACCTCACTCTGACCATTACCCAGACTGTACCAGACGTCACTCTGACCATTACCCAGACTGTACCAGACCTCACTCTGACCATTACCCAGACTGTACCAGACCTCACTGACCATTACCCACTGTACCAGACCACACTCTGACCATTACCCAGACTGTTCCAGACCTCACTGAACATTACCCACTGTACCAGACCTCACTGAACATTACCCACTGTACCAGACCTCACTGACCATGACCCAGACTGTACCAGACCTCACTGACCATTACCCACACTGTACCAGACCTCACTGACCATTACACAGACTGTACCAGATCTCACTCTGACCATTACCCAGACGGTACCAGACCCCACTCTGACCATTACCCAGACTGTACCAGACCTCACTGACCATTACCCAGACTGTACCAGACCTCACTCTGACCATTACCCACACTGTACCAGACCTCACTCTGACCATTACTCAGACTGTACCAGACCTCACTGACCATTACCCACACTGTATCAGACCTCACTCTGACCATTACCCAGACTGTACCAGACCTCACTCTGATCATTACCCACTGTACCAGATCTCACTCTGACCATTACCCACTGTACCAGACCACACTCTGACCATTACCCAGACTGTTCCAGACCTCACTGACCATTACCCACACTGTACCAGACCTCACTCGGACCATCACTCAGACTGTACCAGACCTCACTGACCATTACCCAGACTGTACCAGACCTCACTCTGACCATTACCCAGACTGTACCAGACCTCACTCTTACCATTATCCAGACTGTACCAGACCTCACTCTGACCATTACCCAGACTGTACCAGACCTCACTGACCATTACCCACTGTACCAGACCACACTCTGACCATTACCCAGACTGTTCCAGACCCCACTGACCATTACCCAGACTGTACCAGACCACACTCTGACCATTACCCACACTGTACCAGACCTCACTCTGACCATTACCCGGACTGTACCAGACCTCACTGACCATTACCCAGACTGTTCCAGACCTCACTGACCATTACCCAGACTGTACCAGACCTCACTCTGACCATTACCCACACTGTACCAGACCTCACTCTGACCATTACTCAGACTGTACCAGACCTCACTGACCATAACCCACACTGTATCAGACCTCACTCTGACCATTACCCAGACTGTACCAGACCTCACTCTGATCATTACCCACTGTACCAGATCTCACTCTGTCCATTACCCACTGTATCAGGCCCCACTCTGACCATTACCCGGACTGTACCAGACCTCACTGACCATTACCCAGACTGTACCAGACCTCACTGACCATTACCCAGAATGTACCAGACCTCACTCTGACCATTGCCCACACTGTACCAGACCTCACTGACCATTACCCAGACTGTACCAGACCTCACTCTGACCATGACCCAGACTGCACTGGACCTCACTCTGACCATTACCCAGACTGCACTAGACCTCACTCTGACCATGACCCAGACTGTTCCAGACCTCACTGACCATTACCCAGACTGTATCTGACCTCACTCTGACCATTACCCACACTGTACCAGACCTCACTGACCATTACCAATAATGTACCAGACCTCACTCTGACCATTACCCAGACTGTACCAGACCTCACTCTGACCATTACCCAGACTGTACCAGACCTCACTGTCCATTACCCAGACTGTACCAGACCTCACTCTGACCATTACCCAGACTGTACCAGACGTCACTCTGACCATTACCCAGACTGTACCAGACCTCACTGACCATTACCCAGACTGTACCGGACCTCACTGACCATTACCCAGACTGTACCAGACCTCACTCTTACCATTATCCAGACTGTACCAGACCTCACTCTGACCATTACCCAGACTGTACCAGACCTCACTGACCATTACCCACTGTACCAGACCACACTCTGACCATTACCCAGACTGTTCCAGACCTCACTGAACATTACCCACTGTACCAGACCTCACTGACCATTACCCAGACTGTACCAGACCTCACTGACCATTACCCACACTGTACCAGACCTCACTCTGACCATTACACAGACTGTACCAGATCTCACTCTGACCATTACCCAGACTGTACCAGACCCCACTCTGACCATTACCCAAACTGTACCAGACCTCACTGACCATTACCCAGACTGTACCAGACCTCACTCTGACCATTACCCACACTGTACCAGACCTCACTCTGACCATTACTCAGACTGTACCAGACCTCACTGACCATTACCCACACTGTATCAGACCTCACTCTGACCATTACCCAGACTGTACCAGACCTCACTCTGATCATTACCCACTGTACCAGATCTCACTCTGACCATTACCCACTGTACCAGACCACACTCTGACCATTACCCAGACTGTTCCAGACCTAACTGACCATTACCCACACTGTACCAGACCTCACTTGGACCATTACTCAGACTGTACCAGACCTCACTGACCTTTACCCAGACTGTACCAGACCTCACTCTGACCATTACCCAGACTGTACCAGGCCCCACTCTGACCATTACCCGGACTGTACCAGACCTCACTGACCATTATCCACACTGTACCAGACCTCACTGACCATTACCCAGACTGTACCAGACCTCACTCTGACCATTACCCAGACTGTACCAGACCTCACTGACCATTACCCAGAATGTACCAGACCTCACTCTGACCATTACCCACACTGTACCAGACCTCACTGACCATTACCCAGACTGTACCAAACCTCACTCTGACCATTACCCAGACTGCACCAGACCGCACTCTGACCATTCCCAGACTGCACTAGACCTCACTCTGACCATTACCCAGACTGTTCCAGACCTCACTGACCATTACCCAGACTGTATCTGGCCTCACTCTGACCATTACCCACACTGTACCAGACCTCACTGACCATTACCCATAATGTACCAGACCTCACTCTGACCATTACCCAGACTGTACCAGACCTCACTCTGACCATTACCCAGACTGTACCAGACCTCACTGACCATTACCCAGACTGTACCAGACCTCACTGACCATTACCCAGACTGTACCAGACCTCACTGACCATGACCCAGACTGTACCAGACCTCACTGACCATTACCCAGACTGTACCAGACCTCACTCTGACCATTACCCTTACTGTACTAGACCTCACTTTGACCATTATCCAGACTGTACCAGACCTCACTCTGACCATTACCCAGACTGTACCAGACCTCACTGACCATTACTCAGACTGTACCAGACCACACTGACCATTACCCAGACTGTAGCAGACCTCACTGACCATTACCCAGAATGTACCAGACCTCACTCTGACCATTACCCAGACTGTACCAGACCTCACTGACCATTACCCAGAATGTACCAGACCTCACTCTGACCATTACCCACACTGTACCAGACCTCACTGACCCTTACCCAGACTGTACCAGACCTCACTCTGACCATTACCCAGACTGTACCAGACCTCACTCTGACCATTACCCACACTGTACCAGACCTCACTCTGACCATTACCCAGACTGCACTAGACCTCACTCTGACCATTACCCAGACTGTACCAGACCTCACTGTCCATTACCCAGACTGTGCCAGACCACACTGACCATTACCCACACTGTACCAGACCTCACTGACCATTACCCAGAATGTACCAGACCTCACTCTGACCATTACCCAGACTGTACCGGACCTCACTGACCATTACCCAGAATGTACCAGACCTCACTCTGACCATTACCCAGACTGTACCAGACCTCACTCTGACCATTACCCACACTGTTCCAGACCAAACTCTGACCATTACCCAGACTGTACCTGACCTAACTGACCATTATCCAGACTGTACCAGACCTCACTCTGACCATTACCCAGACTGTACCAGACGTCACTCTGACCATTACCCAGACTGTACCAGACCTCACTCTGACCATTACCCAGACTGTACCAGACCTCACTGACCATTACCCACTGTACCAGACCACACTCTGACCATTACCCAGACTGTTCCAGACCTCACTGAACATTACCCACTGTACCAGACCTCACTGAACATTACCCACTGTACCAGACCTCACTGACCATTACCCAGACTGTACCAGACCTCACTGACCATTACCCACACTGTACCAGACCTCACTGACCATTACACAGACTGTACCAGATCTCACTCTGACCATTACCCAGACGGTACCAGACCCCACTCTGACCATTACCCAGACTGTACCAGACCTCACTGACCATTACCCAGACTGTACCAGACCTCACTCTGACCATTACCCACACTGTACCAGACCTCACTCTGACCATTACTCAGACTGTACCAGACCTCACTGACCATTACCCACACTGTATCAGACCTCACTCTGACCATTACCCAGACTGTACCAGACCTCACTCTGATCATTACCCACTGTACCAGATCTCACTCTGACCATTACCCACTGTACCAGACCACACTCTGACCATCACTCAGACTGTACCAGACCTCACTGACCATTACCCAGACTGTACCAGACCTCACTCTGACCATTACCCAGACTGTACCAGACCTCACTCTTACCATTATCCAGACTGTACCAGACCTCACTCTGACCATTACCCAGACTGTACCAGACCTCACTGACCATTACCCACTGTACCAGACCACACTCTGACCATTACCCAGACTGTTCCAGACCCCACTGACCATTACCCAGACTGTACCAGACCACACTCTGACCATTACCCACACTGTACCAGACCTCACTCTGACCATTACCCGGACTGTACCAGACCTCACTGACCATTACCCAGACTGTTCCAGACCTCACTGACCATTACCCAGACTGTACCAGACCTCACTCTGACCATGACCCACACTGTACCAGACCTCACTCTGACCATTACTCAGACTGTACCAGACCTCACTGACCATTACCCACACTGTATCAGACCTCACTCTGACCATTACCCAGACTGTACCAGACCTCACTCTGATCATTACCCACTGTACCAGATCTCACTCTGTCCATTACCCACTGTATCAGGCCCCACTCTGACCATTACCCGGACTGTACCAGACCTCACTGACCATTACCCAGACTGTACCAGACCTCACTGACCATTACCCAGAATGTACCAGACCTCACTCTGACCATTGCCCACACTGTACCAGACCTCACTGACCATTACCCAGACTGTACCAGACCTCACTCTGACCATGACCCAGACTGCACTGGACCTCACTCTGACCATTACCCAGACTGCACTAGACCTCACTCTGACCATTACCCAGACTGTTCCAGACCTCACTGACCATTACCCAGACTGTATCTGACCTCACTCTGACCATTACCCACACTGTACCAGACCTCACTGACCATTACCAATAATGTACCAGACCTCACTCTGACCATTACCCAGACTGTACCAGACCTCACTCTGACCATTACCCAGACTGTACCAGACCTCACTGTCCATTACCCAGACTGTACCAGACCTCACTCTGACCATTACCCAGACTGTACCAGACGTCACTCTGACCATTACCCAGACTGTACCAGACCTCACTGACCATTACCCAGACTGTACCGGACCTCACTGACCATTACCCAGACTGTACCAGACCTCACTCTTACCATTATCCAGACTGTACCAGACCTCACTCTGACCATTACCCAGACTGTACCAGACCTCACTGACCATTACCCACTGTACCAGACCACACTCTGACCATTACCCAGACTGTTCCAGACCTCACTGAACATTACCCACTGTACCAGACCTCACTGACCATTACCCAGACTGTACCAGACCTCACTGACCATTACCCACACTGTACCAGACCTCACTCTGACCATTACACAGACTGTACCAGATCTCACTCTGACCATTACCCAGACTGTACCAGACCCCACTCTGACCATTACCCAAACTGTACCAGACCTCACTGACCATTACCCAGACTGTTCCAGACCTCACTCTGACCATTACCCAGACTGTTCCAGACCTAACTGACCATTACCCACACTGTACCAGACCTCACTTGGACCATTACTCAGACTGTACCAGACCTCACTGACCTTTACCCAGACTGTACCAGACCTCACTCTGACCATTACCCAGACTGTACCAGGCCCCACTCTGACCATTACCCGGACTGTACCAGACCTCACTGACCATTATCCACACTGTACCAGACCTCACTGACCATTACCCAGACTGTACCAGACCTCACTCTGACCATTACCCAGACTGTACCAGACCTCACTGACCATTACCCAGAATGTACCAGACCTCACTCTGACCATTACCCACACTGTACCAGACCTCACTGACCATTACCCAGACTGTACCAAACCTCACTCTGACCATTACCCAGACTGCACCAGACCGCACTCTGACCATTCCCAGACTGCACTAGACCTCACTCTGACCATTACCCAGACTGTTCCAGACCTCACTGACCATTACCCAGACTGTATCTGGCCTCACTCTGACCATTACCCACACTGTACCAGACCTCACTGACCATTACCCATAATGTACCAGACCTCACTCTGACCATTACCCAGACTGTACCAGACCTCACTCTGACCATTACCCAGACTGTACCAGACCTCACTGACCATTACCCAGACTGTACCAGACCTCACTGACCATTACCCAGACTGTACCAGACCTCACTGACCATGACCCAGACTGTACCAGACCTCACTGACCATTACCCAGACTGTACCAGACCTCACTCTGACCATTACCCTTACTGTACTAGACTTCACTTTGACCATTATCCAGACTGTACCAGACCTCACTCTGACCATTACCCAGACTGTACCAGACCTCACTGACCATTACTCAGACTGTACCAGACCACACTGACCATTACCCAGACTGTAGCAGACCTCACTGACCATTACCCAGAATGTACCAGACCTCACTCTGACCATTACCCAGACTGTACCAGACCTCACTGACCATTACCCAGAATGTACCAGACCTCACTCTGACCATTACCCACACTGTACCAGACCTCACTGACCCTTACCCAGACTGTACCAGACCTCACTCTGACCATTACCCAGACTGTACCAGACCTCACTCTGACCATTACCCACACTGTACCAGACCTCACTCTGACCATTACCCAGACTGCACTAGACCTCACTCTGACCATTACCCAGACTGTACCAGACCTCACTGTCCATTACCCAGACTGTGCCAGACCACACTGACCATTACCCACACTGTACCAGACCTCACTGACCATTACCCAGAATGTACCAGACCTCACTCTGACCATTACCCAGACTGTACCGGACCTCACTGACCATTACCCAGAATGTACCAGACCTCACTCTGACCATTACCCAGACTGTACCAGACCTCACTCTGACCATTACCCACACTGTTCCAGACCAAACTCTGACCATTACCCAGACTGTACCTGACCTAACTGACCATTATCCAGACTGTACCAGACCTCACTCTGACCATTACCCAGACTGTACCAGACGTCACTCTGACCATTACCCAGACTGTACCAGACCTCACTCTGACCATTACCCAGACTGTACCAGACCTCACTGACCATTACCCACTGTACCAGACCACACTCTGACCATTACCCAGACTGTTCCAGACCTCACTGAACATTACCCACTGTACCAGACCTCACTGAACATTACCCACTGTACCAGACCTCACTGACCATTACCCAGACTGTACCAGACCTCACTGACCATTACCCACACTGTACCAGACCTCACTGACCATTACACAGACTGTACCAGATCTCACTCTGACCATTACCCAGACGGTACCAGACCCCACTCTGACCATTACCCAGACTGTACCAGACCTCACTGACCATTACCCAGACTGTACCAGACCTCACTCTGACCATTACCCACACTGTACCAGACCTCACTCTGACCATTACTCAGACTGTACCAGACCTCACTGACCATTACCCACACTGTATCAGACCTCACTCTGACCATTACCCAGACTGTACCAGACCTCACTCTGATCATTACCCACTGTACCAGATCTCACTCTGACCATTACCCACTGTACCAGACCACACTCTGACCATCACTCAGACTGTACCAGACCTCACTGACCATTACCCAGACTGTACCAGACCTCACTCTGACCATTACCCAGACTGTACCAGACCTCACTCTTACCATTATCCAGACTGTACCAGACCTCACTCTGACCATTACCCAGACTGTACCAGACCTCACTGACCATTACCCACTGTACCAGACCACACTCTGACCATTACCCAGACTGTTCCAGACCCCACTGACCATTACCCAGACTGTACCAGACCACACTCTGACCATTACCCACACTGTACCAGACCTCACTCTGACCATTACCCGGACTGTACCAGACCTCACTGACCATTACCCAGACTGTTCCAGACCTCACTGACCATTACCCAGACTGTACCAGACCTCACTCTGACCATGACCCACACTGTACCAGACCTCACTCTGACCATTACTCAGACTGTACCAGACCTCACTGACCATTACCCACACTGTATCAGACCTCACTCTGACCATTACCCAGACTGTACCAGACCTCACTCTGATCATTACCCACTGTACCAGATCTCACTCTGTCCATTACCCACTGTATCAGGCCCCACTCTGACCATTACCCGGACTGTACCAGACCTCACTGACCATTACCCAGACTGTACCAGACCTCACTGACCATTACCCAGAATGTACCAGACCTCACTCTGACCATTGCCCACACTGTACCAGACCTCACTGACCATTACCCAGACTGTACCAGACCTCACTCTGACCATGACCCAGACTGCACTGGACCTCACTCTGACCATTACCCAGACTGCACTAGACCTCACTCTGACCATTACCCAGACTGTTCCAGACCTCACTGACCATTACCCAGACTGTATCTGACCTCACTCTGACCATTACCCACACTGTACCAGACCTCACTGACCATTACCAATAATGTACCAGACCTCACTCTGACCATTACCCAGACTGTACCAGACCTCACTCTGACCATTACCCAGACTGTACCAGACCTCACTGTCCATTACCCAGACTGTACCAGACCTCACTCTGACCATTACCCAGACTGTACCAGACGTCACTCTGACCATTACCCAGACTGTACCAGACCTCACTGACCATTACCCAGACTGTACCGGACCTCACTGACCATTACCCAGACTGTACCAGACCTCACTCTTACCATTATCCAGACTGTACCAGACCTCACTCTGACCATTACCCAGACTGTACCAGACCTCACTGACCATTACCCACTGTACCAGACCACACTCTGACCATTACCCAGACTGTTCCAGACCTCACTGAACATTACCCACTGTACCAGACCTCACTGACCATTACCCAGACTGTACCAGACCTCACTGACCATTACCCACACTGTACCAGACCTCACTCTGACCATTACACAGACTGTACCAGATCTCACTCTGACCATTACCCAGACTGTACCAGACCCCACTCTGACCATTACCCAAACTGTACCAGACCTCACTGACCATTACCCAGACTGTACCAGACCTCACTCTGACCATTACCCACACTGTACCAGACCTCACTCTGACCATTACTCAGACTGTACCAGACCTCACTGACCATTACCCACACTGTATCAGACCTCACTCTGACCATTACCCAGACTGTACCAGACCTCACTCTGATTATTACCCACTGTACCAGATCTCACTCTGACCATTACCCACTGTACCAGACCACACTCTGACCATTACCCAGACTGTTCCAGACCTAACTGACCATTACCCACACTGTACCAGACCTCACTTGGACCATTACTCAGACTGTACCAGACCTCACTGACCTTTACCCAGACTGTACCAGACCTCACTCTGACCATTACCCAGACTGTACCAGGCCCCACTCTGACCATTACCCAGACTGTACCAGACCTCACTGACCATTATCCACACTGTACCAGACCTCACTGACCATTACCCAGACTGTACCAGACCTCACTCTGACCATTACCCAGACTGTACCAGACCTCACTGACCATTACCCAGAATGTACCAGACCTCACTCTGACCATTACCCACACTGTACCAGACCTCACTGACCATTACCCAGACTGTACCAAACCTCACTCTGACCATTACCCAGACTGCACTAGACCGCACTCTGACCATTCCCAGACTGCACTGGACCTCACTCTGACCATTACCCAGACTGTTCCAGACCTCACTGACCATTACCCAGACTGTATCTGGCCTCACTCTGACCATTACCCACACTGTACCAGACCTCACTGACCATTACCCATAATGTACCAGACCTCACTCTGACCATTACCCAGACTGTACCAGACCTCACTCTGACCATTACCCAGACTGTACCAGACCTCACTGACCATTACCCAGACTGTACCAGACCTCACTGACCATTACCCAGACTGTACCAGACCTCACTGACCATTACCCAGACTGTACCAGACCTCACTGACCATTACCCAGACTGTACCAGACCTCACTCTGACCATTACCCAGACTGTACTAGACCTCACTTTGACCATTATCCAGACTGTACCAGACCTCACTCTGACCATTACCCAGACTGTACCAGACCTCACTGACCATTACTCAGACTGTACCAGACCACACTGACCATTACCCAGACTGTAGCAGACCTCACTGACCATTACCCAGAATGTACCAGACCTCACTCTGACCATTACCCAGACTGTACCAGACCTCACTGACCATTACCCAGAATGTACCAGACCTCACTCTGACCATTACCCACACTGTACCAGACCTCACTGACCATTACCCAGACTGTACCAGACCTCACTCTGACCATTACCCAGACTGTACCAGACCTCACTCTGACCATTACCCACACTGTACCAGACCTCACTCTGACCATTACCCAGACTGCACTAGACCTCACTCTGACCATTACCCAGACTGTACCAGACCTCACTGTCCATTACCCAGACTGTGCCAGACCACACTGACCATTACCCACACTGTTCCAGACCAAACTCTGACCATGACCCAGACTGTACCTGACCTCACTGACCATTACCCCGAATGTACCAGACCTCACTCTGACCATTACCCAGACTGTACCGGACCTCACTGACCATTACCCAGAATGTACCAGACCTCACTCTGACCATTACCCACACTGTACCAGACCTCACTGACCATTACCCACACTGTACCAGACCTCACTCTGACCATTACCCACACTGTGCCAGACCTCACTGACCATTACCCACACTGTATCAGACCTCACTGACCATTACCCAGACTGTTCCAGACCTCACTGACCATTACCCAGAATGTACCAGACCTCACTCTGACCATTACCCACACTGTACCAGACCTCACTGACCATTACCCACACTGTACCAGACCTCACTCTGACCATTACCCACACTGTGCCAGACCTCACTGACCATTACCCACACTGTATCAGACCTCACTGACCATTACCCAGACTGTTCCAGACCTCACTGACCATTTCCCAGACTGTACCAGGCCCCACTCTGACCATTACCCGGACTGTACCAGACCTCACTGACCATTACCCAGACTGTACCAGACCACACTCTGAACATTACCCAGACTGTACCAGCCTCACTGACCATTACCCAGACTGTATCTGACCTCACTCTGACCATTACCCACACTGTACCAGACCTCACTGACCATTACCCACACTGTACCAGACCTCACTCTGACCATTACCCACACTGTACCAGACCACACTGACCATTACCCACACTGTATCAGACCTCACTGACCATTACCCAGACTGTATCAGACCTCACTGACCATTTCCGAGACTGTACCAGGCCCCACTCTGACCATTACCTGGACTGTACCAGAACTCACTGACCATTACCCAGACTGTACCAGGCCCCACTCTGACCATTACCCACACTGTACCAGACCTCACTCTGGCCATTACCCAGACTGTACCAGACCTCACTCTGACCATTACCCAGACTGTTCCAGACCTCACTGACCATTACCCAGACTGTACCAGACCACACTCTGAACATTACCCAGACTGTACCAGACCTCACTCTGACCATTACCCACACTGTACCAGACCTCACTCTGACCTTTACCCAGACCGTTCCAGACCTCACTGACCATTACCCACACTGTACCAGGCCCCACTCTGACCATTACCCGGACTGTACCAGACCTCACTGACCATTACCCAGACTGTACCAGGCCCCACTCTGACCATTACCCACACTGTACCAGACCTCACTGACCATTACCCACACTGTACCAGACCTCACTCTGACCATTACCCACACTGTGCCAGACCTCACTGACCATTACCCACACTGTATCAGACCTCACTGACCATTACCCAGACTGTTCCAGACCTCACTGACCATTACCCAGAATGTACCAGACCTCACTCTGACCATTACCCACACTGTACCAGACCTCACTGACCATTACCCACACTGTACCAGACCTCACTCTGACCATTACCCACACTGTGCCAGACCTCACTGACCATTACCCACACTGTATCAGACCTCACTGACCATTACCCAGACTGTTCCAGACCTCACTGACCATTTCCCAGACTGTACCAGGCCCCACTCTGACCATTACCCGGACTGTACCAGACCTCACTGACCATTACCCAGACTGTACCAGACCACACTCTGAACATTACCCAGACTGTACCAGCCTCACTGACCATTACCCAGACTGTATCTGACCTCACTCTGACCATTACCCACACTGTACCAGACCTCACTGACCATTACCCACACTGTACCAGACCTCACTCTGACCATTACCCACACTGTACCAGACCACACTGACCATTACCCACACTGTATCAGACCTCACTGACCATTACCCAGACTGTATCAGACCTCACTGACCATTTCCGAGACTGTACCAGGCCCCACTCTGACCATTACCTGGACTGTACCAGAACTCACTGACCATTACCCAGACTGTACCAGGCCCCACTCTGACCATTACCCACACTGTACCAGACCTCACTCTGGCCATTACCCAGACTGTACCAGACCTCACTCTGACCATTACCCAGACTGTTCCAGACCTCACTGACCATTACCCAGACTGTACCAGACCACACTCTGAACATTACCCAGACTGTACCAGACCTCACTCTGACCATTACCCACACTGTACCAGACCTCACTCTGACCTTTACCCAGACCGTTCCAGACCTCACTGACCATTACCCACACTGTACCAGGCCCCACTCTGACCATTACCCGGACTGTACCAGACCTCACTGACCATTACCCAGACTGTACCAGGCCCCACTCTGACCATTACCCGGACTGTACCAGACCTCACTGACCATTACCCAGACTGTTCCAGACCTCACTGACCATTACCCAGACTGTACCAGACCTCACTGACCATTACCCAGACTGTACCAGACCTCACTCTGACCATTACCCACACTGTACCAGACCTCACTCTGACCATTACCCAGACTGTACCAGACCTCACTCTGACCATTACCCAGACTGTACCAGACCTCACTCTGACCATTACCCAGACGGTACCAGACCTCACTCTGACCATTACCCAGACTGTACCAGACCTCACTGACCATTACCCAGAATGTACCAGACCTCACTCTGACCATTACCCACACTGTACCAGACCTCACTGACCATTACCCAGACTGTACCAAACCTCACTCTGACCATTACCCAGACTGCACTAGACCGCACTCTGACCATTACCCAGACTGCACTAGACCTCACTCTGACCATTACCCAGACTGTTCCAGACCTCACTGACCATTACCCAGACTGTATCTGGCCTCACTCTGACCATTACCCACACTGTACCAGACCTCACTGACCATTACCCATAATGTACCAGACCTCACTCTGACCATTACCCAGACTGTACCAGACCTCACTCTGACCATTACCCAGACTGTACCAGACCTCACTGACCATTACCCAGACTGTACCAGACCTCACTGACCATTACCCAGACTGTACCAGACCTCACTGACCATTACCCAGACTGTACCAGACCTCACTGACCATTACCCAGACTGTACCAGACCTCACTCTGACCATTACCCAGACTGTACTAGACCTCACTTTGACCATTATCCAGACTGTACCAGACCTCACTCTGACCATTACCCAGACTGTACCAGACCTCACTGACCATTACTCAGACTGTACCAGACCACACTGACCATTACCCAGACTGTACCAGACCTCACTGACCATTATCCACACTGTACCAGACCTCACTGACCATTACTCAGACTGTACCAGACCGCACTGACCATTACCCAGACTGTAACAGACCTCACTGACCATTACCCAGAATGTACCAGACCTCACTCTGACCATTACCCAGACTGTACCAGACCTCACTGACCATTACCCAGAATGTACCAGACCTCACTCTGACCATTACCCACACTGTACCAGACCTCACTGACCATTACCCAGACTGTACCAGACCTCACTCTGACCATTACCCAGACTGTACCAGACCTCACTCTGACCATTACCCACACTGTACCAGACCTCACTCTGACCATTACCCAGACTGCACTAGACCTCACTCTGACCATTACCCAGACTGTACCAGACCTCACTGTCCATTACCCAGACTGTACCAGACCACACTGACCATTACCCACACTGTTCCAGACCAAACTCTGACCATTACCCAGACTGTACCTGACCTCACTGACCATTACCCAGAATGTACCAGACCTCACTCTGACCATTACCCAGACTGTACCAGACCTCACTGACCATTACCCAGAATGTACCAGACCTCACTCTGACCATTACCCACACTGTACCAGACCTCACTGACCATTACCCACACTGTACCAGACCTCACTCTGACCATTACCCACACTGTGCCAGACCTCACTGACCATTACCCACACTGTATCAGACCTCACTGACCATTACCCAGACTGTTCCAGACCTCACTGACCATTTCCCAGACTGTCCCAGGCCCCACTCTGACCATTACCCGGACTGTACCAGACCTCACTGACCATTACCCAGACTGTACCAGACCACACTCTGAACATTACCCAGACTGTACCAGCCTCACTGACCATTACCCAGACTGTATCTGACCTCACTCTGACCATTACCCACACTGTACCAGACCTCACTGACCATTACCCACACTGTACCAGACCTCACTCTGACCATTACCCACACTGTACCAGACCACACTGACCATTACCCACACTGTATCAGACCTCACTGACCATTACCCAGACTGTATCAGACCTCACTGACCATTTCCGAGACTGTACCAGGCCCCACTCTGACCATTACCTGGACTGTACCAGAACTCACTGACCATTACCCAGACTGTACCAGGCCCCACTCTGACCATTACCCACACTGTACCAGACCTCACTCTGACCATTACCCAGACTGTACCAGACCTCACTCTGACCATTACCCAGACTGTTCCAGACCTCACTGACCATTACCCAGACTGTACCAGACCACACTCTGAACATTACCCAGACTGTACCAGACCTCACTCTGACCATTACCCACACTGTACCAGACCTCACTCTGACCTTTACCCAGACCGTTCCAGACCTCACTGACCATTACCCACACTGTACCAGGCCCCACTCTGACCATTACCCGGACTGTACCAGACCTCACTAACCATTACCCAGACTGTACCAGGCCCCACTCTGACCATTACCCGGACTGTACCAGACCTCACTGACCATTACCCAGACTGTTCCAGACCTCACTGACCATTACCCAGACTGTTCCAGACCTCACTGACCATTACCCAGACTGTACCAGACCTCACTGACCATTACCCAGACTGTACCAGACCTCACTCTGACCATTACCCACACTGTACCAGACCTCACTCTGACCATTACCCAGACTGTACCAGACCTCACTCTGACCATTACCCAGACTGTACCAGACCTCACTCTGACCATTACCCAGACGGTACCAGACCTCACTCTGACCATTACCCAGACTGTACCAGACCTCACTGACCATTACCCAGAATGTACCAGACCTCACTCTGACCATTACCCACACTGTACCAGACCTCACTGACCATTACCCAGACTGTACCAAACCTCACTCTGACCATTACCCAGACTGCACTAGACCGCACTCTGACCATTACCCAGACTGCACTAGACCTCACTCTGACCATTACCCAGACTGTTCCAGACCTCACTGACCATTACCCAGACTGTATCTGGCCTCACTCTGACCATTACCCACACTGTACCAGACCTCACTGACCATTACCCATAATGTACCAGACCTCACTCTGACCATTACCCAGACTGTACTAGACCTCACTTGACCATTATCCAGACTGTACCAGACCTCACTCTGACCATTACCCAGACTGTACCAGACCTCACTGACCATTACTCAGACTGTACCAGACCACACTGACCATTACCCAGACTGTAGCAGACCTCACTGACCATTACCCAGAATGTACCAGACCTCACTCTGACCATTACCCAGACTGTACCAGACCTCACTGACCATTACCCAGAATGTACCAGACCTCACTCTGACCATTACCCACACTGTACCAGACCTCACTGACCATTACCCAGACTGTACCAGACCTCACTCTGACCATTACCCAGACTGTACCAGACCTCACTCTGACCATTACCCAGACTGTACCAGACCTCACTGTCCATTACCCAGACTGTACCAGACCACACAGACCATTACCCACACTGTTCCAGACCAAACTCTGACCATTACCCAGACTGTACCTGACCTCACTGACCATTACCCAGAATGTACCAGACCTCACTCTGACCATTACCCAGACTGTACCAGACCCCACTCTGACCATTACCCAGACTGTACCAGACCTCACTGACCATTACCCAGACTGTACCAGACCTCACTCTGACCATTACCCACACTGTACCAGACCTCACTCTGACCATTACTCAGACTGTACCAGACCTCACTGACCATTACCCACACTGTATCAGACCTCACTCTGACCATTACCCAGACTGTACCAGACCTCACTCTGATCATTACCCACACTGTACCAGACCTCACTGACCATTACCCAGAATGTACCAGACCTCACTCTGACCATTACCCAGACTGTACCAGACCTCACTGACCATTACCCAGAATGTACCAGACCTCACTCTGACCATTACCCACACTGTACCAGACCTCACTGACCATTACCCACACTGTACCAGACCTCACTCTGACCATTACCCACACTGTGCCAGACCTCACTGACCATTACCCACACTGTATCAGACCTCACTGACCATTACCCAGACTGTTCCAGACCTCACTGACCATTTCCCAGACTGTACCAGGCCCCACTCTGACCATTACCCGGACTGTACCAGACCTCACTGACCATTACCCAGACTGTACCAGACCACACTCTGAACATTACCCAGACTGTACCAGCCTCACTGACCATTACCCAGACTGTATCTGACCTCACTCTGACCATTACCCACACTGCACCAGACCTCACTGACCATTACCCACACTGTACCAGACCTCACTCTGACCATTACCCACACTGTACCAGACCACACTGACCATTACCCACACTGTATCAGACCTCACTGACCATTACCCAGACTGTATCAGACCTCACTGACCATTTCCGAGACTGTACCAGGCCCCACTCTGACCATTACCTGGACTGTACCAGAACTCACTGACCATTACCCAGACTGTACCAGGCCCCACTCTGACCATTACCCACACTGTACCAGACCTCACTCTGACCATTACCCAGACTGTACCAGACCTCACTCTGACCATTACCCAGACTGTTCCAGACCTCACTGACCATTACCCAGACTGTACCAGACCACACTCTGAACATTACCCAGACTGTACCAGACCTCACTCTGACCATTACCCACACTGTACCAGACCTCACTCTGACCTTTACCCAGACCGTTCCAGACCTCACTGACCATTACCCACACTGTACCAGACCACACTGACCATTACCCAGACTGTAGCAGACCTCACTGACCATTACCCAGAATGTACCAGACCTCACTCTGACCATTACCCAGACTGTACCAGACCTCACTGACCATTACCCAGAATGTACCAGACCTCACTCTGACCATTACCCACACTGTACCAGACCTCACTGACCATTACCCAGACTGTACCAGACCTCACTCTGACCATTACCCAGACTGTACCAGACCTCACTCTGACCATTACCCACACTGTACCAGACCTCACTCTGACCATTACCCAGACTGCACTAGACCTCACTCTGACCATTACCCAGACTGTACCAGACCTCACTGTCCATTACCCAGACTGTGCCAGACCACACTGACCATTACCCACACTGTTCCAGACCAAACTCTGACCATGACCCAGACTGTACCTGACCTCACTGACCATTACCCCGAATGTACCAGACCTCACTCTGACCATTACCCAGACTGTACCGGACCTCACTGACCATTACCCAGAATGTACCAGACCTCACTCTGACCATTACCCACACTGTACCAGACCTCACTGACCATTACCCACACTGTACCAGACCTCACTCTGACCATTACCCACACTGTGCCAGACCTCACTGACCATTACCCACACTGTATCAGACCTCACTGACCATTACCCAGACTGTTCCAGACCTCACTGACCATTACCCAGAATGTACCAGACCTCACTCTGACCATTACCCACACTGTACCAGACCTCACTGACCATTACCCACACTGTACCAGACCTCACTCTGACCATTACCCACACTGTGCCAGACCTCACTGACCATTACCCACACTGTATCAGACCTCACTGACCATTACCCAGACTGTTCCAGACCTCACTGACCATTTCCCAGACTGTACCAGGCCCCACTCTGACCATTACCCGACTGTACCAGACCTCACTGACCATTACCCAGACTGTACCAGACCACACTCTGAACATTACCCAGACTGTACCAGCCTCACTGACCATTACCCAGACTGTATCTGACCTCACTCTGACCATTACCCACACTGTACCAGACCTCACTGACCATTACCCACACTGTACCAGACCTCACTCTGACCATTACCCACACTGTACCAGACCACACTGACCATTACCCACACTGTATCAGACCTCACTGACCATTACCCAGACTGTATCAGACCTCACTGACCATTTCCGAGACTGTACCAGGCCCCACTCTGACCATTACCTGGACTGTACCAGAACTCACTGACCATTACCCAGACTGTACCAGGCCCCACTCTGACCATTACCCACACTGTACCAGACCTCACTCTGGCCATTACCCAGACTGTACCAGACCTCACTCTGACCATTACCCAGACTGTTCCAGACCTCACTGACCATTACCCAGACTGTACCAGACCTCACTCTGACCATTACCCAGACTGTACCAGACCTCACTCTGACCATTACCCACACTGTACCAGACCTCACTCTGACCTTTACCCAGACCGTTCCAGACCTCACTGACCATTACCCACACTGTACCAGGCCCCACTCTGACCATTACCCGGACTGTACCAGACCTCACTGACCATTACCCAGACTGTACCAGGCCCACTCTGACCATTACCCACACTGTACCAGACCTCACTGACCATTACCCACACTGTACCAGACCTCACTCTGACCATTACCCACACTGTACCAGACCTCACTGACCATTACCCAGCACTGTATCAGACCTCACTGACCATTACCCAGACTGTTCCAGACCTCACTGACCATTACCCAGAATGTACCAGACCTCACTCTGACCATTACCCACACTGTACCAGACCTCACTGACCATTACCCACACTGTACCAGACCTCACTCTGACCATTACCCACACTGTACCAGACCTCACTGACCATTACCCACACTGTATCAGACCTCACTGACCATTACCCAGACTGTTCCAGACCTCACTGACCATTTCCCAGACTGTACCAGGCCCCACTCTGACCATTACCCGGACTGTACCAGACCTCACTGACCATTACCCAGACTGTACCAGACCACACTCTGACCATTACCCAGACTGTACCAGACCTCACTGACCATTACCCAGACTGTACAGACCTCACTCTGACCATTACCCACGACTGTACCAGACCTCACTGACCATTACCCACGACTGTACCAGACCTCACTCTGACCATTACCCACACTGTACCAGACCACACTGACCATTACCCACACTGTATCAGACCTCACTGACCATTACCCAGACTGTATCAGACCTCACTGACCATTTCCGAGACTGTACCAGGCCCCACTCTGACCATTACCCGGACTGTACCAGACCTCACTGACCATTACCCAGACTGTACCAGCCCCACTCTGACCATTACCCACACTGTACCAGACCTCACTCTGGCCATTACCCAGACTGTACCAGACCTCACTCTGACCATTACCCAGACTGTTCCAGACCTCACTGACCATTACCCAGACTGTACCAGACCACACTCTGAACATTACCCAGACTGTACCAGACCTCACTCTGACCATTACCCACACTGTACCAGACCTCACTCTGACCTTTACCCAGACCGTTCCAGACCTCACTGACCATTACCCACACTGTACCAGGCCCCACTCTGACCATTACCCCGACTGTACCAGACCTCACTGACCATTACCCAGACTGTACCAGGCCCCACTCTGACCATTACCCGACTGTACCAGACCTCACTGACCATTACCCAGACTGTTCCAGACCTCACTGACCATTACCCAGACTGTACCAGACCTCACTGACCATTACCCAGACTGTACCAGACCTCACTCTGACCATTACCCAGACTGTACCAGACCTCACTCTGACCATTACCCAGACTGTACCAGACCTCACTCTGACCATTACCCAGACTGTACCAGACCTCACTCTGACCATTACCCAGACTGTACCAGACCTCACTCTGACCATTACCCAGACTGTACCAGACCTCACTGACCATTACCCAGAATGTACCAGACCTCACTCTGACCATTACCCACACTGTACCAGACCTCACTGACCATTACCCAGACTGTACCAGACCTCACTCTGACCATTACCCAGACTGCACTAGACCTCACTCTGACCATTACCCAGACTGTACCAGACCTCACTCTGACCATTACCCAGACTGTTCCAGACCTCACTGACCATTACCCAGACTGTATCTGGCCTCACTCTGACCATTACCCACACTGTACCAGACCTCACTGACCATTACCCATACTGTACCAGACCTCACTCTGACCATTACCCAGACTGTACCAGACCTCACTCTGACCATTACCCAGACTGTACCAGACCTCACTGACCATTACCCAGACTGTACCAGACCTCACTGACCATTACCCAGACTGTACCAGACCTCACTGACCATTACCCAGACTGTACCAGACCTCACTGACCATTACCCAGACTGTACCAGACCTCACTCTGACCATTACCCAGACTGTACTAGACCTCACTTGACCATTACCCAGACTGTACCAGACCTCACTCTGACCATTACCCAGACTGTACCAGACCTCACTGACCATTACTCAGACTGTACCAGACCACACTGACCATTACCCAGACTGTACCAGACCTCACTGACCATTATCCACACTGTACCAGACCTCACTGACCATTACTCAGACTGTACCAGACCTCACTGACCATTACCCAGACTGTACCAGACCTCACTCTGACCATTACCCAGAATGTACCAGACCTCACTCTGACCATTACCCAGACTGTACCAGACCTCACTGACCATTACCCAGACTGTACCAGACCTCACTCTGACCATTACCCAGACTGTACCAGACCTCACTGACCATTACCCAGACTGTACCAGACCTCACTCTGACCATTACCCAGACTGTACCAGACCTCACTCTGACCATTACCCACACTGTACCAGACCTCACTCTGACCATTACCCAGACTGCACTAGACCTCACTCTGACCATTACCCAGACTGTACCAGACCTCACTCTGACCATTACCCAGACTGTACCAGACCTCACTGACCATTACCCACACTGTTCCAGACCACACTCTGACCATTACCCAGACTGTACCAGACCTCACTGACCATTACCCAGACTGTACCAGACCTCACTCTGACCATTACCCAGACTGTACCAGACCTCACTGACCATTACCCAGAATGTACCAGACCTCACTCTGACCATTACCCACACTGTACCAGACCTCACTGACCATTACCCACACTGTACCAGACCTCACTCTGACCATTACCCACACTGTGCCAGACCTCACTGACCATTACCCACACTGTATCAGACCTCACTGACCATTACCCAGACTGTTCCAGACCTCACTGACCATTTCCCAGACTGTCCAGGCCCCACTCTGACCATTACCCGGACTGTACCAGACCTCACTGACCATTACCCAGACTGTACCAGACCACACTCTGAACATTACCCAGACTGTACCAGCCTCACTGGACCATTACCCAGACTGTATCTGACCTCACTCTGACCATTACCCACACTGTACCAGACCTCACTGACCATTACCCACACTGTACCAGACCTCACTCTGACCATTACCCACACTGTACCAGACCACACTGACCATTACCCACACTGTATCAGACCTCACTGACCATTACCCAGACTGTATCAGACCTCACTGACCATTCCGAGACTGTACCAGGCCCCACTCTGACCATTACCTGGACTGTACCAGAACTCACTGACCATTACCCAGACTGTACCAGGCCCCACTCTGACCATTACCCACACTGTACCAGACCTCACTCTGACCATTACCCAGACTGTACCAGACCTCACTCTGACCATTACCCAGACTGTTCCAGACCTCACTGACCATTACCCAGACTGTACCAGACCACACTCTGAACATTACCCAGACTGTACCAGACCTCACTCTGACCATTACCCACACTGTACCAGACCTCACTCTGACCTTTACCCAGACCGTTCCAGACCTCACTGACCATTACCCACACTGTACCAGGCCCCACTCTGACCATTACCCGGACTGTACCAGACCTCACTAACCATTACCCAGACTGTACCAGGCCCCACTCTGACCATTACCCGGACTGTACCAGACCTCACTGACCATTACCCAGACTGTTCCAGACCTCACTGACCATTACCCAGACTGTTCCAGACCTCACTGACCATTACCCAGACTGTACCAGACCTCACTGACCATTACCCAGACTGTACCAGACCTCACTCTGACCATTACCCACACTGTACCAGACCTCACTCTGACCATTACCCAGACTGTACCAGACCTCACTCTGACCATTACCCAGACTGTACCAGACCTCACTCTGACCATTACCCAGACGGTACCAGACCTCACTCTGACCATTACCCAGACTGTACCAGACCTCACTGACCATTACCCAGAATGTACCAGACCTCACTCTGACCATTACCCACACTGTACCAGACCTCACTGACCATTACCCAGACTGTACCAACCTCACTCTGACCATTACCCAGACTGCACTAGACCGCACTCTGACCATTACCCAGACTGCACTAGACCTCACTCTGACCATTACCCAGACTGTTCCAGACCTCACTGACCATTACCCAGACTGTATCTGGCCTCACTCTGACCATTACCCACACTGTACCAGACCTCACTGACCATTACCCATAATGTACCAGACCTCACTCTGACCATTACCCAGACTGTACTAGACCTCACTTTGACCATTATCCAGACTGTACCAGACCTCACTCTGACCATTACCCAGACTGTACCAGACCTCACTGACCATTACTCAGACTGTACCAGACCACACTGACCATTACCCAGACTGTAGCAGACCTCACTGACCATTACCCAGAATGTACCAGACCTCACTCTGACCATTACCCAGACTGTACCAGACCTCACTGACCATTACCCAGAATGTACCAGACCTCACTCTGACCATTACCCACACTGTACCAGACCTCACTGACCATTACCCAGACTGTACCAGACCTCACTCTGACCATTACCCAGACTGTACCAGACCTCACTCTGACCATTACCCAGACTGTACCAGACCTCACTGTCCATTACCCAGACTGTACCAGACCACACAGACCATTACCCACACTGTTCCAGACCAAACTCTGACCATTACCCAGACTGTACCTGACCTCACTGACCATTACCCAGAATGTACCAGACCTCACTCTGACCATTACCCAGACTGTACCAGACCCCACTCTGACCATTACCCAGACTGTACCAGACCTCACTGACCATTACCCAGACTGTACCAGACCTCACTCTGACCATTACCCACACTGTACCAGACCTCACTCTGACCATTACTCAGACTGTACCAGACCTCACTGACCATTACCCACACTGTATCAGACCTCACTCTGACCATTACCCAGACTGTACCAGACCTCACTCTGATCATTACCCACACTGTACCAGACCTCACTGACCATTACCCAGAATGTACCAGACCTCACTCTGACCATTACCCAGACTGTACCAGACCTCACTGACCATTACCCAGAATGTACCAGACCTCACTCTGACCATTACCCACACTGTACCAGACCTCACTGACCATTACCCACACTGTACCAGACCTCACTCTGACCATTACCCACACTGTGCCAGACCTCACTGACCATTACCCACACTGTATCAGACCTCACTGACCATTACCCAGACTGTTCCAGACCTCACTGACCATTTCCCAGACTGTACCAGGCCCCACTCTGACCATTACCCGGACTGTACCAGACCTCACTGACCATTACCCAGACTGTACCAGACCACACTCTGAACATTACCCAGACTGTACCAGCCTCACTGACCATTACCCAGACTGTATCTGACCTCACTCTGACCATTACCCACACTGCACCAGACCTCACTGACCATTACCCACACTGTACCAGACCTCACTCTGACCATTACCCACACTGTACCAGACCACACTGACCATTACCCACACTGTATCAGACCTCACTGACCATTACCCAGACTGTATCAGACCTCACTGACCATTTCCGAGACTGTACCAGGCCCCACTCTGACCATTACCTGGACTGTACCAGAACTCACTGACCATTACCCAGACTGTACCAGCCCCACTCTGACCATTACCCACACTGTACCAGACCTCACTCTGACCATTACCCAGACTGTACCAGACCTCACTCTGACCATTACCCAGACTGTTCCAGACCTCACTGACCATTACCCAGACTGTACCAGACCTCACTCTGAACATTACCCAGACTGTACCAGACCTCACTCTGACCATTACCCACACTGTACCAGACCTCACTCTGACCTTTACCCAGACTGTTCCAGACCTCACTGACCATTACCCACACTGTACCAGGCCCCACTCTGACCATTACCCGACTGTACCAGACCTCACTAACCATTACCCAGACTGTACCAGGCCCCACTCTGACCATTACCCGACTGTACCAGACCTCACTGACCATTACCCAGACTGTTCCAGACCTCACTGACCATTACCCAGACTGTACCAGACCTCACTGACCATTACCCAGACTGTACCAGACCTCACTCTGACCATTACCCACACTGTACCAGACCTCACTCTGACCATTACCCACACTGTACCAGACCTCACTGACCATTACCCAGACTGTACCAAACCTCACTCTGACCATTACCCAGACTGCACTAGACCGCACTCTGACCATTACCCAGACTGCACTAGACCTCACTCTGACCATTACCCAGACTGTTCCAGACCTCACTGACCATTACCCAGACTGTATCTGGCCTCACTCTGACCATTACCCACACTGTACCAGACCTCACTGACCATTACCCATAATGTACCAGACCTCACTCTGACCATTACCCAGACTGTACCAGACCTCACTCTGACCATTACCCAGACTGTACCAGACCTCACTGACCATTACCCAGACTGTACCAGACCTCACTGACCATTACCCAGACTGTACCAGACCTCACTGACCATTACCCAGACTGTACCAGACCTCACTGACCATTACCCAGACTGTACCAGACCTCACTCTGACCATTACCCAGACTGTACTAGACCTCACTTTGACCATTATCCAGACTGTACCAGACCTCACTCTGACCATTACCCAGACTGTACCAGACCTCACTGACCATTACTCAGACTGTACCAGACCACACTGACCATTACCCAGACTGTAGCAGACCTCACTGACCATTACCCAGAATGTACCAGACCTCACTCTGACCATTACCCAGACTGTACCAGACCTCACTCTGACCATTACCCACACTGTACCAGACCTCACTCTGACCATTACCCAGACTGCACTAGACCTCACTCTGACCATTACCCAGACTGTACCAGACCTCACTGTCCATTACCCAGACTGTACCAGACCACACTGACCATTACCCACACTGTTCCAGACCAAACTCTGACCATTACCCACACTGTACCTGACCTCACTGACCATTACCCAGAATGTACCAGACCTCACTCTGACCATTACCCAGACTGTACCAGACCTCACTGACCATTACCCAGAATGTACCAGACCTCACTCTGACCATTACCCAGACTGTACCAGACCTCACTCTGACCATTACCCACACTGTACCAGACCTCACTGACCATTACCCACACTGTACCAGACCTCACTCTGACCATTACCCACACTGTGCCAGACCTCACTGACCATTACCCACACTGTATCAGACCTCACTGACCATTACCCAGACTGTTCCAGACCTCACTGACCATTTCCCAGACTGTACCAGCCCCACTCTGACCATTACCCGGACTGTACCAGACCTCACTGACCATTACCCAGACTGTACCAGACCTCACTCTGAACATTACCCAGACTGTACCAGACCTCACTGACCATTACCCAGACTGTATCTGACCTCACTCTGACCATTACCCACACTGTACCAGACCTCACTGACCATTACCCACACTGTACCAGACCTCACTCTGACCATTACCCACACTGTACCAGACCACACTGACCATTACCCACACTGTATCAGACCTCACTGACCATTACCCAGACTGTATCAGACCTCACTGACCATTTCCCGAGACTGTACCAGGCCCACTCTGACCATTACCCTGACTGTACCAGAACTCACTGACCATTACCCAGACTGTACCAGGCCCCACTCTGACCATTACCCAAACTGTACCAGACCTCACTCTGACCTTTACCCAGACCGTTCCAGACCTCACTGACCATTACCCACACTGTACCAGGCCCCACTCTGACCATTACCCGGACTGTACCAGACCTCACTAACCATTCCCAGACTGTACCAGCCCCACTCTGACCATTACCCGGACTGTACCAGACCTCACTGACCATTACCCAGACTGTTCCAGACCTCACTGACCATTACCCAGACTGTACCAGACCTCACTGACCATTACCCAGACTGTACCAGACCTCACTCTGACCATTACCCACACTGTACCAGACCTCACTCTGACCATTGCCCAGACGTACCAGACCTCACTCTGACCATTACCCAGACTGTACCAGACCTCACTCTGACCATTACCCAGACGGTACCAGACCTCACTCTGACCATTACCCAGACTGTACCAGACCTCACTGACCATTACCCAGAATGTACCAGACCTCACTCTGACCATTACCCACGACTGTACCAGACCTCACTGACCATTACCCAGACTGTACCAGACCTCACTCTGACCATTACCCAGACTACACCAGACCGCACTCTGACCATTACCCAGACTGCACTAGACCTCACTCTGACCATTACCCAGACTGTTCCAGACCTCACTGACCATTACCCAGACTGTATCTGACCTCACTCTGACCATTACCCACACTGTACCAGACCTCACTGACCATTACCCATAATGTACCAGACCTCACTCTGACCATTACCCAGACTGTACCAGACCTCACTCTGACCATTACCCAGACTGTACCAGACCTCACTGACCATTACCCAGACTGTATCTGGCCTCACTCTGACCATTACCCAGACTGTACCAGACCTCACTGACCATTACCCAGACTGTACCAGACCTCACTCTGACCATTACCCAGACTGTACCAGACCTCACTCTGACCATTACCCAGACTGTACCAGACCTCACTGACCATTACCCAGACTGTACCAGACCTCACTGACCATTACCCAGACTGTACAGACCTCACTGACCATTACCCAGACTGTACCAGACCTCACTGACCATTACCCAGACTGTACCAGACCTCACCTGACCATTACCCAGACTGTACCAGACCTCACTGACCATTATCCAGACTGTACCAGACCTCACTCTGACCATTACCCAGACTGTACCAGACCTCACTGACCATTACCCAGACTGTACCAGACCTCACTTGACCATTACCCAGACTGTACCAGACCTCACTGACCATTACCCAGACTGTACCAGACCTCACTGACCATTACTCAGACTGTACCAGACCACACTGACCATTACCCAGACTGTAGCAGACCTCACTGACCATTACCTCAGATGTACCAGACCTCACTCTGACCATTACCCAGACTGTACCAGACCTCACTGACCATTACCCAGAATGTACCAGACCTCACTTGACCATTACCCAGCACTGTACCAGACCTCACTGACCATTACCCAGACTGTACCAGACCTCACTCTGACCATTACCCAGACTGTACCAGACCTCACTCTGACCATTACCCACACTGTACCAGACCTCACTCTGACCATTACCCAGACTGCACAGACCTCACTCTGACCATTACCCAGACTGTACCAGACCTCACTGTCCATTACCCAGACTGTACCAGACCTCACTGACCATTACCCACACTGTACCAGACCTCACTCTGACCATTACCCAGACTGTACCTGACCTCACTGACCATTACCCAGAATGTACCAGACCTCACTCTGACCATTACCCAGACTGTACCAGACCTCACTGACCATTACCCAGATGTACCAGACCTCACTCTGACCATTACCCACGACTGTACCAGACCTCACTGACCATTACCCACACTGTACCAGACCTCACTCTGACCATTACCCACACTGTACCAGACCTCACTGACCATTACCCACACTGTATCAGACCTCACTGACCATTACCCAGACTGTACCAGACCTCACTGACCATTTCCCAGACTGTACCAGGCCCCACTCTGACCATTACCCGGACTGTACCAGACCTCACTCTGACCATTACCCAGACTGTACCAGACCTCACTCTGACCATTACCCAGACTGTTCCAGACCTCACTGACCATTACCCAGACTGTACCAGACCACACTCTGAACATTACCCAGACTGTACCAGACCTCACTCTGACCATTACCCACACTGTACCAGACCTCACTCTGACCTTTACCCAGACCGTTCCAGACCTCACTGACCATTACCCACACTGTACCAGGCCCCACCTGACCATTACCCGACTGTACCAGACCTCACTAACCATTACCCAGACTGTACCAGGCCCCACTCTGACCATTACCCGGACCTGTACCAGACCTCACTGACCATTACCCAGACTGTTCCAGACCTCACTGACCCATTACCCAGACTGTACCAGACCTCACTGACCATTACCCAGACTGTACCAGACCTCACTCTGACCATTACCCCACTGTACCAGACCTCACTCTGACCATTACCCAGACTGTACCAGACCTCACTCTGACCATTACCCAGACTGTACCAGACCTCACTCTGACCATTACCCAGACGGTACCAGACCTCACTCTGACCATTACCCAGACTGTACCAGACCTCACTGACCATTACCCAGAATGTACCAGACCTCACTCTGACCATTACCCACACTGTACCAGACCTCACTGACCATTACCCAGACTGTACCAAACCTCACTCTGACCATTACCCAGACTGCACTAGACCGCACTCTGACCATTACCCAGACTGCACTAGACCTCACTCTGACCATTACCCAGACTGTTCCAGACCTCACTGACCATTACCCAGACTGTATCTGGCCTCACTCTGACCATTACCCACACTGTCCAGACCTCACTGACCATTACCCATAATGTACCACAACCTCACTCTGACCATTACCCAGACTGTACCAGACCTCACTCTGACCATTACCCAGACCGTACCACACCTCACTGACCATTACCCAGACTGTACCAGACCTCACTGACCATTACCCAGACTGTACCAGACCTCACTGACCATTACCCAGACTGTACCAGACCTCACTGACCATTACCCAGACTGTACCAGACCTCACTCTGACCATTACCCAGACTGTACCAGACCTCACTTGACCATTATCCAGACTGTACCAGACCTCACTCTGACCATTACCCAGACTGTACCAGACCTCACTGACCATTACTCAGACTGTACCAGACCACACTGACCATTACCCAGACTGTAGCAGACCTCACTGACCATTACCCAGAATGTACCAGACCTCACTCTGACCATTACCCAGACTGTACCAGACCTCACTGACCATACCCAGAATGTACCAGACCTCACTCTGACCATACCCACACTGTACCAGACCTCACTGACCATTACCCAGACTGTACCAGACCTCACTCTGACCATTACCCAGACTGTACCAGACCTCACTCTGACCATTACCCACACTGTACCAGACCTCACTCTGACCATTACCCAGACTGCACTAGACCTCACTCTGACCATTACCCAGACTGTACCAGACCTCACTGTCCATTACCCAGACTGTACCAGACCACACTGACCATTACCCACACTGTTCCAGACCAAACTCTGACCATTACCCAGACTGTACCTGACCTCACTGACCATTACCCAGAATGTACCAGACCTCACTCTGACCATTACCCAGACTGTACCAGACCTCACTGACCATTACCCAGAATGTACCAGACCTCACTCTGACCATTACCCACACTGTACCAGACCTCACTGACCATTACCCACACTGTACCAGACCTCACTCTGACCATTACCCACACTGTGCCAGACCTCACTGACCATTACCCACACTGTATCAGACCTCACTGACCATTACCCAGACTGTTCCAGACCTCACTGACCATTTCCCAGACTGTACCAGGCCCAACTCTGACCATTACCCGGACTGTACCAGACCTCACTGACCATTACCCAGACTGTACCAGACCACACTCTGAACATTAACCAGACTGTACCAGCCTCACTGACCATTACCCAGACTGTATCTGACCTCACTCTGACCATTACCCACACTGCACCAGACCTCACTGACCATTACCCACACTGTACCAGACCTCACTCTGACCATTACCCACACTGTACCAGACCACACTGACCATTACCCACACTGTATCAGACCTCACTGACCATTACCCACACTGTATCAGACCTCACTGACCATTTCCGAGACTGTACCAGGCCCCACTCTGACCATTACCCACACTGTACCAGACCTCACTCTGACCATTACCCAGACTGTACCAGACCTCACTCTGACCATTACCCAGACTGTTCCAGACCTCACTGACCATTACCCAGACTGTACCAGACCACACTCTGAACATTACCCAGACTGTACCAGACCTCACTCTGACCATTACCCACACTGTACCAGACCTCACTCTGACCTTTACCCAGACCGTTCCAGACCTCACTGACCATTACCCACACTGTACCAGGCCCCACTCTGACCATTACCCGGACTGTACCAGACCTCACTAACCATTACCCAGACTGTACCAGGCCCCACTCTGACCATTACCCGGACTGTACCAGACCTCACTGACCATTACCCAGACTGTTCCAGACCTCACTGACCATTACCCAGACTGTACCAGACCTCACTGACCATTACCCAGACTGTACCAGACCTCACTCTGACCATTACCCACACTGTACCAGACCTCACTCTGACCATTACCCAGACTGTACCAGACCTCACTCTGACCATTACCCAGACTGTACCAGACCTCACTGACCATTACCCAGACTGTAACAGACCTCACTGACCATCACCCAGACCGTACCAGACCTCACCGACCATTACCCAGACTGTACCAGACCTCACTGACCATTATCCAGACTGTACCAGACCTCACTGACCATTACCCACACTGTTCCAGACCTCACTGACCATTACCCACACTGTACCAGACCTCACTGACCATTACCCACACTGTACCAGACCTCACTCTGACCATTACCCAGACTGTACCAGACCTCACTGACCATTACCCAGACTGTACCAGACCTCACTGACCATTACCCAGACTGTACCAGACCTCACTGACCATTACCCAGACTGTTCCAGACCTCACTGACCATTACCCAGACTGTTCCAGACCTCACTCTGACCATTACCCAGACTGTTCCAGACCTCACTGACCATTACCCAGACTGTTCCAGACCTCACTCTGACCATTACCCAGACTGTTCCAGACCTCATTCTGACCATTACCCAGACTGTTCCAGACCTCACTCTGACCATTACCCAGACTGTTCCAGACCTCACTGACCATTTACCCAGACTGTACCAGACCTCACTGACCATTACCCAGACTGTACCAGACCTCACTGACCATGACCCAGACTGTACCACACCTCACTCTGACCATTACCCAGACTGTACCAGACCTCACTGACCATTACCCAGACTGTACCAGACCTCACTCTGACCATTACCCAGACTGTACCAGACTCACTGACCATTACCCAGACTGTACCAGACCTCACTCTGACCATTACCCAGACTGTACCAGACCCCACTCTGACCATTAACCAGACTGTACCAGACCTCACTCTGACTATTACCCAGACTGTACCAGACCTCACTCTGACCATTACCCAGACTGTACTAGACCTCACTTTGACCATTATCCAGACTGTACCAGACCTCACTCTGACCATTACCCAGACTGTACCACACCTCACTGACCATTACCCACTGTACCAGACCACACTCTGACCATTACACAGACTGTACCAGATCTCACTCTGACCATTACCCAGACTGTACCAGACCCCACTCTGACCATTACCCAGACTGTACCAGACCTCACTGACCATTACCCAGACTGTACCAGACCTCACTCTGACCATTACCCACACTGTACCAGACCTCACTCTGACCATTACTCAGACTGTACCAGACCTCACTGACCATTACCCACACTGTATCAGACCTCACTCTGACCATTACCCAGACTGTACCAGACCTCACTCTGATCATTACCCACTGTACCAGATCTCACTCTGACCATTACCCAGACTGTACCAGGCCCCACTCTGACCATTACCCGGACTGTACCAGACCTCACTGACCATTATCCACACTGTACCAGACCTCACTGACCATGACCCAGACTGTACCAGACCTCACTCTGACCATTACCCAGACTGTACCAGACCTCACTGACCATTACCCAGAATGTACCAGACCTCACTCTGACCATTACCCACACTGTACCAGACCTCACTGACCATTACCCAGACTGTACCAAACCTCACTCTGACCATTACCCAGACTGCACTAGACCGCACTCTGGCCATTACCCAGACTGCACTAGACCTCACACTGACCATTACCCAGACTGTTCCAGACCTCACTGACCATTACCCAGACTGTATCTGGCCTCACTCTGACCATTACCCACACTGTACCAGACCTCACTGACCATTACCCATGATGTACCAGACCTCACTCTGACCATTACCCAGACTGTACCAGACCTCACTCTGACCATTACCAGACTGTACCAGACCTCATTGACCATTACCCAGACTGTACCAGACCTCACTGACCATTACCCAGACTGTCCCAGACCTCACTGACCATTACCCAGACTGTACCAGACCTCACTGACCATTACCCAGACTGTACCAGACCTCACCTGACATTACCCAGACTGTACCAGACCTCACTCTAACCATTACCCAGACTGTACTAGACCTCACTTTGACCATTATCCAGACTGTACCAGACCTCACTGACCATTACTCAGACTGTACCAGACCACACTGACCATCACCCAGACTGTAGCAGACCTCACTGACCATTACCCAGAATGTACCAGACCTCACTCTGACCATTACCCACACTGTACCAGACCTCACTGACCATTACCCAGACTGTACCAGACCTCACTCTGACCATTACCCACACTGTACCAGACCTCACTCTGACCATTACCCAGACTGCACTATACCTCACTCTGACCATGACCCAGACTGTACCAGACCTCACTGACCATTACCCACACTGTTCCAGACCTCACTGACCATTACCCACACTGTACCAGACCTCACTGACCATTACCCACACTGTACCAGACCTCACTGACCATTACCCAGACTGTACAGACCTCACTGACCATTACCCAGACTGTTCCAGACCTCACTGACCATTACCCAGACTGTACCAGACCACACTCTGAACATTACCCAGACTGTACCAGACCTCACTCTGACCATTACCCACACTGTACCAGACCTCACTCTGACCTTTACCCAGACCGTTCCAGACCTCACTGACCATTACCCACACTGTACCAGGCCCCACTCTGACCATTACCCGGACTGTACCAGACCTCACTAAACCATTACCCAGACTGTACCAGGCCCCACTCTGACCATTACCCGGACTGTACCAGACCTCACTGACCATTACCCAGACTGTTCCAGACCTCACTGACCATTACCAGACTGTACCAGACCTCACTGACCATTACCCAGACTGTACCAGACCTCACTCTGACCATTACCCACACTGTACCAGACCTCACTCTGACCATTACCCAGACTGTACCAGACCTCACTCTGACCATTACCCAGACTGTACCAGACCTCACTGACCATTACCCAGACTGTAACAGACCTCACTGACCATCACCCAGACCGTACCAGACCTCACCGACCATTACCCAGACTGTACCAGACCTCACTGACCATTATCCAGACTGTACCAGACCTCACTGACCATTACCCACACTGTTCCAGACCTCACTGACCATTACCCACACTGTACCAGACCTCACTGACCATTACCCACACTGTACCAGACCTCACTCTGACCATTACCCAGACTGTACCAGACCTCACTGACCATTACCCAGACTGTACCAGACCTCACTGACCATTACCCAGACTGTACCAGACCTCACTGACCATTACCCAGACTGTTCCAGACCTCACTGACCATTACCCAGACTGTTCCAGACCTCACTCTGACCATTACCCAGACTGTTCCAGACCTCACTGACCATTACCCAGACTGTTCCAGACCTCACTCTGACCATTACCCAGACTGTTCCAGACCTCATTCTGACCATTACCCAGACTGTTCCAGACCTCACTCTGACCATTACCCAGACTGTTCCAGACCTCACTGACCATTACCCAGACTGTACCAGACCTCACTGACCATTACCCAGACTGTACCAGACCTCACTGACCATGACCCAGACTGTACCACACCTCACTCTGACCATTACCCAGACTGTACCAGACCTCACTGACCATTACCCAGACTGTACCAGACCTCACTCTGACCATTACCCAGACTGTACCAGACCTCACTGACCATTACCCAGACTGTACCAGACCTCACTCTGACCATTACCCAGACTGTACCAGACCCCACTCTGACCATTAACCAGACTGTACCAGACCTCACTCTGACTATTACCCAGACTGTACCAGACCTCACTCTGACCATTACCCAGACTGTACTAGACCTCACTTTGACCATTATCCAGACTGTACCAGACCTCACTCTGACCATTACCCAGACTGTACCACACCTCACTGACCATTACCCACTGTACCAGACCACACTCTGACCATTACACAGACTGTACCAGATCTCACTCTGACCATTACCCAGACTGTACCAGACCCCACTCTGACCATTACCCAGACTGTACCAGACCTCACTGACCATTACCCAGACTGTACCAGACCTCACTCTGACCATTACCCACACTGTACCAGACCTCACTCTGACCATTACTCAGACTGTACCAGACCTCACTGACCATTACCCACACTGTATCAGACCTCACTCTGACCATTACCCAGACTGTACCAGACCTCACTCTGATCATTACCCACTGTACCAGATCTCACTCTGACCATTACCCAGACTGTACAGGCCCCACTCTGACCATTACCCGGACTGTACAGACCTCACTGACCATTATCCACACTGTACAGACCTCACTGACCATGACCCAGACTGTACCAGACCTCACTCTGACCATTACCCAGACTGTACCAGACCTCACTGACCATTACCCAGAATGTACCAGACCTCACTCTGACCATTACCCACACTGTACCAGACCTCACTGACCATTACCCAGACTGTACCAAACCTCACTCTGACCATTACCCAGACTGCACTAGACCGCACTCTGGCCATTACCCAGACTGCACTAGACCTCACACTGACCATTACCCAGACTGTTCCAGACCTCACTGACCATTACCCAGACTGTATCTGGCCTCACTCTGACCATTACCCACACTGTACCAGACCTCACTGACCATTACCCATGATGTACCAGACCTCACTCTGACCATTACCCAGACTGTACCAGACCTCACTCTGACCATTACCCAGACTGTACCAGACCTCATTGACCATTACCCAGACTGTACCAGACCTCACTGACCATTACCCAGACTGTCCCAGACCTCACTGACCATTACCCAGACTGTACCAGACCTCACTGACCATTACCCAGACTGTACCAGACCTCACTGACCATTACCCAGACTGTACCAGACCTCACTCTAACCATTACCCAGACTGTACTAGACCTCACTTTGACCATTATCCAGACTGTACCAGACCTCACTGACCATTACTCAGACTGTACCAGACCACACTGACCATCACCCAGACTGTAGCAGACCTCACTGACCATTACCCAGAATGTACCAGACCTCACTCTGACCATTACCCACACTGTACCAGACCTCACTGACCATTACCCAGACTGTACCAGACCTCACTCTGACCATTACCCACACTGTACCAGACCTCACTCTGACCATTACCCAGACTGCACTATACCTCACTCTGACCATGACCCAGACTGTACCAGACCTCACTGACCATTACCCACACTGTTCCAGACCTCACTGACCATTACCCACACTGTACCAGACCTCACTGACCATTACCCACACTGTACCAGACCTCACTGACCATTACCCAGACTGTACCAGACCTCACTGACCATTACCCAGACTGTTCCAGACCTCACTGACCATTACCCAGACTGTTCCAGACCTCACTCTGACCATTACCCAGACTGTTCCAGACCTCACTCTGACCATTACCCAGACTGTTCCAGACCTCACTGACGATTACCCAGACTGTTCCAGACCTCACTCTGACCATTACCCAGACTGTTCCAGACCTCATTCTGACCATTACCCAGACTGTTCCAGACCTCACTCTGACCATTACCCAGACTGTTCCAGACCTCACTCTGACCATTACCCAGACTGTACCAGACCTCACTGACCATTACCCAGACTGTACCACACCTCACTCTGACCATTACCCAGACTGTACCAGACCTCACTGACCATTACCCAGACTGTACCAGACCTCACTGACCATGACCCAGACTGTACCACACCTCACTCTGACCATTACCCAGACTGTACCAGACCTCACTGACCATTACCCAGACTGTACCAGACCTCACTCTGACCATTACCCACACTGTACCACACCTCACTGACCATTACCCACTGTACCAGACCACACTCTGACCATTACCCAGACTGTACTAGACCTCACTTTGACCATTATCCAGACTGTACCAGACCTCACTCTGACCATTACCCAGACTGTACCACACCTCACTGACCATTACCCACTGTACCAGACCACACTCTGACCATTACCCAGATTGTTCCAGACCTCACTGACCATTACCCAGACTGTACCAGACCTCACTCTGACCATTACCCACACTGCACCAGACCTCACTCTGACCATTACCCAGAATGTAGCAGACGTCACTCTGACCATTACCCACACTGTACCAGACCTCACTGACCGTTACCCAGACTGTACCAGACCTCACTCTGACCATTACCCAGACTGTACCAGACCTCACTCTGACCATTACCCACACTGTACCAGACCTCACTCTGACCATTACCCAGACTGCACTAGACCTCACTCCGACCATTACCCAGACTGTACCAGACCTCACTGACCATTACCCAGACTGTACCAGACCACACTGACCATTACCCACACTGTTCCAGACCACACTGACCATTACCCACACTGTTCCAGACCAAACTCTGACCATTACCCAGACTGTACCTGACCTAACTGACCATTATCCAGACTGTACCAGACCTCACTCTGACCATTACCCACACTGTACCAGACCTCACTGACCATTACCCACACTGTATCAGACCTCACTGACCATTACCCAGACTGTTCCAGACCTCACTGACCATTTCCCAGACTGTACCAGGCCCCACTCTGACCATTACCCGGACTGTACCAGACCTCACTGACCATTACCCAGACTGTACCAGACCACACTCTGAACATTACCCAGACTGTACCAGCCACACTGACCATTACCCAGACTGTATCTGACCTCACTCTGA
>CM059444.1:2566498-2569188 GCA_030390025.1 Squalus acanthias | reverse complement strand
TGTTTCTGTGTGTGTGTTTCTTTGTATATGTGTGTTTCTGTGTGTGTGTATGTCTATGTGTTTGTGTGTGTGTGTTTCTGTGTGTGTGTGTGTGTTTCTGTGTGTGGGTTTCAGTGTGCGTGTGTCTGTGAGTTTCTGTGTGTGTGTCTGTGTATGTGCGTGCATCTGTGTGTGTGTGTGTGTTTCTGTGTGTGTGTTTCTTTGTGTATGTGTGTTTCTGTGTGTGTGTATGTCTATGTGTTTGTGTGTGTGTGTGTTTCTGTGTGTGTGTGTCTCTGTGTGTTTCTGTGTGTGTGTGTCTGTGTATGTGTTTTTCAGTGTGTGTGTGTCTGTGTATGTGTGTGCATCTGTGTGTGTGTGTGTGTTTCTGTGTGTGTGTTTCTTTGTGTAAGTGTGTTTCTGTGTGTGTGTATGTCTATGTGTTTGTGTGTGTGTGTGTTTGTGTGTGTGTGTGTTTCTGTGTGTGTGTGTGTGGGTTTCTGTGTGTGTGTTTCTGTGTGTGTCCGTGTGTGTGTTTCTGTGTGTGGCTGTGTGTCTGTGTGTCTGTGTTTCTGTGTGTCTGTGTGTGTGTTTATGTGTGTGTCTATGTGTGTGCATTTCTGTGTGTGTGTGTTTCTGTGTGTGAAGTGTCTGTGTGTGTGTGTGTTTCTGTGTGTGTGTGTGTGTGTTTCTGTGTGTGTGTGTGTGTTTATGGGTGTGTTTGTTTCTGTGCGTGTTTGTCTGTGTGTGTGTGTTTCTGTGTGTGTGTTTCCGTGTGTGTGTGTGTGTTTATGGGTGTGTTTGTTTCTGTGTGTGTCTGTTTGTGTGTGTTTGTGTGTGTGTCTGTGTGTGTTTGTGTTTCTGTGTCTTTGTGTTTGTGCTTCTGTGTGTCTGTGTGTGTGTTTCTGTGTGAGTGTGTTTCTGTGTGTGTGTGGCTGTCTGTGCGTGTGTGTGTGTTTGTTTGTGTGTGTGTGTCTGTCTGTGTTTCTGTGTTTGTGTGGTTGTGTGTTTCTGTTTGCGCGTGTTTCTGTGTGTGTGTATGTGTGTCTGTGTATGTGTTTCTGTTTGTCTGTGTGTGTTTATGTGTGTGTCTGTGTGTGTGTGTTTCTGTTTGTGTTTATGTCTATGTGTGTCTGTGTGTCTGTGTGTTTCTGTGTGTTTCTGTGTGTGTGTCTGTGTGTATGTCTTTGTGTGTCTGTGTGTTTCTGTGTGTGTGTGTTTCTGTGTGTCTGTGTGTGTCTGTGCGTGTTTCTGTGTGTGTGTCTATGTCTGTGTTTGTGTTTCTGTGTGTGTGTGTCTGTGTGTGTGTGTCTGTGTATGTGCGTGCATCTGTGTGTGTGTGTGTTTCTGTGTGTGCGTTTCTGTGTGTGTGTGTGTGTGTGTCTGTGGGTGTGTTTTTCAGTGTCTGTGTGTCTGTGTATGTGCGTTCATCTGTGTGTGTGTGTGTTTCTGTGTGTGTGTTTCTTTGTGTACGTGTGTTTCTGTGTGTGTGTATGTCTATGTGTTTGTGTATGTGCGTGTTTCTGTGTGTGTGTATGTGTGTCTGTGTATGTGTTTCTGTTTGTCTGTGTGTGTTTATGTGTGTGTCTGTGTGTGTGTGTGTGTTTCTGTTTGTGTTTATGTCTATGTGTGTCTCTGTGTCTGTGTGTTTCTGTGTGTGGCTGTGTGTGTGTGTGTGTCTGTGTGTATTTCTGTGTGTGTGTGTTTGTGTGTGTGTGTTTTTCAGTGTGTGTGTGTCTGTGTATGTGTGTATGTGTTTCTGTGTGTCTGTGTGTGTTTATGTGTGTGTCTGTGTGTGTGTGTGTGTTTCTGTGTGTGTGTGTGTGTTTATGTGTGTGTCTGTGTGTGTGTGTGTGTTTCTGTGTGTGTGTGTGTGTGTTTCTGTGTGTGTGTATGTCTATGTGTTTGTGTGTGTGCGTGTTTCTGTGTGTGTGTGTGGGTTTCTGTGTGTGTGTTTCTGTGTGTGTGTTTCTGTGTGTGTGTGTGTTTCTGTGTGTGTGTGTGTGTTTCTGTGTGTGTGTATGTCTATGTGTTTGTGTGTGTGCGTGTTTCTGTGTGTGTGTGTGGGTTTCTGTGTGTGTGTTTCTGTGTGTGTGTTTCTGTGTGTGTGTGGGTTTCTGTGTGTATGTTTCTGTGTGTTTCTGTGTGTGGCTGTGTGTGTGTGTGTTTCTGTTTGTGTTTATGTCTATGTGTGTCTGTGTGTCTTTGTGTTTCTGTGTGTGGCTGCGTGTGTGTGTGTGTCTGTGTGCGTGTGTCTGTGTGAGTTTCTGTGTGTGTGTCTGTGTATGTGCGTGCATCTGTGTGTGTGTGTGTTTCTGTGTGTGTGTTTCTTTGTGTATGTGTGTTTCTGTGTGTGTATGTCTATGTGTTTGTGTGTGTGTGTGTTTCTGCGTGTGTGTGTGTTTCTGTGTGTGTGTTTCTATGTGTGTGTGTCTGTGTGTGTGTGCGTTTCTGTGTGTGTGTGTTTCTGTGTGTTTGTCTGTGTGTGTGTGCGTGTTTCTGTGTGTGGCTGTGTGTATGTGTGTCTGTGTATGTGTCTTTGTGTGTCTGTGTGTTTCTGTGTGTGTGTTTCTGTGTCTCTGTGTGTGTGTTTGTGTGTGTGTTTCTGTGTGTCTGTGTGTGTTTATGTGTGTGTCTGTGTGTGTGTGTTTCTGTTTGTGTTTATGTCTATGTGTGTCTGTGTGTGGCTGTGTGTGTGTGTGTATGTGTGT
>CM059444.1:2536498-2546498 GCA_030390025.1 Squalus acanthias | reverse complement strand
CTGTGTGTGTGTTTCTATGTGTGTGTGTCTGTGTGTGTGTGTCTCTGTGTCTGTGTGTGTTTCTGTGTGTGTGTGTGTGTGTGTTTCTGTGTGTGTCTTTGTGTGTCTGTGTGTGTTTCTGTGTGTGTCTGTTTGTTTTAATTTGTGTGTCTGTGAGTTTCTGTGTGTGTCCGTGTGTCTGTGTCTGTCTGTGTGTGTGTGTTTCTGTGTGTCTTTGTGTGTGTTTCTGTGCGTGTCCGTGTGTGTGGGTTTCTGTGTGTGTTCTTCTGTGTGTGTGTGTTTGTGTGTGTGTGTGTTTCCGTGTGTGTGTGTGTTTCTGGGTGTGTTTGTTTTTGGGTGTGTCTGTTTGTGTGTGTTTGTGTGTGTGTGTCTGTGTGTGTGTCTGTGTGTGTGTGTTTGTGTTTCTGTGTCTTTGTGTTTGTGCTTCTGTGTGTCTGTGTGTGTGTGTTTTTGTGTGTGTGTGTTTCTGTGTGTGTGTGTGTGTGTGTGTCTGTGTTTCTGTGTTTGTGTGGTTGTGTGTTTCTGTTTGTGCGTGTTTCTGTGTGTGTGTATGTGTGTCTGTGTGTTTCTGTGTGTGGCTGTGTGTGTGTGTGGGTCTGTGTATGTGTCTTTGTGTGTGTTTCTGTGCGTGTCTGTGTGTGTGTGTTTCTGTGTGTGTGTGTGTGTGTCTGTGTCTGTGTGTGTGTGTGTGTGTTTATGTGTGTGTGTGTTTCTGTGTGTGTGTGTCTATGTCTGTGTGTGTGTGTCTGTGTGTGTGTGTGTGTCTGTGTAAGTTTCTGTGTGTGTGTGTCTGTGTGTGTGTTTTTCAGTGTGTGTGTGTCTGTGTATGTGTGTGCATCTGTGTGTGTGTGTGTGTTTCTGTGTGTGTGTTTCTATGTGTGTGTGTCTGTGTGTGTGTGTTTCTGTATTTGTGTGTTTCTGTGTGTCTATGTGTGTGTTTATGTGGCTGTGTGTTTCTGTGTGTGTGTGTCTGTGTGTGTGTGTTTTTCTGTGTGTGGCTGTGTGTGGCTGTGTGTGTGTGTGTCTGTGTGTGTGTGTGTGTGTTTCTGTGTTTGTGTGTTTCTGTGTGTCTATGTGTGTGTTTATGTGTGTGTGTGTTTCTGTGTGTGTGTTTATGTGTGTGTCTGTGTGTGTGTGTGTTTCTGTGTGTGGCTGTGTGTGTGTCTTTGTGTGTCTGTGTGTTTCTGTGTGTGTGTGTTTCTGTGTGTCTGTGTGTGCCTGTGTGTCTGTGTGTGTGTTTCTGTGTGTGTCTGTGTGTTTGTGTGTTGCTGTGTGTGTTTGTCTGTTTGTGTGTGTTTCTGTGTGTGTGTGCATGTGTTTCTGTGTGCGTCTGATTGCTTGTGTTTGTGTGTCTGTGTGTTTCTGTGTCTGTCTGTGTGTCTGTGTCTGTCTGTGTGTCTGTGTCTGTCTGTGTGTGTGTGTTTCTGTGTGTCTTTGTGTGTGTTTCTGTGCGTGTCTGTGTGTGTGTATTTCTGTGTGTGTTTGTCTGTGTTTGTGTGTTTCTGCCTGTGTGTGTTTCCGTGTGTGTGTGTGTTTCTGGGTGTCTTTGTTTCTGTGTGTGTCTGTTTGTGTGTGTTTGTGTTTCTGTGTCTTTGTGTTTGTGCTTCTGTGTGTCTGTGTGTGTGTTTCTGTGTGTGTGTGTTTCTGTGTGTGTGTCTGTGTCTGTGTGTGTGTGTGTGTGTGTTTATGTGTGTGTGTGTTTCTGTGTGTGTGTGTCTATGTCTGTGTGTGTGTGTCTGTGTGTGTGTGTCTGTGTAAGTTTCTGTGTGTGTGTGTCTGTGTGTGTGTTTTTCAGTGTGTGTGTGTCTGTGTATGTGTGTGCATCTGTGTGTGTGTGTGTGTTTCTGTGTGTGTGTTTCTATGTGTGTGTGTCTGTGTGTTTCTGTATTTGTGTGTTTCTGTGTGTCTATGTGTGTGTTTATGTGTGTGTGTGTTTCTGTGTGTGTGTGTGTTTTTTTCTGTGTGTGGCTGTGTGTGCTGTGTGTGTGTGTCTGTGTGTGTGTGTGTGTTTCTGTGTGTGTGTGTGTGTCTATGTCTGTGTGTGTGTTTCTGTGTGTGTGTGTCTGTGTGTGTGTGTCTGTGTGCGTTTCTATGTGTGTGTGTCTGTGTGTGTGTTTTTCAGTGTGTGTATGTCTGTGTATGTGTGTGCACCTGTGTGTGTGTGTTTCTGTATGTGTGTTTCTGTGTGTGTGTATGTCTACGGCCCAAAAATTAAACCTAATACGCGAGAGTACGCACTGCGTACTCTCGCGTATTAGATCCCGAATTGCCGCTTTCCTGCATGCACTGCGCATGCGCGGGAAACCGGCACTTCGTGAATTGAAAAGGGGGCGGTTCCTAAGTGAACCGCGTGTGCGCTACAGGCTGTGCGCACGCAGTGCACTTAGTTATTTTTCCAGCTTTGAACGCGCAGGTAAGTGGTGAAGATTTTACACACAAAGAAAGCAGGCGTAGGACCCCCTTTTAACAAGGTAAGTAGTTAATTAAGTGTTATTTTAAATTTTTTTCAACAAGTTTATCTATTTTAGAGACTTTAAAGAAAGGTAAGTTTATTTTTATAACTTTTAAAAAGATTTTAAATTTTTTCAAAATTTTAATTTTTTGTTTAAAGTGGTTAATTTATTTACCTATACTTATTTTATTAATGTGATGGCTTTTTTAAAATTTAATTGAGGTTTAGCTGTTCTTTTGGGGGTTTGTAGTATTCATAGCTTTGACAGGTCTTCCTGTCAAAACTATGAATGAAAGATGGTGTGCTGCCATTGGCTCTAACTGAATCACGTGATCCCAGAGCTCGCACGGACTAATTGCGCCTCTGAGACACACAAGCACTGCACGGTTCCAACAGAGAGAGCCTTTGAAACTAAAGTTTGTGTGGGCCCGGAGCAAAAAGGTAGGCGCGGAGTGCGATATCGCGGGGAATCCTTACCCCCGCGGGAACCATCCATGTTTAATTTCTGGGCCAATGTGTTTCTGTGTGTGTGTTTCTATGTGTGTGTGTCTGTGTGTGTGTGTGTGTGTGTTTCTGTGTGTGTGTTTCTATGTGTGTGTGTCTGTGTGTGTGTGTGTGTGTGTTTCTGTGTGTGTGTATGTGTGTCTGTGTGTTTCTGTGTGTCTATGTGTGTGTGTTTCTGTGTGTGTGTGTCTGTGTGTGTGTGTTTCTGTGTGTGTGTTCTGTGTGTGGCTGTGTGTGTGTGTGTTTCTGTTTGTGTTTATGTCTATGTGTGTCTGTGTGTTTCTGTGTGTGGCTGTGTGTGTTTCTGTGTGTGTGTGTGTGTGTGTTTCTGCGTGTGTCTTTGTGTGTCTGTGTGTGTGTCTTTGTGTGTCTGTGTGTGTTGCTGTGTGTGTCTATGTCTGTGTGTGTGTTTCTGTGTGTCTGTGTGTGTTTCTGTGTGTGTTTGTCTGTTTGTGTGTGTGTGCGTGTGTGTGGGTTTCTGTGTGTGTTCTTCTGTGTGTGTGTGTTTGTGTGTGTGTGTGTGTTTCCGTGTGTGTGTGTGTTTCTGGGTGTGTTTGTTTTTGGGTGTGTCTGTTTGTGTGTGTTTGTGTGTGTGTGTCTGTGTGTGTGTGTTTGTGTTTCTGTGTGTTTGTGTTTGTGCTTCTGTGTGTCTGTGTGTGTGTGTTTTTGTGTGTGTGTGTTTCTGTGTGTGTGTGTGTGTGTGTGTGTCTGTGTTTCTGTGTTTGTGTGGTTGTGTGTTTCTGTTTGTGCGTGTTTCTGTGTGTGTGTATGTGTGTCTGTGTGTTTCTGTGTGTGGCTGTGTGTGTGTGTGTGGGTCTGTGTATGTGTCTTTGTGTGTGTTTCTGTGCGTGTCTGTGTGTGTGTGTTTCTGTGTGTGTGTGTGTGTGTCTGTGTCTGTGTGTGTGTGTGTGTGTTTATGTGTGTGTGTGTTTCTGTGTGTGTGTGTCTATGTCTGTGTGTGTGTGTCTCTGTGTGTGTGTGTCTGTGTAAGTTTCTGTGTGTGTGTGTCTGTGTGTGTGTTTTTCAGTGTGTGTGTGTCTGTGTATGTGTGTGCATCTGTGTGTGTGTGTGTGTTTCTGTGTGTGTGTTTCTATGTGTGTGTGTCTGTGTGTGTGTGTTTCTGTATTTGTGTGTTTCTGTGTGTCTATGTGTGTGTTTATGTGTGTGTGTGTTTCTGTGTGTGTGTGTCTGTGTGTGTGTGTTTTTCTGTGTGTGGCTGTGTGTGGCTGTGTGTGTGTGTGTCTGTGTGTGTTTCTGTGTTTCTGTGTGTCTATGTGTGTGTTTATGTGTGTGTGTGTTTCTGTGTGTGTGTTTATGTGTGTGTCTGTGTGTGTGTGTGTTTCTGTGTGTGGCTGTGTGTGTGTCTTTGTGTGTCTGTGTGTTTCTGTGTGTGTGTGTTTCTGTGTGTCTGTGTGTGTCTGTGTGTCTGTGTGTGTGTTTCTGTGTGTGTATGTGTGTTTGTGTGTTTCTGTGTGCGTCTGATTGTTTGTGTTTGTGTGTCTGTGTGTTTCTGTGTCTGTCTGTGTGTCTGTGTCTGTCTGTGTGTGTGTGTTTCTGTGTGTCTTTGTGTGTGTTTCTGTGCGTGTCTGTGTGTGTGTGTTTCTGTGTGTGTTTGTCTGTGTTTGTGTGTTTCTGCCTGTGTGTGTTTCCGTGTGTGTGTGTGTTTCTGGGTGTCTTTGTTTCTGTGTGTGTCTGTTTGTGTGTGTTTGTGTTTCTGTGTCTTTGTGTTTGTGCTTCTGTGTGTCTGTGTGTGTGTTTCTGTGTGTGTGTGTTTCTGTGTGTGTGTCTGTCTGTGTGTGTGTGTGTGTTTGTGTGTCTGTCTGTGTTTCTGTGGTTGTGTGGTTGTGTGTTTCTGTTTGTGCATGTTTCTGTGTGCGGCTGTGTGTGTGTGTGTATCTGTGTATGTGTATTTATGTGTGTGTGTGTTTCTGATTGTGTTTATGTCTATGTGTGTCTGTGTGTCTGTGTGTTTCTGTGTGTGGCTTTGTGTGTGTGTATGTGTGTGTGTCTTTGTGTGTCTGTGTGTTTCTGTGTGTGTGTGTTTCTGTGTGTCTGTGTGTGTCTGTGTGTCTGTGTATGTGTGTTTCTGTGTGTGTGTTTATGTGTGTGTCTGAGTGTGTGTGTGTTTCTGATTGTGTTTATGTCTATGTGTGTCCGTGTGTCTGTGTGTTTCTGTGTGTGGCTGTGTGTGTGTGTATGTGTGTGTGTCTTTGTGTCTCTGTGCGTTTCTATGTGTGTGTGTCTGTGTGTGTGTTTTTCAGTGTGTGTATGTCTGTGTATGTGTGTGCATCTGTGTGTGTGTGTTTCTGTGTGTGTGTTTCTTTGTGTATGTGTGTTTCTGTGTGTGTGTATGTCTATGTGTTTGTGTGTGCGTGTTTCTCTGTGTGTGTGTGTTTCTGCGTGTGTGTTTCTATGTGTGTGTGTCTGTGTGTGTGTGTGCATGTGTTTCTGTGTGTGTGTGTTTCTGTGTGTGTGTGTCTGTGTGTGTGTGTGTGTGTGTTTCTGTGTGTGTGTGTTTCTGTGTGTGTGTGTCTGTGTGTGTGTGTGTGTGTGTTTCTGTGTGTGTGTGTTTCTGTGTGTGTGTGTCTGTCTGTGTGTGTGTGTCTGTGTGTGTGTGTGCGTGTGTCTGTCTGTGTTTTTGTGTTTGTGTGGTTGTGTGTTTCTGTTTGCGCATGTTTCTGTGTGTGTGTATGTGTGTCTGTGTGTTTCTGTGTGTGTGTGTGTGTGTGTGTGTGTGTTTCTGTGTGTCTGTGTGTGTGTTTATGTGTGTGTCTGTGTGTGTGTGTGTTTCTGTTTGTGTTTATGTCTATGTGTGTCTGTGTGTCTGTGTGTTTCTGTGTGTGGCTTTGTGTGTGTGTGTGTGTCTTTCTGTGTGTGTGTCTGTGTGTTTCTGTGTGTGGCTTTGTGTGTGTGTGTGTGTCTTTCTGTGTGTGTTTCTGTGTGTGTCTGTGTGTCTGTGTCTGTCTGTGTGTGTGTGTTTCCGTGTGTGTGTGTGTTTCTGGGTGTGTTTGTTTTTGGGTGTGTCTGTTTGTGTGTGTGTCTGTGTGTGTGTCTGTGTGTGTGTCTGTGTGTGTGTGTTTGTGTTTCTGTGTCTTTGTGTTTGTGCTTCTGTGTGTCTGTGTGTGTGTGTTTTTGTGTGTGTGTGTTTCTGTGTGTGTGTGTGTGTGTGTGTCTGTGTTTGTGTGGTTGTGTGTTTCTGTTTGTGCATGTTTCTGTGTGTGTGTATGTGTGTCTGTGTGTTTCTGTGTGTGGCTGTGTGTGTGTGTGTGGGTCTGTGTATGTGTCTTTGTGTGTGTTTCTGTGCGTGTCTGTGTGTGTGTGTTTATGTGTGTGTGTGTTTCTGTGTGTGTGTGTCTATGTCTGTGTGTGTGTGTCTGTGTGTGTGTGTGTCTGTGTAAGTTTCTGTGTGTGTGTGTCTGTGTGTCTGTCTGTGTGTGTGTGTGTTTCTGTGTGTGTGTGTGTTTGTTTCTGTGTGTCTGTGTCTGTGTGTGTGTTTCTGTGTGTTTGTGTCTGTGTATGTGTCTGTGTTTGTGCGTGTATTTCTGTGTCTGTGTGTGTGTGTGTCTGTGTGTTTCTGGGTATGTGTGTCTGTGTATGTGTGTGTCTGTGAGTGTGTTTGTGTGTGTGTGTGTCTGTGTGTTTCCGTGTGTCTGTGTATGTGTGTGTGTGTGTTTGTGTTTCTCTGTATGTGTGTGTCTGTGTATGTGCTTGTGTGTGTTTCTGTGTGTGTGTATCTGTTTATGTGTGTGTGTCTGTGTCTGTGTGTTTCTGTGTGTGTGTGTTTCTGTGTGTGTGTGTCTGTGTGTGTGTCTGTGTGTGTGTGAGTATGTGTCTGTGTGTGTGTGTGTCTCTGTGTGCGTGTGTTTGTGTGTGTTTGTTTCTGTGCATGTGTGTGTCTGTGTGTGTCTGTGTTTGTCTGTTTGTGTGTCAGTGTGTGTCTGTTTGTGTGTCTGTGTTTGTGTGTGTGTTTCTGTGTGCGTCTGTGTATGTGTGTGTGTCTGTGTGTTTCTGGGTATGTGTTTCTGTATATGTGTGTGTCTGTGAGTGTGTGTGTGTCTGTGTGTTTCTCTGTGTGTGTGTGTCTGTGTATGTGTGTGTGTGTGTGACTGTGTGTGTGTGTGTCTGTGTATGTGTGTGTGTGTGTATTTCTATGTGTGTGTGTGTTTGTGTGTGTTTTCTGTGTGTGTGTGTGTTTCCGTGTGTGTGTGTTTCTGTGTGTGTGTGTGTGTGTTTCCGTGTGTGTGTGTTTCTGTGTGTGTGTGTGTGTTTCCGTCTGTGTTTCTGTGTGTGTGTCTGTGGGTTTCTGTGTGTTTCTGTGTGTGTTTGTTTTTGTGTCTGTGTGTGTTTCTGTGCGTGTGTGTGTGTCTGTGTTTTTCTGTGTGTGTGTATTTTTGTGTGTGTTTGTTTCTGTGTATCTGTGTGTGTGTTTCTGTACATGTGTGTGTTTCTGTGCATGTACATGTGTGTCTGTGAATGCGTGTATGTGTATGTGTGTGTGTTTCTGTGTTTGTGTGTGTGTTTCAGTGTATGTGTGTGTGTGTTTCTGTGTGTGTGTGTGTGTGTGTCTGTTTCTGTGTGTGTGTCTGTATATGTGTTTGTGTATTTCTGTGTGTGTGTGTGTTTGTGTGTGTGTTTGTGAAGAGGGTGGAGTTGAGGAGGAAGAGTTGAGGAGGGCAGAGTTGAGGAGGGTGCAGTTGAGGAGGGCAGAGCCGAGTTGGGCGGAGTTGAGGAGGGGGGTTTTGAGGAGGGCGGAGTCAAGGAGGGCGGATTCAAGGAGGGTGGAGTTGAGGAGTGCGGCGTCGAGGAGGGCGGAGTTGAGGAGGGCGGAGTTGAGGAGGAATTTCTGAAGAAGTTGTTTTGGGGACTTGCATTGTGTAAATAATTGAAATGACAGATATTAAACCAGGACCTCTGAATATCCTGGACCCAGTGTGGTCGGGAAGGATTCCGCGATAATCATAACTTGAAGCACCTTGAAAGGAGACTCCTCTCTGTAAATCACTTCTCATCCTGCTTGACAGCAAGAGGATTCTGGGTTTGGGCAGGAAATGCCCAATCAAGCCCAGGAAAGTGTGATTCAGGAAAGGTTCAAAGGAGGGTGTTTGAAATGGCGGAGTGCTCCAAGCTGTGTGTAAATTTGAGCCTTGCTTGTTTAAAGACTGCGATGTGAGCCAGTTATGGGCCTGAGTGGGTAAATATTGACTCATGCTGCACTGTATCATTAAACTGAAACAGTAGTCGCACCTTAACTAAAAATTGATCAACCCACTCTCCCTGGAGTCAAAGACTCATATTTCACCAGATTACCTGCGTGTTCGTGAGCACTATTAATTCACAGCGTATCATCAGAACCAACGCAAGCAGGCAAAACATTTGACTTTGTAAAATGTACTGAGTGCGTGGTGGAAATGAAAAATCCATTTGCCTCCCATTATTGGAAATTGATTTTTGTTCCCTTCAGAGAGAGCTGAGGTGTTTTATAATCACTCCTCATCTTTAAATATTGTAAGCACCGGCAGACACACACCCTAAAGACACGTTGCATTGGCGAAGTGGAGTGCCTGAGTCTGTCTGCAGCTGCAATCAATGCGAACCAGTGAGAGAAGAGCGGAAGGGGAGCAGAGGGGAGGGGAGGGGAAGGGATGGGAGGAGGATCAAGGAGAGGAGATGAGAGTTGAGGGTAGGAGACGAGGAGAGGAGAGGTGAGGGGAGGGGAGGAGAGGAGAGGGGAGGTGAAGGAGAGGAGAGGAGAGGTGAGGGGAGGGGAGGAGAGGAGAGGGGAGATGAAGGAGAGGAGAGGGGAGGAAAGGAGATGTGAGTTGAGGGGAGGAGACGAGGAGCGGGGAGGAGAGGTGAGGTGAGGGGAAAGGAGGATGTGAGTGGTGGGGAGGGGAGGGGAGGAGAGGAGAGGAAATGTGAAGGGAGGAGATGATGAGAGGGGAAGAGAAGGGAGGACAGGGGAGGGGAGGGGAGGAGAGGAGAGGAGACGAGTGGAGGGTAGGAGAGTAGAGGAGAGGTGAGGAGAGGCAATGAGGAGAGGGGAGGGGAAGGGAGGGGAGGGAGGGGAGGAGGTGGAGCAGAGATGAGTGGGGAGGGAGTGGAGAGAGGAGATCCCTCCATGACCTCGACTCTCACTATCTCTGTAAGCTGCTCCAGCCCTACAACCCTCTGTGAATTCTGGTTCCAAATCTGGGCTCTTGAGCAACCCCACACAATTCGCCCCACCACTGATGGATGTGCTTTCAGCTGCCTAGACACTAAGCACTGGAATTCCCTCCGCAAGCCTTTTTGCTTTTTAGAGTCTCTCCACTACTTTAAGAAGCTTTTTGAGCAAGATTGGTCATCTGCCCTAATTTATTCTTGTGTGGCTTGGTGTCAATTGTTGTCTGATTACACTCCTGTGACGAGCCATGGAACGGATGGCAATGGTGATGGTGATGGTAATGGGGATGATGGTGATGATGGAGATGGTGATGATGTTGATGATGGTGATGGTGATGATGGAGATGGTGATGGTGATGATGGTGATGATGGTGATGGTGATGATGGTGATGGTGATGGTGATGATGGTGATGGTGATGATTTTGATGATGGTGATCATGGTGATCATGGTGATGATGATGATGGTGATGATGGTAATGGTGATGATGGTGGTGATGGTGATGATGATGGTTGTGATGGTGATGACGATGGTGGTGATGGTGATGGTGATGGTGGTGATGGTGATTGTGATGGTTATGATGGTGTTGATGGTGATGGTGATGATGGTGTTGATGGTGATGTTGATGATGATGGTGATGATGGTGATGGTGATGATGGTGATGATGTTGATGGTGATGATGGTGATGATGATGGTGATGGTGATGATGGTGATGGTGATGATGGTGATGATGTTGATGGTGATGATGGTGATGGTGATGGTGATGGTGTTGATGGTGATGGTGATGATGGTGATGATGTTGATGGTGATGATGGTGATGGTGATGGTGATGATGGTGATGATGGTGTTGATGGTGATGATGTTGATGGTGATGATGGTGATGA